>SJXQ01000299.1:3935-150402 GCA_006408695.1 Aepyceros melampus | reverse complement strand
AAGACCTATATATAGAAAATTATAAAACACTGATGAAAGAAATCAAAGAGGACACTAATAGATGGAGAAATATACCATGTTCATGGATCGAAGAAATCAATATAGTGAAAATGAGTATACTACCCAAAGCAATCTACAGATTCAATGCAATTCCTATCAAGATACCAGCGGTTTTTTCACAGAGCTAGAACAAATAATTTCACAATTTGTATGGAAACACAAAAAACCTCGAATAGCCAAAGCCATCTTGAGGAAAGAAGAATGGAACTGGAGGAATCAACCTGCCTGACTTCAGGCTTTACTACAAAGCCACAGTCATCAAGACAGTATGGTACTGGCACAAAGACAGAAATACAGTCAATGGAACAAAATAGAAAGCCCAGAGATAAATCCACACACCTATGGACAGCTTATCTTCGACAAAGGAGGCAAGAATATACAGTGGATTAAAGACAATCTTTTTAACAAGTGGTGCTGGGAAAACTGGTCAACCACTTGTAAAAGAATGAAATTAGATCACTTTCTAACACCATACACAAAAATAAACTCAAAATGGATTAAAGATATAAACGTAAGACAAGAAACAGTCACTCAGTTGTATCCAACTCTTTGCGACCCCATGAATCGCAGGACGCCAGGCCTCCCTGTCCATCACCAAGTCCCGGAGTTCACTCAGACTCACATCCATTGAGTCAGTGATGCCATCCAGCCATCTCATCCTCTGTCGTCCCCTTCTTCTCCTGCCCCCAATCCCTCCCAGCATCAGAGCCTTTTCCAATGAGTCAACTCTTCGCATGAGGTGGCCAAAGTACTGGAATTTCAGCTTTAGCATCATTCCTTTTGAAGAAATCCCAGGGCTGATCTCCTTCAGAATGGACTGGTTGGATTTCCTTGCAGTCCAAGGGACTCTCAAGAGTCTTCTCCAACACCACAGTTCAAAAGCATCAATTCTTCTGCGCTCAGCCTTCTTCACAGTCCAACTCTCCCATCCATACATGACTACTGGAAAAACCATAGCCTTGACTAGACAGACCTTAGTCGGCAAAGTAATATCTCCGCTTTTGAATATGCTATCTAAGTTGATCATAACTTTTCTTCCAAGGAGTAAGCGTGGCTGCAGTCACCATCTGCAGTGATTTTGGAGCCCCCTCAAAATAAAGTCTGACACTGTTTCCACTGTTTCCCCATCTATTTGCCATGAAGTGATGGGACTAGATGCCATGATCTTCATTTTCTGATTCTAGTTGCCAAACAGATTTGGGAACCACTGTTGGGAGTAATATAGGCACTTAAAAACTGTAACATGATGAAAGAAAAGAGAGATTATTTGAAAAGTCCAATAGAATGTGTATGGGAGCAGTTAGTTCTGCTTCTGAAATATAAGGCGAGTTTGTAGTTGAAAGAGGAGGGGGAAACAATTTGGTTAAAAAAATGGGTAGAAGAAAATCCATGACATAAGATAAGCAAACAGAAAAAAGAATATTTAGTCCGTTTAACCTCAAAATGTTGGGGTTTCATAAGACTTAATTTCCCTTCTTTTTCTACATTTTCTCCAAAAGTGATCTTAATTATTGCTATAGGTCTAAATACTACCTCTATATTGTTAAGTGCATATTAAGTTGCTTCAGCCATGTCTGACTCTTTGCAACCCTATGGACTGTGCCTTGTCAGGCTCCTCTGTCCATGGGATTCTCCAGCCAGGATACTGGAGTGGGTGGCCTTGCCCTTCTCCAGGGAATCTTCCTGACCCAGGCAGGGATTGAACCCACATCTCTTATGTCTCCTGCATTGGCAGGGGTGTTCTTTACCACTAGCACCATCTGGGAAGTCCTACTTCTATATTAGTGACTTCCAAATTTATCTGTTCAGCCCTGAGTATCCCCTAAGATCAAGGCTCTTATAGGAATTGGTTACTGGTCTTTCCTACAGATATTTCACAAGCCTTGAAAACTTAATACATCAGAAACTCTTGATTTCTCTCCTAAACTAATTCTTCAAAATTTTCAAGTCTTCATAGATTACACTGGTCCTGTTACCTATTGTTGCATAACAAAGGATCCCAGAACTTAGTGGCTTAGAGCAATAGTTTATTTTTATTATTATATCTCATGATTCTGTGCATCAGGAATTGAGCAGGGCACAGTGGGAATCACCCACCATTACGCAGACATGACATAATGTCTGGGGCCTCAGCTGAGTTTGGGCTTCCTTGGTGGCTCAGCTGGTAAAGAATCTACTTGCAGTGTGGGAGACCTGGGTTTGATCCCTGGGTTGGGAAGATCCCCTGAAGAAGGGAAAGGCTACCCACTCCAGTATTCTGGCCTGGAGAATTCCAAGGATTATATAGTCCATGGGGTCGCAAAGAATTGGACACAATTGAGTGACTTTCACTTTACTTCACTCAGCTGAGACAACACTACTGGCTGGAAGTTGGAAGAGCTGGGGGCTGGATGGGCAGGTCTTCCTCTCTGCACCTCCTTGTCATTCCTGCCCTGCTGGAACCTCCGCCTGGCTTTCTCATAGCATGACTAACTCATGGCAGTCAAACTTCTATCTTAAATTCCAAGGCACTAAAAACAATTGTCCCCAGAAACAAGGGCAAAGCTTCTTCTAGCCACACCTCAGAAGTCCTAGAATGTCCTTTCTGCTGTATTTCTGCTCAGACAAGTTCAATCTAGAATCAAAGGGTGTGTGGTACAGGAGTGGTAAGAGTGGAGTTTACAATCTATCTCTCAATGAAGGGACTAACAGAGAATTTGAGGCCAAGTTTAACTTACCACAGACACCATCACATCAGTTGCTCAAGCCTGATATTTGTGATTAATCCTTAATTCCTTCTTTCTGTGGTCTCCAGTAAATCTTGATCTCACCTCCACAACTTATCCTGAATCTACTTCTTCTGACATTACCATAGTCCAAATTGTCACCATCTCTTGCTTGCAGATCCACCTTGATTTCTATCACAGTTGTCTTTCTTGCCTTCCTATGATGGTATTCTCCACCTAGAAGTCAGTGTGATCCCATTACTTCTGATTAAACTACCTACTCCCTCGCTTCCTTTTACACTGAGAAAATCCAAATTCCTTTACAGGGTCTATCCTGATCTATCCCCTGCTTAACTCTCTAACCTTATGTCAAATCATTTTACCCTAACTCATCATACTCAAGACACACTGCTCTTCACAGAGGCCCTGACTCTGACAAAGGTTGAGAGGTATTTCTGTCTGTCAACCAAAGAAGTGCTACACTGTGCAATTCACTTTGTCCCAGCAGCTTTAAAATATGATTCTTTACACATTAGAAAATGTGGGGAGTTTTCATTATTTCAATTATTTGCATAAATTGATGCTTTGCTACTATTTTTGAATCATATTGTTTCAAATTTGAATAATGCAAAACCATATAAAATGCATTGCATGTCATTCCAGTCTACCTAGTTTAGGAAAGAATGAAGTAGCATTTTCTCTCTACTGCTCCATCTTTTCTTTTGGAGGTCTCAGGACATGTTGAGAATGGCTCTCTTTCTCTTGTTAGTAATCAGCAACAACTCCCTGTGATTCTATAGCTTTCTTAGAGGCCTGGTTAGCACTGTTGCTATGGAATCTGATGGGACCTTAGACTCTAAAGGTCCTTGGGGTTTAGCTCAATTCCCTTCTTCCCAACACTTCTTCTAGTACTTGCTAACATGAACTTGGACTCCAACATTTTCCCTGACCCTGAAATGCATTTATTGACAATATTCTGAGCAGCATGGAAACATACACTTTGATCAACCTTAATATAGATTAAGATATTCCAGGAAACATAGATTTGTGAATTCTTCCTTTCTTGTTCATCTCTGCCCCTACTACTTGCCTACAACAGAGTCTTTGCAAGGGAAGGTGACTGGCCACCTCTATATAACATGAGGATAATACTTTTTCTGGCCCAACCCAGACATAAAAGGAAACATAAACATACACACTTGCATTTCATCAGGCACTTGGTTCATTGGGGGGAAAAACGCAGGATATCAAGGAACACCCAATTTAATCATTTGCCAATTCTGCTTTTGGACATAAAAAAATGTCCTTTGAGGTCAGATTTCCTGAGAGTCTGATTGAAGTATCACTGGCAACTGTGAAATCTGAAGGTTCAATTGGGGATAGCCACCCCAGGAAAATAGCTGATTTTTTCTGCTCACCTTTCATTTCACTCTTAAAGAAAATTTTCAGGGAGAATAACCTATAGGAAGCTATTGACACTTTAGGTTATCCTCAAGATAGCTAAATGAAGAATAAAATTTTATTGTAAGCATATGTGTAATACTTTGAAATACACATAGGATTTCTTCCTGCTTTCTTCTTTTGCATAATATCTGCACTCAGCAATATCAAAGGAAAAAATGAGCTCTTCTCTATAAGCTGTTGTATGCCTGTTTTGTTAAGTAAAATCCCTTAGTCTCATAGACCAAAGAAGATTATGACCTCTTGTGGAGGCTAGGTGAAGCATTTTATTGCAATAAGCATTATGTAGGCAAAAACACATAGAAATATGTGTGATAGTTTCCGTGATTCCCTGATCATAGCAGCTTGAAGTGGTTTCTCCCTGTTGCGAGCTCCAATATCATGTATCTGCTCTGGTCATAATTCCTTTAAATATTGTTATGTTTCATGATTATTTAGTATATTTACTTAACATACTACATGTCAGCCATTTCTTGGTGGCTGAAAGTAAAAAGTGAGAGTGAAGTCGCTCAGTGGTGTCTGACTCTTTGCAACCCCATGGACTGCAGCCCACCAGGCTCCTCCGTCAGTGGAATTTTCCAGGCAAGAGTACTGGAGTGGGTTGCCATTTCCTTCTCCAGGGGAACTTCCTTACCCAGGGATTGAACCTGGGTCTCCTACATTGCAGGCAGACACTTTACTGTCTGAGCCACCAGGGAATGCTTTGGTGGCTGAGATGATAAATAAAACACAGTTTCTTTCCTTAAACTACTCACAGCCTACTAAGAAATTGCATAAAAATAAATATACAATTACAATGGTTTATAAAAAGAGTGCTAACAGAGATTTGTGGATAGGGCTTTGAAAGCTCAAATGTATTGGTAATATATACCCTATTTTTTGAACTAATTTGTAAAAAGAAATTTTTCCCAGTGGCCATTCCCATAATAACTGGAATTTATTTGGAAGATATTCAGTGTTTCTTACTTTAGTTTCATTTTTGGGAGAGGATATCCTATAGAATTATTAAAGTACTATTTTTATTGAAGTACAAAATATACAAAAGGCATGATATATCCTACATTTATATTTCAGTGAAATATCTAAAGTAAATATGGCCATGAAACCACACCCCAAAATGGTGTGCTAGAGATGACCTGTACCAGCTTGTGGGATCCCAATGTTAAAACATGCAGGAATTTTGCCACTAGTTGTTCAAATTCTGGTAACTTGAAAGCTGGCAGCATGACAGTATGTAACTAGAGGAACTTTGTTTCAGAAAACAAACATTTAACATCACATTTAAATCACATTTAACATCACAAATGCTAAACATTTAACATCACAAATTAATCACTGTTGATGAATAGAAGGTTAACAGCATCTCTGAAACCATTCCTAGGTCCACTTCCAGTCACCAGCCATTTCATTTTAGAAGTAGCCACCAACTTGACATCTAGTACCATCAGGTTAATTTACTATTTTGGAATTGTATAGCTTGAGGAAAAAACTGATTCATGGAAGATGTGAAGCTTGAATGATTTGTGGGCTCTCTTGAAATAAATAATTATAAATACAATATTTGTTACAGGGCCTTGGATTGAATCTGAGCAAGTTAAAGATTATCCATATTATCTTCACAGTAAATCTAACTCTGCTAGCATGTATATTTTCTTTCTTTTTTTGTTTTTGTCTTGTTTCTATCATTTACTGTTGTGTTTGAGAGGTTCATCTGTGTTGTTGCATGCAGCAATCTGTGCATTTCATTGTTTGAATTTACCACAATGTTCTTATCTATGCTATTGTTGTTTACAATTTGAAACTCCAACCAATACTTCTGCTGTAAACACTTGTACATGCCTTTTACTGCAAATGAGTTACATTGCATTGGGTATATACCTGTGATTGGCATTGTGACATCATAGGGTGTTCATGTGTTCAGCTCTAGTAGATAGTGACAAAGAGTTTTTCTGACATGGTAAAAGTGTATGGTCCCAAAAGCATTATATGGGAGCTCCAATTCTACATTCCTGCCAAATGACGGTATTGTGAGACTTAAAATTCACCATTTTGGTGGGTGTGAATTGCCCTGATAACCAGTTAGCTTTAATATATTTTCAAACAAATTTTGGCCCTTTTGATAATGAGATTTTCTTTTGTGCAGTGTTTGTGCACTAAAAATTGGATTATCTATTTTTAATGTCTTATAGCAGTTTTTTCTATATTGTAGATATGAATTCTTTAAGGGATATATGCAATGCAAATATTTTCTCTCATTTTGGGTTCACTCATTTAAAGTTACCTTTTAATGAAGTCAAGTTCATGATTTCAAAGAAATTTAATTTTACATTCTATTTAAGATTTATGAAATCTTTTCCTCCCACAAAACATTAGGAATACTCTGTGTGTTTTTTCTAAGAGCATTATTGTTTTTGTTTACTGAAAAATATCTATCACTATGATGGAGAATTTTCCTATATCTTTTACTTCTGTCAAGTTTTGCTTTATATAATTTGAAAATTATTCACTGCAAAGAAATTTAGAATTATAATGTGTTCCTGGTGGATTGGTATTCCCTTTATCTTCAGTAATGCTTCTTGTCTCAGAGTCTATATTTTCTGATATTTGTATGCTTATAATGCTGCTAAGTCACTTCAGTCGCTTCCGATTCTGTGCGACCCCAGAGATGGCAGCCCACCAGGCTCCTTCGTCCCCAGGACTCTCCAGGCAAGAACACCGGAGTGAGTTGCCGTTGCCTTCTCCAATGCATGAGAGTGAAAAGTGAAAGTGAAGTTACTCAGTCGTGTCCGACTCTTAGCGACCCCATGAACTGCAGCCTACCAGGCTCCTCCGTCCATGGGATTTGCCAGGCAAGAGTACCGGAGTGGGGTGCCATTGCCTTCTTCGGTATGCTTATAATAGTTATCTTTTATTTAGTATTCATATTGTACACTTTCCCTTCCTTTATTTTCATTATGTCTGTATCTTTATTTTTAAGGTAAGTCTATTCTATATGCTTCTTCCAGTCCAGCGTTTCTCATGATGTACTCTGCATATAAGTTAAACAACCAGGGTGACAATACAATATACAGCCTTGACGTATTCCTTTTCCTATTTGGAACCAGTCTGTTGTTTCATGTCCAGTTCTAACTGTCCCCTTCCTGACCTGCATATAGATTTCTCAAGAGGCAGATCAGGTGGTCTGGGATTCCCATCTCTTTCAGAAGTTTCCACAATTTATTGGAATCCACACAGAGGCTTTGGCATAGTCAATAAAGCAGAAATAGATGTTTTTCTGGAACTCTCACCTATCCATTTCCTATGAAGTGATGCGACTGGATGATATGATCTTAGTTTTCTGAATGTTGAGCTTTAAGCCAACTTTTTCACTCTCTTTCACTTTCATCAAGAGGCTCTTTAGTTCTTCTTCACTTTCTGCCATAAAGGTGATGTCATCTGCATATCTGAGGCTATTGATATTTCTCCTGGCAATCTTGATTCCAGCTTGTGCTTCTTCCAGCCCAGCATATCTCATGATGTACTCTGCATATAAGTTAAAGAAGCAGGGTGACAATATATAGCCTTGATGTACTCCTTTTCCTATTTGGAACCAGTCTGTTGTTCCATGTCCAGTTCTAACTGTTGCTTCCTGACCTGCATACAGGTTTCTCAAAAGGCAGGTCAGGTGGTCTGGTATTCCCATCTCCTTCAGAGTTTTCCACAGTTTATTGTGATCCACACAAAGTCTTTGGCATAGTCAATAAAGCAGAAATAGATGTTTTTCTGGAACTCTCTTGCTTTTTCCATGATCTAGCGGATGTTGGCAATTTGATCTCTGGTTCCTCTGCCTTTTCTAAAACCAGCTTGAACATCTGGAAGTTCATGGTTCATGTATTGCTGAAGCCTGACTTGGAGAATTTTGAGCATTACTTTACTAGTTTGTGAAATGAGTACAACTGCTGTAGTTTGAACATTGGCATTGCCTTTCTTAGGGATTGGAATGAAAACTGACCTTTTCTAGTCCTGTGGTCACTGCTGAGTTTTCCAAATTTGATGACATGTTGAGTGCAGCACTTTCACAGCATCATCTTTTAGGATTTGGAATAGCTCAACTGGAATTCCATCACCTCCACTAGCTTTGTTTGTAGTGATGCTTTCTAAGGCCCACTTGACTTCACATTCCCAGATGTCTGGGTCTAGGTGAGTGATCACACCATCATGATTATCTGGGTTGTGAAGATCTTTTTTGTACAGTTCTTCTGTGTATTCTTGCCACCTCTTAATATCTTCTGCTTCTGTTAGGTCCATACCATTACTCTCCTTTATTGAGCCCATCTTTGCATGAAATGTTCCCTTGGTATTTCTAATGTTCTTGAAGAGATCTCTAGTCTTCCCCATTCTGTTGTTTTTCTCTATTTCTTTGCATTGATCCCTAAGGAAGGCTTTCTTATCTCTCCTTGCTATTCTTTGGAACTCTGCATTCAAACCGATATGTCTTTTCTCTTCTCCTTTGCTTTTCACTTCTCTTCTTTTCACAGCTATTTGTTAGGCCTCCTCAGACAGCCATTTTACTTTTTTGCATTTAGTTTTCTTGGGGATGGTCTTGATCCCTGTCTCCTGTACAATGTCATGAACCTCCGTCCATAGTTCATCAGGCACTTTGTCTATCAGATCTAGTCCCTTAAATCTATTTCTCACTTCCACTGTATAATCATAAGGGATTTGATTTAGGTTATACCTGAATGTTCTAGTGGTTTTCCCCACTTTCTTCATTTTAAGTCTGAGCCACAGTCAGCTCCCAGTCTTGTTTTTGCTGACTGTTTAGAGTTTCTCCATCTTTGGCTGCAAAGAATATAATCAATCTGATTTCTGTTAGTATGAACTACCTGCATAAGCTTGAGAATGTTTAATAGAAGGACTTGATTTTATCTGGGAATTGAAAGAAGACATCCTAGAAGTAGATTTCAGATCTGTGAATAATCAGGCTTACTAGGGATAAGGGGATGGAACAAGGTGATAGGTAAAAAGAAGAGCATGTGGCAATCCAAGGCTTTGAGGCAGAAGATTGAAGAATACCTTTGAGGGACTGAAAGACTGTGACAGACAGGGGAAAATGGGACTGATTCATCCTGATCCATTGAAATCATTAGGAAGTTTAATTTAGATTTATGGTATTGTTTATTTGAAATAGGTATTTTGTGTATTTTAAAATTAGCTGCTATATTTTTAAATGCCATTTAAGCCTGACAGTCATTACCAATAATATCTTTTGCTTTACTGAAGTCTATGCTTCATTTTGTCATATCACTTATTTTTTGATTTAATGGATATGACTTTGGGGTTTTGGAGGAGAAACTTCAGTAATTTTAGAATGTTTTGAGTCCTTAGATATCAGAAAATGGTTTTATCTTTTGCTTTCTCTTCAATAATATTTTACTTGGGAACATTGACTACCTGTGATTTCTTTTAAATCCCTTGTGATTTTTACGTCTAGTATATGTGCAAGAATGCTGATGCTATCCCTGTTCTTGTTATTTTATAGTTCTCTACTACTACTTCCGTTTCTAGGTAGTTCTTTTCAAATCCTTTGGAAAAGTCAGTAGGATGCTTATTAGGTAGTTATTTGAAATGTTTAGCTCTGTCCTTCATAAGGTTTTACCATTTCCTGCATTGTTCTTATCTATACATTTTTGCTGTGTTCTGAGAATTCCTTGGCTCCTTTTCTCTGATTTTTACACTCTATCCATGTCTATTCTGCTGTTGTTAAGGCTTTATTTGTTTGGGCTTTATTTGGGCAATCACATTTTGGGTTTTTCTAAGAATTTTTCATATCAGCATCTTCATCTGTTATCAATTTTTACATTCTTAAATTTCTCTGAGGATATATATTACATTTATCTGAGAAATATATTTTTAAATTTGTTTACATTATTTTCCAAAATTTGATCCTCTGAGAAAAGCTAGTAATATAAAAAAAGAGGGCATTAGTTTCAGCAAATATTTGGTGTTTCTGGTTTTAGAATTTTGAGATTAATAGATATTGATAGCTAGATGTATTCATTGCTCAGTGGAATAATCTCTAGAAAGTTCTTACTCTTCAAATCTGTTAACAGATTTCCTAGATTTCTAGTATTGTTATGGATTATATTGCTATCTTCATTTCACTGGGATTTAAAGAGGAAGAAGAATTGTGTATATTTAGCTAGCCACTTGAAACCAGTTCTGTTGGTCAGTAAGTAGAGCACAAGAATAGGTAATTATTCCATTAAAGCCATGAAGAAAAAGAAAATGGAGTTATATAAGAAAACAGTAGCCTTTGAAGTTAGATTGCTAAATTCACATTGTGACCATACCACTTATTTACTATCTCACCTTAGGCAACCTTTTCTGTGTCTGTATTTTGAGGGTTTTAAAAATTTTCTTAAGGGGTGTTTGTTTTGATTGTTTTCGCTAAAATGAAAACAATAATAGAACCTACGTTTTAGAGTTGTTGTTAGAAATAAAATAATCCACATAAAGCACTTAAAACAATGTGTGGCATAAACCGTAATTGTTAGCTGCTATCATCATCATCAGGACATTTTGAAATTGTAAAGGAACAAGCTGAATTATTTGGCCAGTAAGTAAATAGCCTACTTGGAATACATAATTCATACTGGGAAATAATAGGTAATGTGTTGAAAAAGTCAGTTGGAATCAGATCATAAACATCTTGAGTTCAAGGCTGAGAAGTAGCTAATACTGAGGAGGAAACAAACTTAGAAAAGTTACATAGCAAATCCTAAATTGCTGAAGGAAAAGGGTCTACAAATTGAACTCCTTTTTGTGTTTCTTTCTAATCCATAGAGCTTCTCGATGAAGGTACTGTTTTAGGGAGATTATTTCATTAATACTCATAAGACCTAAATTTAAGTGATGGCAGCAGGAATGGCAAGAAAGGGACAAATTCCAAAAATCAATGGGATGGAAAAAAATAGTCTTTCCTTTCTAGCTCTAACATGAGTGTTTTGACCTTCTTACCCTTGTTAAGGTTTAGTAATGAAATCTTTTCATCATATGATCTACATTTTATTTTCAGCATTTGTAAAATGTGCTCTTCTCTTTGCCTTTCTGCAGGTTTTAGATGGAGCAGGATTAGATATTGATTTCCATCTTGCTTCTCCAGAAGGAAAAACCTTAGTTTTTGAACAAAGAAAATCAGATGGAGTTCACACGTAAGTAGTCTCTTAGTTTGGTTCCATGACCTGAATACCAGTGGGAACAGGGAAATTTAGCACATTTGATACTAAATATAGCACTAAATGATTCCATATGAACATTTTAAACAGTGCTTTGCGGTGATCTATCTTAAACTAAAGTGACATCAATTCATCTTTTATCTTTTTGTTTAGGTATTTTCTTTTGATCTTGACTGAGGTTTTGCTTTGCTTTGATTAATGAGATGAGTATACCACAGGTACTGCATCCAGTCTGCTGAGGCATTTTAAACCTGCCTTTCTGGCCACCACAGGCTTTTTCTGTTATAAGTTACTGTTCCAGGTATATATCTTGAACTGCTGGCTATATCATTTTTGCCAGTAGTTTTCTTAAAACAACAGTACAGTGATACATGTTTATGTGTGTGTGTGTAAATTTTTATTTTCTTCAAATGTCACTCTTTTTAGATAATTAGAAGACCTGAAAGTAAAAGATCTGACCACAGGAAACCCTATAGAAAATGCTTTTTATAATCCCCAGTTTAAAATTTGATAAAAGGCCATATATTGTATCTCATTTCTCTTTTTTTCATCTCACCAGTGTTTCTGTTTCATTATATTGTTTTACTGTAGCACTTTGTTTACTCAGTATTGTTACTGTGTTTAAACTGTGAATATATAGGAATAAGAAAATCAAATATGGAGTGCCCAATATTTGCCATAAACTATACTTTTCATTTTATATGCTTCTAATTAATCATTCCAACCCATTGTGAGAGATAGATTCTTTGATTCTCCAATTCCCATTTTACAGACAAGGAGGCTTAGAGAAGTTAAATAAGATTGCAGGCATATACGTTTATTAGGAGGAAGCAGAATGAACCAAAATTCTTGCTTCTACTATACAGTGCTTAGAATATCTCCAGCACATAGCACTATGTAAGTACTAGCTATTTATAATCACTGGTCTTTGTTAACCAAAGTACCTGGCATATAATTATTACTCAGTAAATATGAATGCACGTATGAGTGAACGAGGTGGGAAAATGTCTCAACCATAGTTTTCTAAGATACTCATTTTAGCGTGCTTTCAAAAATGCCATTTTACCTATGCAGAGTTCTAAAAAAAATTGCATAAACTACAGATAAATAAAATCAGAAGTGGTAATTTTAAGTCAGTTAAGGTGGCTAAACCAGAATTAACTATGCTTTCTCTTTGATAGGTATATGAACAAAAGCCAAAAATGAAGTTCATCTTTAAATTTCAGAATATATAAAATGTATAGAATTTCTATTTTAATTACTCTCTCATTTTCTGCTTTCATTTAGAGATTAGAGGGGAAAGGTATGTTACTGCTTTCTTAGAAAGAATTATTGTTCAGTCCCTAAGTTGTGTCCAACTCTTTGTGACCAGGCTCCTCTGTCCTCTACTACCTCCCAGAGTTTGCTCAGATTCATGGCTATTGAGTCAATGATGCCATCTAACCGTCTCATCCTCTGCCGCTCCCTTCTTTTGCCTTCAATCTTTCCCACCATCAGGGTCTTTTCCAGTGAGTCAGCTCTTTGCATCAGGTGGCCAAAGTATTGGAGCTTCAGTATCAGTCCTTCCAATGAATTTTCAGGGTTGATTTCCTTTAGGATTGACTGGTTTGAGCTCCTTGCAGTCCAAGGGACTCTCAAGAGTCTTCTCCAGCACCACAATTTGAAAGCATCAGTTTTCGGCACTCAGCCTTCATTATGGTCCAACTCTCACATCCATACATGACTACTGGAAAACCATAGCTTTGACTATACAAACCTTTGTTAGCAAAGTGATGTCTCTGCTTTTTAATATGCTGTCTAAGTTTGTCATAGCTTTCCTTTCAAGAAGTAAGTGTCTTTTAATTTCATGGCTGCAGTCACCATTCCCAGTGCTTTGGGAGCCAAAGTAGTGAAAATTTGTCACTGTTTCTTTCCAACTTTTTCCCCATCTCTTTGCCATGAAGTAAATGGCCTGGATGCCATGATCTTAGTTTTATGAATATAGAGTTTTAAGCCAGCTTTTTCACTCTCCTCTTTCTCCTTCATCAAGACTTTCTTTAGTTCCTCTTCACTTTCTGTCATCTGAAGAGTGGTCTCATCTGCATATCTGAGGTTTATATTTCTCTTGGCAATCTTGATTCCAGCTTTGAGATTCATCCAGCCTGGCATTTCACATGATGTACTCTGCTTAAAAGTTAAATAAGCAGAGTGACAATATATAGTCTTGTCATACTCCTTTCCCAATATTGAACCCATCACTTGTTCCATGTCCGGTTCTAACGATTGTTTCTTGACTCACATACAGGTTTCTCAGGAGACTGGTAAGGTGGTCTGATGCTCCTAGCTCTTTAAGAAATTTCCAGTTTGTTGTGATCTACACAAAGGCTTTAGCATAGTCAATGAAGCAGAACCAGTTGTTTTTCTGTAATTCTCTTTATATCTTTATGATCCAATAGTATTAGCAATTTGATCTCTGGTTCCTCTGCCTCTTTGAAACCCAGCTTGTACATCTGGAATTTCTCAGTTCATATTCTGCTGAAACCTAGCTTGAAGGATTTTGAGCATAAACTTCAGTTCAGTTCAGTTCAGTTACTCAGTCATGTCCAACTCTTTGTGACCCCATGAATCGCAGCACTCCAGGCCTCCCTGTCTATCACCAGCTCCCGGAGTTCACTCAGACTCAAGCCAATCAAGTCAGTGATGCCATCCAGCCATCTCATCCTCTGTCATCTCCTTCTCCTCCTGCCCCTAATCCCTCCCAGCATCAGAGTCTTTCCAATGAGTCAACTCTTCGCATGAGGTGGCCGAACTTACTATAATGTAAAATGAGTGCAAGTGTACAGTAGTTTGGCATTGCCCTTTAAATTGGAATGAAAAACTGACCTTTTTCAGTCATGTGGCCCCTGTTGAGTTTTCCAAATTTGCTGACATATTGAATGCAGCACTTTAACAGGATCATCATTTAGGATTTTAAACAGCTCAGGTGAAATTTCATCACCTCCACTAGATTTGCAGTAATGATTCCTAGGGCCCACTTGACTTTACACTGCAGCATGGCTGGCTCTAGGTGAGTGACCACATAGAATTATCTCCCATTAAACCACTGGGAAAAAAGAATGAGTTTATAAGAGTTCTTTTGATATGTCAGGTCACTGTTCTAAGCACTTTACATGTATGTATTTTTTTTTTAATTCTTCCCTATAGTCCTTACTATCATCTTAACAATGAAGGAATTGAGGCATAGAGCAGTTAAGTGCTGCAGGTTACACAGCTAACGAATAGCAAAGCCAGGATTTAAAACCAGTCAGCATCTCACTCTTAATCACTATACCAAATTTACAAATCTACTTTCTAAAAACTAAAAGGAAACTTCTTTAGCTATATTAACTTTTCAAAAAATTACTTAATTTTTGGCTGTGCTGAGTCGTCATTGCTATGCACCAGCTTTTGCTAATTGTGGGCTACTCTTCGTTGCTGTGCTCGGGCTTCTTTCTCATTGCAGTAGCTTTTCTTGTTGCAAAGCATAGGCTCTAGAGCGTGCAGGCTTGGTAGTTGTGATGCACAAGCTTAGGTGCTACGTGAATGTGAAACCTGCCCAGACCAGGATTGAGCCCAGGTGCCCTACATTAGTAGATGGATTCTAAACACTGGACTACCAGGGAAGGTGTGTCATAATAAGGACACTGCAAAGAATACAGAAGGCTTCTAGCAGTATTATAGAAAGATCAATTAACCGAAGGTCAAAAGTTCAAGCTTCATCTATGCTTAGAACAGGCTATGTGATCGTGGACAAGAAATTGTATCTATGTGAACCTTACTTTACTTGCCTTGAAAAGGTCAATTATGCTTACTTTCAAATAGGATGACAAGGATTAAAAACGATGTGTGAAAGCAGTGTGTAAATTATGAAGAGGTATATAAGTACTGGCTATTGTAATTAATAGTGATATATGCTAAAATCAAATCACATTGCTGAGTATTTACGTTATGCCTAAACAAACCTAGGTCAGAAATAAGAGATGGGGGGAGGGATGGAGATGGCTTAAAAGATGAGAATCACATGTTGCTCAGAAGGCTATAGAAAATGATGTAATCTGCCCCAGAATTTAAGCGATCCAGCATACTGGATAAGGAAACTTCGAATTTAGACCAACCTTCATGAACAGTCAAAACAAAACCTCTGTTGAACTTTGTTGTTTTTGTGGCCAGCAGTAGTAAATGTCATTAGCCGGTGTAAACAGTTTGTTAAAACTTTTCTCCACAAAAAAATTATTAGAAAACGATTTTGCTAAATTAACTCTGCCTAGGCCAATTATCTTTAATGTGAAGATCAAGATTGTTTAAGTTATGAGTGGCATTTATTCAGTAAAGGTAATGCCACTATGAGTAATCCTCTCGTTCTTCGCCACTGAACTCATTCCTAATATTTGTAAACTGTATTATAATTATGTACTTAATCCAAAGGGGCCTAGAATGAAGCATTTAGGAAAATCCATTGGTTTCGATATTTAAAAAAAAAAAAATCTCACTTTACAAATTAATCTCAAAAGTGGAGGTCTGTAGTGATGTTTCCATATGAGTTTAACTCATTATAAATTATTTTAAATAATACATAAATATTAAGGTTCACTCTGAGGTATCTTATCTAGGTTTTTAATCCTGCTCCAGTGTTAAGCACATTTAAATTGCAAGTACATGAAAATCTATTTTCAGGTTACTGCTTTAAAGAAATTATAAATTATCTTTCAATACTATGGAGGTCTGTCAGTAAGCCGTCCAATTATAAATCATGTTATTTCTTCTTTTACAATAGTTTTTCTTGATCCCAGATGGAAGTACAGATGACTGAGGACAGTTTCTTATTTTAATACAGGATAGAGACTGAAGTTGGTGATTACATGTTCTGCTTTGACAATACATTCAGCACCATTTCTGAGAAGGTGATTTTCTTTGAATTAATCCTGGATAATATGGGAGAACAGGAGCAAGAACAAGAGGACTGGAAGAAATACATTACTGGCACAGATATGTTGGATATGAAACTGGAGGACATTCTGGTCAGTATAGTTTTTTTTTTTTTTTTAGAATAAAATAATAAAAAGTTACTAACATCTAGAGACTTTTACCATGTGATAGTCACTGAGTTAGGTATTATCTACATTCTCTTACCTAATCCTTACTTAATTCTGTGAGGATTATCCACTCCATTTTCCAATGAGGAAAATTAAGGATTAGGGATATTTGGTAATTGTCACAGAACCACTGAGAAGGAAACTCAAATTTGAACACATGCTCTTAACTACAGAACTTAGTATGTTCAAACAGAGGATTATAATGATCTGCAGAATGCTTGCACACAAAATTGAGTAATTTTTAAACACTTAAAATATACAGGAATTTTCCCCCATAACACAGATTTTATAATGTGAAATTTGGTATCACTTGATTAATTTGGGGAATGCCATTAACATAACTCAGCCAAACCTAGTAGTTATCAGAAACTACCACTACCCTCAGGAGTAAAAGCTTCTTTGCTTGAATTGCTTTATGCTTTATTTATGATAAACATGCATAAAGAAATGTGCATGTATATGAACCTATTTACTAATGATTATATTGCCACTGTTGGGGAGAAAGGTCATTACCCTTCAGCCACAACTAGATTAATCAAATGATAGAATTTATTCAGAAATATTTATAAACAGAATATATACCTGTTACAGAACTTTCTGTAGGAGAAATAATGTGATTATTCCAAATTTGAAAGTGTAATGTATAACTCTAATACTCATAACCTGAACTGTTTTTTTTTTTATAGTGTGATATTGTGATCATGTTTTAAGTGTAATCATTTTGAGGTTTCTTAAGAAAACTATCAAATTATAAAAGAAGAGACATATTGTAAGATCACAGTTAACTAAGTCAGAAAATTAAATGATCATATCATATGTGTAATTCCTTAGTGACTGAGCCTTCTAAGCCTTGGTGTCCTATCACCCTTGGGGATACCACCTCTAGAGTTGTGAGGATGAAAGGTGATATGGCATATCTATAAATGCTTAAAACAGCATCTAGCAAACAGTAAGTGTTTGTTTTCTTACCTTTAACATTGGTGTTAACTGTGACTACAAACTGAAATGATTAAGCTTGATTACCATGAATATTTACCATGACAATTTTGATCTCATCATCTCATATGTATACTAAATTTAGTTGAATTTGAGATTCAGAAGAAGACTTAGTTATCATTAGTCCAGCTCCAAACTCCCTTTCCCCTTTTATTCCATCTTGTAGATAAGGAACTGGCTTAAAATGGAAATGATGCATCCATAGGCTCACTACTATGGATAGAAATCCAGTCTTTTTCCCACTCATTTTAAAAATCTCAATCATATTAATATATTCTTCCATTTTAAATTTATATTGCCAACAAGTACAAAATACAAGTAGTTGTAAATTTTATTAGTATTAATACTTCACTGAATTCTCAAAAAATTGACTTTATTCACAATTAAACAAAATGACCAGAAAGTTCAGATTTAAATATGGCTTAAAATACTTAGTCTTTGTTAAAGAAAAATAGTGTCTTTCAGGAGTTTTTCCATTTATACTCCCCCATCAAAATTTTTTATCACAGCAGCAAACTTGAATAAACAATTTTATACTTGACTGTCATCATCTGATATTAAAAAGAACTATGCATGGTCTTTTCATTTGGGGATCTCAATCTCAAATTTTTCTGGAAAATACTTGCATTACTAGATTATCATTGCTTTACAAATACACATATATGACAAATGTTATACTTTGTAGTTTTGTAGGCTTAGCAGAGCACTCTGAAATTTTGTGTATTTTTTTTTATTTAAATGAGGATTTTAAGTAAGGTGACTATACAGGAAAATCTGTTTCTGTTATTTTCTTACTTATGCCATCAATACTTTAACATAATTTCTGATCTCAACTTTACCGTATATTCATGTAAACCTTTTATAGTTTTTAAATCACTTCTCACCAGGACCCTAGTAAAAAAATTTTTTTCAGATGTTCAACTCAGACTGCATCTTGGTAAGCTTGTTTTATGAATGTAATCTTGGAACATTTCTTTAATAAAAACAATTCTTATGGTTGTTAGGGCTAACAAGATAATGTACGTAAAATTACTGGCACTGTAGCACTCAAATATATTTTCATATTATTTTCAATTCCCAGTAGCTTTGTTCTCTTTTAGAATAATTATAAACAATAATTTAAATATATCATGAGAACTATTACATAAACTTTATGTAGTAAAGATCTTTAGGTAAATCTTAAGTAGTACCCACCCCTTAATTAAAATTGTTTTTGGATATTAAACTAGTAAGAGTATAGTGAAGCATAGTTTTAAATTAACTTAAAATTACTGAGCATTCTTTTACAATAAAATTATTTTATTTATCTCCAGGAGTCTATCAACAGCATCAAGTCCAGACTAAGCAAAAGTGGTCACATCCAAACTCTGCTTAGAGCATTTGAAGCACGTGACCGAAACATACAAGAAAGCAACTTTGATAGAGTCAATTTCTGGTCTATGGTTAATTTAGTGGTAATGGTTGTAGTGTCAGCCATTCAAGTGTATATGCTGAAGAGTCTATTTGAAGATAAGAGGAAAAGTAGAACTTAAAATTCCAGAGTACTTAACATTCACAAAAAGGGGCAGAAAAATGCAATAAACTGTTACAGTCAAGACAATTAACAGTCTTTTCCAAAACATTTTCAGGCATTACCATTAAGTGTGAAATAAGTATAATTTTAATATGAAAGGAAAGGCTTAACTTTCTGCAAGTAATCTTATTGTTCTGATTGTACTTAAGTGTATTGCCAATATTGTGCAGGTATAAATGAATGAGCCATGTTAATAACAGTAGTTTCCTAAGTTTGCAAAAGTTTTGCAAATGTCATTAGGTAATTTAAATAAATGAACTTTCTAGGCCTAAATGTAACACATCAATGTTTTTAGAAGATTGTTACCCAGAAGTTTCTTTGTAAATGTGGCAATTACAAATTAATTGTAAAAGTTTTTCAGTATATCAAGTTATAAATCATATGATAATTATCTAATCATGGATATCTTTAGAGAACAAAAACTCAACTTTTTTCTTTTTACATATGTATCTCCTAAATGTATATAGAAACACAGCTGTGAAAAAAAGGTATGTGGGATTTTTTTATAACCAAATATATTAAAATATTAACAAAAGTATTAGTTTTATATACCTAGCCTGCATTCCCAAAAGCTGACTTTTTGAATAATTCTTAAAAATACTAAGAGCATACTTATCAAAAATAGGACAGATTTTCTCTTTGAAGTGAATAAAGATGGTTCCCAATTTCTGGAAGGATACATTCTCTTTAATAGTTAACTAAGATAAAGAATTTTTAAATTAAATGAGGGGAAATCACTATTTTTATATTATCAACGGTGTTACATTAGTTTTAATGTATTTACTGACTTAGGTGATATATTAATACCAGCAGTGTGATGGAAATATTGCTAAAAGAATTTGGACCTAATGTTAAGTAAATATCTTGAGTTCTCAAAAATCATTAAAAAAAATAGTCAATATAAAAGAATTTAGGGAAATGAGACTATCTTATCAAAATAAAGTTTACTTAAACTATAAGTATCTGGAATCTGACTGGCTTATCATAATCACTCGATCCTAATATAAACCATGAGATTAATTTCCAGTTAATTGTTAGAAAACTGTAGGTTTTATTTTTTAACAATTGTTTTAAATTATCATTTGTAAGTATTTAGGTGTAATATGGTATAGGCCCTACTAGTATAAATATTTATTAGTTTTTATTGTAATTTTCATAAAATGACCTTTCTGATCACTTTATTTATTGGCATTCAAATAAGAATTGAAACCTACAGAAGTTTCAACACTCAATATGTGAACAACCCTATAATATAGTCTTTGCCATCATGTCTTAATCAAGTACTAATATTATGAATTAAACAGAATTTTTAGGTTATACCCACTTGTAATATTGTTTATGTCATATAAGAGCTAAAAACAATCAACTGATAAACTTGAGTACAGTTGGTTAGTACTGCTGAATTCTTAATAAGCAATAATAATATCCAGAGACAATGATGGTTTCATCTATAATTTATAATCAAGTGGTACAAAATGAGAGATATTTCCCTCCATCTTATATATTTCCCTCTATTCTTCTTGGGAGAATAGAAACGTAGATTTCCAAACTCTGAGGCTTTTTTAAAATGAGATAAATGCCATGTTTAGGTGATTACCTTAATTGGCTAAGAAAATGCTTTTAAGTATACAGGAGTAGCCCCTATAACATGTACAAAACAAGGGCCAGTAAGATTTTTGCTTCCAAAGAGCTTTTTCCTCTTCTGATGAACTAATAATGAGAAGGAACGTAAAGAACTATAGCTAATACAACAGTACAGATACAAACTACTGCATCTTTCTATAAAACTGTGATTAAGAATTCTACCTCTTACGTGTGGCTGGTCACTGTGCTTACTGTACTCTGATTCTTTATCTAACAATGGATTTGTTACATCATCTACACTTGATTTGTGCCACTGATTTTTTTAAACCTTTGATTCAGTAACTTCCTATTATATAATAATGGCCTTATTTAGAAAACAAAGAATTTAGGGATATTGAGGACAATTTTATAGACAAAGTGAAAACATTATTTAAGAAGCATGTTACCTGTATTAACCATAGAGTAAAATTTGTATGCAAAGAACTAAATTCTTTAATATTTCTAAAAGCTTATTGTTGATCTGCATCATATGGTTTTAATGTAGTATTAAGTTTTGACATTAAAATTATGCTGAAAGTGAGTAAACTGTCACTTGACAGCTTATTTTATCTTTACTTTTTACTCATATAAAGTTCTAAAATACTAAATATTTAACTAAGGCCTAGAATTTCACTATGATTTGCATTTAGATCCTTCATGATTGGTTTCTGTGAATGTCGAGATGATAAGTGGTTGAAATAGTATTGAAATAAAGTATAAACTGAAATGTCATTTTATTTTAGGTATGTTTATCCTTCTCAAGTATTGTTATATCCTTAAATTGACAAAAATTGAATACCTATAATTGTATGCTTCCCCAAAGAAAATTCTTTTATCTGAAATTTTCAAAGATATTGATTCAGAATGTAATGGTTTTTCCTATGAAATTTAATAATGCACAATTAGTGTTGCTCAAATGCTTTATACTTATGAACAGACACAGCCATATTAAATGAGCATTGAACACTGTGCTGAGTATATACAATAAAAACTACAATCAAAGAATGTCTTATTTATCTACCAGTCATTATAAATACTAATCTTTAAAGCCTTCATTAATTTCATCTTAAAAGTGTGCTCTCTTCCATTTGAAAACCCATACTTCTCTGCACTTTTTATTGTGAATCATTCTACCTGTCAGTAGAGTTCTACTTGTATATGTACTTGTTCTGCTGCCCAAAAATGTATTGTAACTAAGAGGTATTCAAAGGTACTCAAAACAGGCAAAGATTCAGTTCTGAGAGTCTGGAATGCTAAATAAGTACTCAGGGAGCTTGTTCCACTCTTCTACCCAATTACAAAAATTGATTGTTTAGGATTAGAATTTGGTTCCAGAATCTTAATTAACACAGTTTGGGATTCTGGTGTCTACATTATCCTTGGACCATTTGCTAAGTGGGTGAACTTGGGAAATCAAAACTCCAGTTTCAGGACTTTAGTGGCTAAGACTGTGCTCCAAGTGCAGGGACCAGGGTTCAATAGCTGGTCAGGGAACTGAGATCCTACATGCTGTAACTAAGCATTCACATGCCATTACCAAGATCAGAGATCTCATATGCTACAACTAAGACTCAACATAGTCAAATAAATATTTAAAAAAGAAAACTCCAGTTTCTTCCTTTGTAGAGTATTTTAAGTTACATCTTAAAACTCAGGTAAAAGAGCAAATGAAAGAATCTAGTGCTTAGTGAAGGTTGATATACTATTGGTGATTTCCTTCATACCTTTTAGACAAGCCACTTCCCCCCCCCCCCAGACTAGTAGAATTCCTTAGGCACCTTTCCGGTTCTGCACTACCATCACTTTCAGGTGTCTGTGTTTGTGTCTTTGGACACTAGATATACATACACTTAATGTGTATCTGGGAGAATGACAGAATAAAGAATCCAGACCTAAGATGATGGCATCTGAGAATGAGCATATCATGGATACTAGATCCCTGCATTGAGAAGAAAAGGTGAGAAAATGCAGGGCAGGGGAAAAAGTTAGAGGTCTTCAATGTCCATGAATCAACAGCAAAGTGAACAGTGAGAATCTTTTATCCAACAGTGAAATGAACTCCCTTATCAATAAAGCAAGCAATAACTCCCCAATCTTAGTTTCCAAGTGGCAATAATGATTAGACATAAAAGGGATTATTTCTACATTGGGATAAAATGGGAAGATGGACTAATAAAACTAAATATTCTGTTTTTATTTCAGTTTTCTAAAGCACTAAGTAATATTAGTGGTAGGAGTAAGCTGAAAGGGCCAGAGCTTCAAAAGACACATTGTAGAGTTCTATTTTGCTGAATTATTGCTTGGTATTAAAAAACAGAAAAGAAATTCAAAACACAATACCATTTATAATCACTCCAAAGAAACAAAACATGTACAGGATCAGTATGAAATAAGTTATCAAATGCCTGGTAAAAGAAAGACCTAAGTAAATGGGGAAACATACCATATTCAAAGGTGAGAAGGCTCAACATGAAAAAGTCAATTCTTCCTAAACTGACTTNAGATGGTAATGATAAACCTGTGCGCAAGACAGCAAAAGAGACACAGATTTATAGAACAGCCTTTTGGACTTTGTGGGAGAGGGAGAGGGTTGGATGAGTTGGCAGACTGGCAGTGTACCATGTATGATATCATAAGTATATGTACCATTATGATATCATAATAGCCGGTCTAGGTTCGATGCAGGATGCAGGATGCTTGGGGCTGATGCATGGGGATAATCCAGAGAGAAGGTGTGGGGTGGGAGGGGGGAGATGGGGGTCGGGATTGGGAGTTCATGTACACTTGTGGCTGATTCATGTCAATGTATAGCAAAACGAATACAGTATTGTAAAGCAAAACAAACTAAAAAATAAAAATTAATTAAAAGAAAAAAAAAGGAGACATGTAAGGTGGTCTGGTATTCTCATCTCTTGAAGAACTTTCCACAGTTTGTTGTGATTAACACAGTCAAAGGCTACCATAAGACTCCGCAAATCTCACTCCTGGGCATATACCCAGAAAAAGACATAATTCAAAAAGACCCGTGCACCCCAGTGTTCACTGCAGCACTCTCTATTCACAATAGCCAGGGCATGGAAGCAATCTAAATGTCCATCAAGAGAGGAATGAATAAAGAAGATATGATACACATATAAAATAGAATATTATTCAGCCATAAAATGGAACAAAATTGGGTCGTTTGTAGTGATGTGGATGGACCTGTCTATAGAGTCTGTCATACAGAATGAAAAAAGTCAATGAGAAAAACAAATATCATATTATATATGGTATAAACTATATATATATATATGTATGTATGTATATATATAGAAAAATGATACTGATGAACCAATTTGCAGGGCAGGAATAAAGATGCAGAAATAGAGAATGGACATGTAGACACAGGGAAGGAAAGGTGGGATGACCTGGGAAGGTAGCACTGACATATGTAGACTGCCATGTGTAAAATAGTTAGCAGGAAGCTGCTGTATAGCACAAAGAGCTCAGCTCAGTGCTCTGTGATGACCTAGAGAGGTGGAATAGGGGATGGATGGGAGAGAGTTCCAAGAGAGAGTGGATATATGTATATATATAGCTGATTGACTTTGATAGAAAGAACATTGTAAAGCAATTATACTGCATTTTTTAAGTTTTATTTTTACTTTATTTTACTTTACATTACTGTATTGGTTGGTTTTGCCATACATTGACATGAATCCGTCTCGGGTGTACATGAGTTCCCAATCCTGAACCCGCACCCCCCCCCCACCACCGACCTCCCGCCCCATATCAACTCTCTGGATCATCCCCGTGCACCAGTCCCAAGAATCCTGTATCCTGTATCAGACATAGACTGGCAATTTGTTTCTTACATGATAGTATACAAGTTTCAGTGCCATTCTCCCAAATCATCCCACTCTCTCCCTCTCCCTCAGAGTCCAAAAGTCCGTTCTATACATCTGTGTCTCTTTTGCTGTCTCGTATACAGGGTTATCATTACCATGTTTCTAAATTCCATATATATGTGTTAGTATACTATATTGGTGTTTTTCTTTTTGGTTTACTTCACTCCGTATAATCGGCTCCAGTTTCATCCATCTCATTAGAACTGATTCAAATGTACTCTTCTTAATGGCTGAGTAATACTCCATTTTGTATATGTATCACAGCTTTCTTATCCATTCGTCTGCTGATGGACATCTAGGTTGTTTCCATGTCCTAGCTATTACAAACAGTGCTGCAATGAACATTGGGGTACATGTGTCTCTTTCAATTCTGGTTTCCTCGGTGTGTATGCCCAGCAGTGGGATTGCTGGGTCATAAGGCAGTTCTATTTGCAATTTTTTAAGCCATCTCCACACTGTTTTCCATAGTGGCTGTACTAGTTTGCATTCCCACCAACAGTGTAGGAGGGTTCCCTTTTCTCCACACCCTCGCCAGCATTTATTGCTTGCAGAATTTTGGATCACAGCCATTCTGACTGGTGTGAAATGGTACCTCATTGTGGTCTTGATTTGCATTTCTCTGATAGTAAGTGATGTTGAACATCTTTTCATGTGTTTGTTAGCCACCCTTATGTCTTCTTTGGAGAAATGTCTATTTAGTTCTTTGGCCCATTTTTTGATTGGGTCATTTATTTTTCTGGAGTTGAGCTGCATAAGCTGCTTGTATATTTTTGAGATTAGTTGTTTGTCAGTTGCTTCATTTGCTATTATTTTCTCCCATTCAGAAGGCTGTCTTTTCACCTTGCTTATAGTTTCCTTTGTTGTGCAGAAGCTTTTAATTTTAATTAGATCCCATTTGTTTATTTTTGCTTTTATTTCCAGTATTCTGGGAGGTGGATCACAGAGGATCCTGCTGTGATTTATGTCGGAGAGTGTTTTGCCTATGTTCTTCTCTAGGAGTTTTATAGTTTCTGTTCTTACGTTTAGGTCTTTAATCCATTTTGAGTTTATTTTTGCGTGTCGTGTTATAAAGTGATCTAGTTTTATTCTTTTATAAGTGGTTGACCAGTTTTCCCAGCACCACTTGTTAAACAGATTGTCTTTACTCCATTGTATATTCTTACCTCCTTTGTCGAAGATAAGTTGTCCATAGGTGTGTGGATTTATCTCTGGGCTTTCCATTTTGTTCCATTGATCTATATTTCTTTTTTTGTGTCAGTACCATACTGTTTTGATGACTATGGCTTTGTAGTAGAGCCTGAAGTCAGGCAGGTTGATTCCTCCAGTTCCATTCTTCTTTCTCAAGATTGCTTTGGCTATTTGAGGTTTTTTGTATTTCCATATAAATCTTGAAATTATTTGTTCTAGTTCTGTGAAAAATACCACTGGTAGCTTGATAGGGATTGCATTGAATCTGTAGATTGCTTTGGCTAGTATACTCATTTTCACTATATTGATTCTTCTGATCCATGAACATGGTATATTTCTCCATCTATTAGTGTCCTCCAATAATTTTTTTTATAGATCTCCAAAACTCCAGTTGAAAGAGGATTTTAAGGAAATAAACGAGATGATAAAAAGTAGACAAGATCTACTTGAATACCCATTCATTTGCAACATACACATGAAAAATAATCTCCTGAGGAATATATTCATAATTCAGATGAATTGGAACCATAAGTAATTATGATGACTCTATGTACAGAGATTAATTGTTAATATGCTGCTTCAGCTCATTTAAAATTAAACATTTCATTTTATATTCTAAAATTTTTAAATAGATATAATGTAAATGCAATTATTTTAATTATCAGAATTTTTCAACAATCTATTTAATTGAAATATTATTTCCTATATAGAACACCTGCTAACTCCTTGAAGAGATTTGAAATAGCTGCAACAATGGCCTCATTAATATCAAATAATAATCTGTTGAAAATGAAAAATAAGCAAATAGGTAATATGACAAATTACAAAAAAATGAACACAGTCTTTCTTCCCTCCATTTGCACTATATGTATGATGTTCTTCTCAACATGAGGGGGAGTCTATTTTCCACTCCTTAAATCTGGTGTAATATTGAAACTTGCTTTGGCTCTAAGAATGCAGTAGGACAGAAATGTGCTAGTTGTGAGTCAAGGATTCTTTTAACTTTGCATACCTCCTACAAACCCTCCACAGCTGCCATAAACATGTGAACACTCTCTGACTGGCTTCTAGAGGATAAGAGACCATATGGAACTGAGACTGATATGGATCAGACATTCCTCATCCATGTTAGCTGCTGGTTGCTGACATTCAGTGAACCCAGTTGAGAACAAAAAAATCCAGAGCTGGATCCAGCTCAAATTGCCAACCTACAAAACTGTATATTATGTAAATGGATATTTGAGCCACTCAAATTTTGGAATAGTTTGTTACTAAGTGATAGCTAACTGCTACAGGAAATGAATGAGATGAATCTAAGAATAGAATTTTTAAAATAATATGGCTTTAACTTCCAAATTTATAAATTAGTAGCAAATAGAGCAACATTATAACAATACCCATCAGATTTTACTAAAACAAAGAAAACTAGAAGAATCTTGGTAAGTAAACACACAGTTACTAAATTATATTTTTCTGATTTATTTACACAGTGCAATTTTCAGTAAAAACACTTTTCATCTCATAGTAACAATCATTATTGCTCCTATTTTAGTAACCTATAAAGAACATACTTACAAATTGTATAAAAATGCAGGTCCAATATTTTTTTATTTCAATGATGTTAAGTTTTTATTTATAGCAAATGACAAAAGTCTTTAAGATAACTCCTCCTAAGCAAATAGTAGATCGTTGAGAAAATGTTGGAATAAATAGCAACTTCTAGTCCTAACAAACTCTGAAATATTAGTCAATTCATTTCCCCTCTGTTGTTCTACCAATGAACAAAAATGTCCTCTGACACCTAGTCTTAAGGGTGTCTATCAAGATGAAGTGAAACGGTTCATCTTAAAATACTTCACAAGACATAAAACACTCAGTTCAGTTCAGTTACTCAGTCAAAACTGACTCTTTGTGACTCCATGGACTGCAGCACACCAGGCCTCCCTGTCCCAGGTTTATGCAAACTCATGTCCATTGAGTCAGTGATGCCATCCAACCATCTCATCCTCTGTCGTCCCCTTCTCCTCTTGCATTCAATCTTTACCAGCATCAGGGTCTTTTCAAATGAGTAAAGTCTTTGCATCAGGTAGCCATCCCTCTGTTGTTCTACCAATGAACAAAAATGTCCTCTGACACCTAGTCTTAAGGGTGTCTATCAAGATGAAGTGAAACGGTTCATCTTAAAATACTTCACAAGACATAAAACACTCAGTTCAGTTCAGTTACTCAGTCAAAACTGACTCTTTGTGACTCCATGGACTGCAGCACACCAGGCCTCCCTGTCCCAGGTTTATGCAAACTCATGTCCATTGAGTCAGTGATGCCATCCAACCATCTCATCCTCTGTCGTCCCCTTCTCCTCTTGCATTCAATCTTTACCAGCATCAGGGTCTTTTCAAATGAGTAAAGTCTTTGCATCAGGTAGCCAAAATATTGAAGTTTCAGCATCAGCGTCATCCTTCCAATGAATATTCAGGACTGATTTCCTTTAGGACTGACTGGTTGGATCTCTTTGCCATCCAAGGGACTCTCAAGAGTCTTCTCCAACACCACAGTTCAAAAGCATCAATTCTTCGGTGCTCAGCTTTCTTCATAGTCCAACTCTCACATCCATGCATGATCAGGTTTTTCCAGTGGTCATGCAGTAGTACGTATAATGGTCATCTGAGTTAAATTCACCCTGAAGCCATACTCACAGAAAACTAGTCAATCTAATCACACTAGGACCACAGCCTTGTCTAACTCAATGAAACTAAGCCATGCCCAAGGGGCAACCCAAGACGGGCGGGTCATGGAGGAGAGGTCTGACAGAATGTGGTCCACTGGAGAAGGGAATGGCAAACCACTTCAGTGTTCTTGCCTTGAGAACTCCATGAACAGTATGAAAAGGCAAAATAATAGGATACTGAAAGAGGAACTCTCCAGGTCAGTAGGTGCCCAATATGCTACTGGAGATCAGTGGAGAAATAACTCCAAAAACAATATAGGGTTGGAGCCAAAGCAAAAACAATACCCAGCTGTGGATGTGAATGGTGATAGAAGCAAGATCCGATGCTGTGAAGAGCAATATTGCATAGGAACCTGGAATGTCAGGTCCAGGAATTAAGGGAAATTGGAAGTGGTCAAGCAAGAGATGGCAAGAGTGAATGTAGACATTCTAGGAATCAGTGAACTAAAATGGACTGGAATGGATGAATTTAACTCAAATGACCATTATAAGAATCATATAAACAACTAAACAGCCTGTCAGGTGGGGATAGGGTTATATTCTCTTATTCTCCCTTTCCTCTTGCCCTTTCCTCTGTCCCTTCCTGCCTCCCTCCCAGCTCACTAAGTTCAAAGATTCCTTGATTTCTTTAATAGTGACAAATCTTTCAGGAAACAGTTAAAAATAACACTCCAAGTTGAAATATTCCTGAGAAAGTTCAAAATTCATTTTAACAGTTACTTATCACTAATAAATCCTTTCTGAAGGCAGATGTCATAGACTGAAGGCAGTCATGGAATTGTGATATTACCCTAATGGAAAATTGAGAGAAAACAAAACCATAACAGTTAGAGAACAGCATTGGTTTTGATTTTGAAGAATGAACTTAGTAGATGTCACAGCCTGGGCAAGGAATTACCCTACATAGGAAGTAATGTGGATGGATAAAACAGTATAGGAACAACAATTCAAAGGCAGTGTGCTCATAAGGGTGAATCATTCTGGTTGAGAACACAATCTAATGTTTAGCAGCTTCTGGTATCTACTTTGCAGTCTGGTCATTGCATGGCATAGACATAGTTCTCAACCTTCAGCTCCAATGGATTAAAAGTTTGCCTTCAGTTACATCGAATATTTTCAGTTTATTTTATTAAGGAATCAGAGCAAGGGAAAAGTCAAATAATATATTGGTCTAAAAGGTTAAATCACCAGCAGAGGATTAAATGGCCATGGAAGAGAAGGCTCCTCTGAGGATATTTTGTGTGAGATGACCTGGAACAGATCCTCTTACTCACAATAACCAATTACTCCCTACACCTTGCTCTTTTCTAGCAGGTATTATTGGCAATTGCAGTTATTGCAGGATTCAGTCATTTCAGCAGAGACGCCCAGATATGAAATGGGTGCTGATTATGGTTGGCAGGTAAGTAAGATATTCTTCTTACATATGACTGAAGAACAATCCCAAATCCAAAGTGTGGAGGCTCTTGAAAATAAATCAAAACCAAACAAAAAAACTCCCATTTTAAACATTTGATAACTGGATCCCATCTATCTTTTCTTCTGGCTGCTCTAATAGCTGCCAATTAGAAGAAAACTCCAGCCTCCCTATTGTATCTAAGCATTAATCTACAGGGTAATTACATAAGCCCTATGGTGAAAGTTTAGCTAACAAGCTTTTTTTCTGCAGGGTGAAAAATTTATTATTTTGCTTGTGGCAAGGTCTCAATATGATATCAGAAATGAATATCAGGTATTCTGTGGTTGAATTAATATATCCATTTGAAACTATATTCTGCCTGTGAAAGAAATAAGCCTTTTTCATTCACATCTTGTGATTTTTGCCAATTTGTTATTCAACTCCATGTTACAACTTTATGTAAAATAGAAGCTTTAGAGTAATATATAGACTGCCACTGCACTTCAGAAAGGGAATGATTAAAATAGGCCCCAAAGAATTAATCATCTCTGCCTATAATAAAATCTTACACACAATTTTTGGTGTATACTGACATACTCTGAACTATATCAGAAAGTCAACTTGACAGAAAATAAGTAATATTTCTTTTTATTTTTTTAAAAAAAGATTTTGGGGATGAAAACACATTTTCTTTACCTTTAGTCATTTTTCTTCTATTACCTGTTCTTCCTTATAATTCACATAGAAAAATTGACTCACCTTAGAACATGGTTCCATTTGACACATGGATAACTTTGTTATCTAAAAGATACTTTGGCCTGATTGAAAGGTATGAAGTTAGAAGTTAAACCTGCATTCTCAAATTGGGTGGTGTCAAAACAAAACCATAGAATGTCCTTAGGCCTCAAATGCATCATTTGAATAATGAGAAAAATAACACCGAAGTTATTGTGGGAAGTAAATGGTATAAATTTCAAGACATATTTTAAAATTACAAATATAACACCAAAGTTATTGTGGGAAGTAAATGGTATAAATTTCAAGACATATTTTAAAATTACTAATATAAGTATTAGTTAAAATGGTACTATAGCAAGCATTTAATAAACAAAGTATTCTTTTGATGAAAACAAAAAGGGCAAAACAAGTAATCTTATTCCCCATTTTATAGCTGGAACATACTTCATGCTAGAGTTCACTGGATGACTATAATCAATAATGAAAAATGTACAGTCTCCATATTTATATATTATACAAGAAAGGAGTCTATGAATAATGTAGATGCCTCAGCTACAATCTGAACACAAACTTCACCCTACTGTTCAAGTCATAATTAAGTAGATAAAGGATGGACACCTTAGTAATGGAAGTAATCATTAAGTTGCCAAAGCACATAGGCTACTCAACATTGGAAATCTTTCCGATTGAAGCTTCTCTATATTAGGTAGACACTGACAGAATCATCAATTCAATCTTGCAAAGAGTTTGAAATTAGCCATGAAGGACAGATCACAGAGTAACGACATGGGGGCATAGGAGCTGGTAAGTGGTGGCCATAAACAGAGATCATAGGCAGGAGAAAGCACCAGGCATAAGAAAATGGAAGCCTTGAATAAAGACTGAGAAAGGAGTGCAGAGTTCGTTAGTTGAGAGGAAGTATGAACAAGGAGGTAAGTATAATTGACATTAGAAAAATAATGAAAGCAGAGATAGAACGTTCTTATTACTGTGCATCAGAGTAGAGTTATAGATTCTTGGTGCTGAGGTGCCAGACAGATAACTTAATTCAAAGACCTGCAGCATTTTATAAACCATAGCCAGTTAAATCTGACTAACGGACTTCTGAGCCAACTCCTTGTTCTTCATTGCTGCTTTTCCTTGATGAGGATTAAATGTCAATGATCTCTGTAAAGTGAGGCAGTGTCTGCATTCTTTCCAACTGAAAAAAAGCTTATCTTGGCACAATGGAAACGTGGCAATGAGATCCATATTCTTTACCTCTGAAGTTAGATAATATATTCATAAGAGATCTAGGTAATGATTTGCAGCTTTTCCAAGACTCTTACTGCCTTTTTTCAGTTAAATTTAAAAACAAAATAACCAAAACCTCAAAATGTCTAATAATATCGAACCTCAAATTATCTTACCTACAAATTAAGAGCTGATCCTTCAGGTTATGAAAGTTGCTCTTATCTTCTTTATTTCCTTCTAATCTGAAGTCAGATGACTATACTTCAGAGACTGGTAGAACTATATCAAAAGAACTAAGATTTAAACCCAAATCCCTACACCATCAAATTGACAGTTGTTTATAAGCAGTCTTTTCACAGGGTTAAAATGTGAATGAATGTGTCTTATATTTATAACCCATTGTTTTATGTAAATACTCATACACATATTCTCATCACATACTACACCACACACACCCAAATTTCTACCTTGTTTGCTGCTTACAGTCATATAAGAAGGCAAATCATATCACCCTTATTATCCACTTGTCTAATGAAGCAGTGTAGGATGTTTAAATGCTTTGTCCAAGGTCCAACAACAACTCAGAAGAAGTGGAACTAAAAGTCAGGAATCCCGGCTAAAAGTCCATTCACCTATATGTGGTGCCACACTCCTTAATCACACCCATCACAGACGTGTCAACTTAAGAAAGATTTCAAAGACTGTTAGTAGATGTATAGTATATTTGAAAATGCTCAAATTTTGGGGGAAAAATGTGCAATGTGTGGGAGATACTGGGGAGAAAGGGCTCTGTGGGCAGGGAGATAAAATGTGCTCTCAGAAATTCCCGTCACTCTACTGCCTATATAATACCCATTGCACTGTGAGCTGCACTTTCTAGAATGAGTTAACCATCTAAATCTCCTGGGTGGTGGCCTTCAGCCCAAGGCAGTCAGCTTTAGTCTGGCAACATATTCCCAACTTTCAACCAAGGCTTGCTTCCCAAAGTGAGGGGGAGAGAATAGGATTTGTTATTGAAAAGAGAATAAAGTCTTCTCTTCACAGAGATGTGACTGTATTGATATAGAACACTGCCCAGGAATCACAAATAACTACTGTGAACTGATGATGAGAAACCTTAGAAATCAAAACAAAATGCTAAGCTACAGGTCTAGAAAAGAAAAGAACAGCAGAGTTTTAAAAAATAGACATCAAGTATGAATTTTTCATTACATTTGAAAGCAGAAATATAGACTTTTGGCAGATGAATTATTTTATGATAACCTCACTGTCTTTTAAATACATGAATGGATAAAAAAAGTGAATTTAGTTTGGGGAGAATGATCAAGTTATGTGAGATTGCTCTATGAACATGAATTCTACAGATACCAGAAATTCTGAAATATTTCATCAAATCAATCTGTAGCATGATGAAACTTCCTTGAACCATACTAAGCAAGCACTGCCAAGTACAGGTTAGTTTTTCTCTGTTCTGCTGTAAAACTATTAACTTAGACCTTCCGTCATCATCAATTTGAAGACTGCCTTTGTCTTCCGTGGTGGCTCAGACGGTAAAAGTGTCTGCCTACAATGCGAGAGACCCTGGTTCTATCCCTGGGTGGGGAAGATCCCTGGAGAAGGAAATGGCAATCCACTCCAGTACTCTTGCCTGGAAAATCCCATGGACGGAGGAGCCTGATAGGCTATGGGGTTGCAAAGGGTCTGACATGACTGACTGACTTCACTTCACTTCACTTCACTGGTATTGGATCCTAGGTATTTTTTTCTTGGTTACTCTCCTACTTTAGTCCAATAACTCCCTCAGAAAATATTCATGGGAGGCAATCATTTTAGACATTTCATATTAAAAATACCTTGATTCTAATTTATACAAATTATTGCTGTCAGTTATGATAGGCTTGGTATGTTAGTGTGTTTTAAAAAGTGAATGTGTTAGTCACTTCATCATGTCTGACTCTTTGTAACCCCAAGGACTATAGCCCACCAGGTTCCTCTGACCATGGAATCCTCCAGGCAAGAATACTGGAATGGATAGCCATTCCCTTCTCCAAGGTGTCTTCCTGACCCAGGAATAAAACCCTGGTCTCCTGCATTGCAGGTGGATTCTTTACTGTCTGAGCTGCCAGGAAGCCCATGTCCATGTCCAAGTGTTCAATGAAATCAAAATCTCCTTAGACAGCAGTCTTTATGGCTTGACTAATTTTCTTTCTTCTGTTTCTTTGTATTTAACCAGTATTTTCTGGGACATCCCAAATTTATTTTTCATACTTTATTGAATTTATCATATGTTGTTTTAATGCCTAGAGCTCTTGCTTTTCCTCTTATTAATCCTTAATAGCAGCATGACAACCTGTTCTTGATTCATGGGTACATTTTCTTATCTCTCTGAGGAGATTAATATTTTTTTCTAAGTTTCTTATAAATTAAGTATCTGCTTTTCCTATAAATAGTATATTTTTCTGCTTGTTTGCTCTGGTGTCTGACTTTGTTCTAGAGATTTTCCTCAATGACTGCTGGTCCTCAACTGAATACTAATGCTAAATAATGGGAACTGAAGAGTTGACTGGAAACCAAGGGAACCCCATGAAGTTTGTCAACCATGGGTCTTCTGAGAGGTGATTGAAATTTCATTGCGGAAAAACACCAACATAGATGTCTTCGGTCTTTTCTCCTGAGCGTTTCTGATTTCCCAAGGTATAATAATAGCAAGGGTTCCTCCCATGTCTCAACAGGGACAGAGTCTGCTTGCAGTGCAAGAGGTGCCGGAGGTGTGGGCTCAACCCTGGGTCAGGAAGATGTCTCAGAGAAGGGAAGGCACCCCACTCCAGGCTTCTTGCCTGGAGAATCCCATGGACTCGGGGATAACAATAAACAAACACCACCGGAGAAGGCGATGGCGCCCCACTCCAGGCTTCTTGCCTGGAGAATCCCATGGACTCAGGGATAACAATAAACAAACACCACCAGAGAAGGCGATGGCGCCCCACTCCAGTACTCTTGCCTGGAGAATCCCATGGACAGAGGAGCCTGGTGGGCTGCAGCCCATGGGGTTGCTGAGAGTTGGACACGACGGAGCGACTTCACTTTCCCTTTTTACTTTCTACTTTCATGCCTTGGAGAAGGAAATGGTAGCCCACTCCAGTATTCTTGCCTGGAGAATCTCAGGGACGGCGGAGCCTGGTGGGCTGCCATCTATGGGGTTGCACAGAGTCGGACACAACTGACGTGACTTAGCAGCAGCAGCAGCAGCAGCAGCAGTGCCTATTATACGCCAGACAGAGTTCTAAGTGTAAAATTCTTTTTAATTTCTACAATTCTATATAAGAAAGGTATTAGTACTATTTTTATTCCAGTGTTATATATGAGGACACTGAGATAAAAAGAATTAAAGCTACTTGCCCAAGGTCACATACCTAACTAGTAGTATAGAAACAGGCAGCCTGGTTCCAGTGTCCTCTAAATGATATTAGCTATTAAGTTCACAATGGGAGAGTGTAACTTCAGTTACTTGGTTAAAAGGGCTAGGATATCATCATTCTGTATGTAAACAGATATTCAATTAAATTCTGTGTTTCTATAAAGTATCCCTGACTTCAACACTGCCGGATGCCTCCTCTTGTACTCATCTGGTTCAGAGACTTTGTTTTACCCTTTCTAGAGAATAAACCTCAAGGCTTCTGCAGGATCCTACAAGGAAAACTGTCCTACTTTTTGGTGAGAAAGGAAAATCTGCACTTTAAAGGCTTCCCTGGTGGCTCAGACAGCAAAGAATCTGCCTGCAATGCAGGAGACCTGGGTTTGATCCCTAAATTGGGAAGATCCCCTGGAGAAGGGAATGGCAACCCACTCCAGTACTCTTGCCTGGAGAATTCCATGGACAGAGGAGCCTGGCAAGCTACAGTTTATGGAGTCCCAAAGAGCTGGACATGACTGAGTGACCAATACTTTCGCTTTCAAAGCCTTTTTAAGCAGACTTTTGGCCAAGTCCTTTTTTATTACCTGTATGCTGTTCTCACTTCCAGTGGAAACTGGTGCTATAGATTCATGAGCTTTGAGGTACATTTGTGTGTGAGTAGGTGTGTAAATCATGTTGCTTCACAGTTGTCATCATTGCCAACTTAGAATTAATTTTAGATGGCTAAAATTGGTTTTTGGTTTTCAATCCCTGAAATTTTGTTGTTATCATCTCTTTTCCCATTTGGGGGAATTTATGCTTTTTTAAAAACCCCTTTATAATTTCAATGGGGTATTAGTAGAGAGCACAGACAAATTTTATTTTCAAGAGTTTGTGTGAACTGGGGATTTGTCATGTATTTTTCATTCACAAGCATCTATTTTAGATGAACTACCCTCCTAAGGGAAGAATGGCAACTAATCTTGGCAAATTTAGTTATAAGATATCACACCTTGGATTTGGGAGAATTATTACTTGCTAAAAATTCCACTATATACTAGGCAATGGGATAAACACTAATCACCTTTACTTGCTAATTTGCTCATTTGATAAATATTTATGTACCAGGTTTTATGGATTTGTGCATAGATTCCAATAAGCAGTTGTTTCAGTCAAAGGAGATGTGACCCTCGGGAGGCATTTGGCAATGTTTGGAGACATTTTGGTTGTCACACCTGCTGGAGGCAGGGGGGATGGTGCTATGGGTAAACATCCAGTAGGCATGGATATTATAGAAATGCTGCAAAACTTTATATAATGCATAGGACAGTCCCCTACAGCAGAGTTATCTAGTTTCAAATGTTGGTAGCACTTAGGTTGAGACACTCTGGAATAAAATCTTGTGAAAATAATAACTGATTTAAATGATAAAAAATTGGTTTCTTGTACCAGGGCTGATTTAGCTACTCTGATTCTTGTGCCTTGGTTCTCTTTGATTTTATCAAAAAGGGAGCTTCCATTGCATTGCAATAAGCCTGCTACTCAACAGGATATTTTGACCCAAAGAAGGGAGAATTTTCCTGTTTACTTTTCATTGTCTGCTTTTGTTAGAATGGAGTAGAAGACTGCTCTCCTTAACTACAGTTCAGCTATAACAGTAGCAATAAAGGTTCATGAGGACAACCCAAGATAACCTGCCCCTAGCCTTAAGAAAACTGGTCAGAAAGTGTGGTGGAGGCATTGTTCACACTTCAGCTCACAAACGCAGGAGGAAGCAACCTTTCCCTCAGAGAAAGTGGCTCGTCATTGGAAAGTGAACACCCCTGTTACCTTTGTGAATTAAAGAATTGTTCTCATTGTGCCAGAAATGTAAACTAGATCCCATGACTGAAGGTTTCTAAAGTTCTGAGACTTTTTGAAGAACATCTCATGGGGAAAAGTTTATTTAGGAAAAAACATACAGTTTCCTTCAGTCATAAAAGATTTATTGTGTGAGGAATTTGTTATACCAGAGACCAAAGATACTGTAAGAGAAATCATCTTCCATAAAATTGTACCACTGCTTTCAAAAATAATGAAAAATTCATAGCTCAATTCTTTTTCTCCAGCAGAATTGATCATTTTAGAGCGAGAAGTCATATGTTCTGTATTATCTTTGATTTAATGTGGAAAAAGAAAAGGTTTTTATTTTTCTGTGAAATCAGATGATAGTATCATTTCTACATAAGTGTCTCTTCATTGCTGTGTTCTGACCAACCCTCCCCTTATTTCACCTGCATCTTTAAGGATATCTAAGTCTTTCCTACTATGAGCTTTGGGCAGTGGGTCTTTATCACATGTGTGTTGGCAGGGGAGGATTATTATTTCCATAAAAAAGAGCCAGGAACCAAGTATAGAAAATTCATAGCTTTGTCTATGTTGTTCTATTGCTCTTGGGTTTCAAAATACAGGCTCATAATATTGACCAGTTTGCACAATGCAACTAGCAATTTTGAAAGCAATATGGTCACTATTCTGCAATAATATCTCAATTAAGGTAAATACTTCTGTAATTATGTCATTCACATTTTGGCCCATTTTCTAACATGGAGAAATGAAACGAACATGTGAAAATGAACATGAAATTACCTTCTACTATCTTGTCTAAATCTTTATCTTCTTCCCCTGAATACACTATTACCATTATGCATGCTCTTTTCAATTAGAATATAAGAAGTAATCAATTTTTTCCCCACAGAAGAGATGTTTAAAATTACACAATGGATACTTAGGCAAAGCCTCTTACATTCTTCAAGTTAAACTAAGAGTTGCCAGATGCAACAGAAACAAGAAAGTAGATTTGTGAGTATTTGTGTTTCAGTTCAAAAATACTTAAATAATTAATCACTTCAAAATTTTAGCTAATTCTTTGAAAGGAAATGAATTTCCTGGGACCTTTTATATTTCATGCTTTTCTTAAGAACTTTTCATACTTAAGTGAACACGAACATTTCCCTCAAATATCATACATATTTCAATAAGGCTCAGTTAAAACTTTCCATAAAATCAATGAAAATGTAATTCCAAGAGTTCCTCCTATATACTTAGGATGGTTTGCAGTCATCCTTGAATAGAAAATTATCTTCAGTTTAGGCACTTAGTTGTGTCCAACTCTTTGCAATCCCATGGACTGCAGCACACCAGGTTTCCTGTCCATCACCAACTCCCAGAGCTTGCTCAAACTCATGTCCATTGAGTTGGTGATGCCATCCAAACAGTTCATCCTCTGTCATCCCCTTCTCCCCCTGCCTTCAAACATTACTAGTGTTAGGGTCTTTTCCAATGAGTCAGTTCTTCCCATCAGGAGGCCAAAGTATTGGAGTTTCAGCTTCATCAGTGCTTCCAATGAATATTCAGGACTGATATCCTTTAGGATTGATTGGTTGGATCTCCTCACAGTCCAACGGACTCTCAAGAGTCTTCTCTGACACCAGAGTTCGAGTATCAATTTTTCGGCACTCAGCATTCTTTATAGTCCAACTCTCACATCCATACATGACTACTGGAAAAACCATAGCTTTTACTTGATGGACCTTTGTCAGCAAAGTAATGTCTCTGCTTTTTAAAATGGTGCCTAGGTTTGTTATAGCTTTACTTCTGAAGAGCAAGCATCTTTTAATTTCTTGGCTGCAGTCAGCATCTGCAGTGATTTTGGAGCCCAAGAAAATAAAGCCTGTCATTGTTTGCATTGTTTCTCCATCTTTTTTTCCATGAAGTGATGGGACCAGATGCCATGATCTTAGTTTTTTGAATATTGAGTTTTAACCCAACTTTTTCACTCTCCTCTTTCACTTTCATCAAGAGGCTCTTTAGTTCCTCTTTGTTTTCTGTCATAATGGTAGTGTCATCTACATATCTAAGGTTATTGATATTTCTCTTAGCAATCTTGATTCCAGCCTGTCCTTCATCCAGCCTGGCATTGCACATAATGTACTCTTCATATAAGTTAAATAAGCAGGGTGACAATATACAGCCTTGACATACTCCTTTCCCGATTTGGAATGAATCTGTTTTTCCATGTCCGGTTATAACTGCTGCTTCTTGACCTGCATATAGGAGGCAGTTCAAGTGGTCTGGTATTCCCATCTTTTTAAGAATTTCCCACAGTTTGCTGTGATCCACATAGTCAAAGGCTTTGGTGTAGTCAATGAAGCAGATGTAGATGTTTTCTGCAACTCTCTTGCTTTCCAGTGATACAATGGATGTTGGCAATTTGATATTTTGTTCCTCTGCCTTTTCTAAATCCAGCTTGAACATCTGGAAGTTCAACACAGTTCATGTACTGTTGAAGCCTAGCCTGGCGAATTTTGAGTATTACTTTGCTAGCATGTGAGATGAGTGCAATTACGTTGTAGTTTGAACATTCTTTGGCATTGGAATGAAAAAACTGACCTATTCCAGTCAAGTTATCTTATTTTACCATTTTTGTTTCATATAACCTTGAAAATCTTCTTTGTTAGTTTCCATCCCCATTGAAACACCAATCATCCTAAAAACTTGTGAGCCTTGCAAGTGGACAATAAGACCAAACACACTCCTTTTGACTTAATTAACTGTGTTAAATTCATGTCTATTTCATCTCTAAGGTTTGTGATGTAAGCTCAGCCTTTATGATTGATTCACTAAAGAAGGATATTGGGATAAGTGCTTGGTAAATTCTAAGTCAAGCAATCAAAAAACTGAGGAAAAGTACAGCCACTATGGAGAACAGTATGGAGGGTCTTTAAAAAACCAAAAATAGAGCTACCATATGACCCTGCAATCCCACTCCTGAGCATATATCCAGAGAAAAACAAGATATGAAAGGATACATGCAACAAAACATACATTGCCACACTGTTTATGATAGCCACAACATAACCTAAATGTCCATCAACAGAGGAATAGATAAAAAAGAAGTGGTACATATATACAGTGGAATATTACTCATCCGTTAAAAAGAATGAAACAATACCATTTGCAGCAACATGGATGGACCTAGAGAGTGTCATACTGAGTGAAATATGTCAGAGAAGGAGAAATACCATATGACATCCCTTATATGTGGTATTTAAGAAGGAATGATACAAATGAACTTATTTACAAAAAAGAAAGAGAATCACAGACTTAGAAAACAAACATGGTTGCTGACTGGGAGGGATAGTTAGGGAGTTTGGAAAGGTCATGTACACACTGCTATATTCAAAAGCTAACCAACAAGGACTATTGTGTAGCACAGGGCTCTATTCAATGTTATGTGCCAGCTTGGATGGGAGGGGGTTTTGGGGGAGAACGGATACATATATGTGTGTGGCTGAGTCCCTTCACTGTTCACCTGAAACTACAACAACATTGTTAATTGGCTATACCCCAACACAAAATAAAAATTTTAAAGTTTGAAAAGAACAAAATAGATAAATTAAAAGAAAAAAACAGCAAAAATGAGAGAATATGGAAGAAACCCTGAATATGCTTCTTGACAGCAGCATTGCAATGCTGAGGTGCACAGCCTCTGAGCCAGACTACTGCTGCTGCTGCTGCTAAGTCGCTTCAGTCGTGTCCGACTCTGTGTGACCCCATAGACGGCAGCTCACCAGGCTCCGCTGTCCCTGGGATTCTCCAGGCAAGAGTACTAGAGTGGGTTGCCATTGCCTTCTCCGATGAGCCAGACTGCCCAGGTTTAATTCCCTTCCTTACCTCTTAGCTAACTGTGTGACCTCAAGAAAGTTACTTGATATCTCCAAGCTCAGTTTTCTCATCTAAAACATGAGGAAAATAATAGTACCTATTTTGGAAATTCTTGTGAGTATTAAATGAGGTAAAACATGAAAAGTGCATAGAACCATGCCTAGCATATAGCACTAGTTCTTTGAGTGTTTGCTCTTATTACTTCATCAGTTCAAAGAGTCTAAGTCTGAGAATAAAGGACGAAATGACCAAGTGTCTGGCAAGGGCAAGGTACACTGGATAAGCCTGAAAGCTTCACCTCCCTGAGAGCTTTCTAACTATGCATGAGGGGTGAAAGAATGAAACAAGAAGACAAGACCAGGGATGCAGGGATGGAGCTGAGTCCACTTGCTAAATCCCAGCACTGAGGCAGCACCAAGGACAGCAACCACATTCAGTGATCTGACACTCCATCTCCTCTACCTCAGTTCAGTTTAGTTCATTCGCTCAGTTGTGTCCGACTCTTTGCAACCCCATGGACTGCAGCATGCCAGGCCTCCCTGTCATCACCAACTCCCAGAGTTTCCTCTACCTCAGAGCTACATACATCCAAAATAACTTATCAACTTTCTTTAAACATGTGAGGCCACAGTAACTGGATTTATCTTTTTTTTTAAGTGGTACATTTTGGAGAGGTTTCTTTGTTGTTTATTTTCCCCAGACACCAAGTTAGGGAAAAATATCAGACTGAATTGAACCAAATTCCAGATTTGTCCTCCATAGCCATGCGAATTTGGGGAAGGTATGTATTCTTCCTTCTTGAATATCTCTAATAAATATTTCATAGTTTTGTTTGTGCAGAAGATTAAATGATTTACTCTCTATAAAATGATTCACATGGGTCTTGTAGTACCTAGTACATAGGAAGTACTCAATACACATTAGACCAACTTTTCCTGCAGAACAAAGGTCAGGCAGGTTTGCTGTAGCCTGTGATAAAAGACTGAAATTCATAAGCTTGAGATTCCTTAGCTCCACACAAGCTCACTCCATGAGCAGCATCTACCTACACCACTCTACTTCACTCCCCTGGGAATCAGGCTTAAGGGGAACCAACACAAATGTGAAGATCCTGCTAGTTTTTGTTCTATAAGTAGTAAAGAAAGGCAAGGCAAAAGAATGTTCAAACTACCATGCAATTACATTCAATTCACACACAAGCAAAGTATGCTCAAAATTCTCCACACTAGGCTTCAAGAGTATGTGAACCAAGAATTTCCAGATGTTTGAGCCAGATTTAAAAAAGGAAGAGGAACCAGAGATCAAATTGCCAATATCCGTTAGATCACAGAAAAAGCAAGAGAATTCCACAAAAACATCAACTTCTGCTTCATTAACTATGCTAAAGCCTTTGACTGTGTGGATCACAACAAACTGGAAAATTCTTAAAGAGATGGAACTACCACATCACCTTACCTGCCTCCTTAGAAACCTGTATGCAGGTCAAGAAGCAACAGTTAGAACCAGACATGGAACAGCAGACTGGTTCCAAATTGGGAAAGGAGTATGTCAAGGCTGTATATTGTCCCCTGCTTATTTCACTTATATGCAGAGTACATCATGCAAAATGCCAGGCTGGATGAAGCACAAGCTGGTATCAAGATTAAAAAGTGAAGTTGCTCAGTCATGCCCTACTCTTTGTGATCCCATGGATAGTAGCCTGGACCAAGCTCCTCCATTCATGGGATTTTCAAGGCAAGAGTACTGGAGTGGGTTGCCATTTCCTTCTCCAGGGAATCTTCCCAACCCAGGGATCAAACCCAGGTCTCTCACATTGTAGATAGACACTTTACCGTCTGAGCCACCAGGGAAGTCTTAGGCAGACACTTTACCATCTGAGCCACCAGGAAAATTGGTATTAAGATTGCTGGGAGAAATATCAATCACCTCAGATATGCAGATGACACCACCCTTATGGCAGAAAGTGGAGAGGAACTAAAGAGCCTCTTGATGAAGGTGAAAGAAGAGTGAAAAAGCTGGCTTAAAATTCAACATTCAAAAAACTAAGATCATGGCATCTGGTCCATCACTACATGGCAAATAGATGGAGAAATAATGGAAACAGTGACAGATTTTATTTAACATGGGCTCCAAAATCACTGCAGATGGTAACTGTAGCAGCCATGAAACTAAAAGATGCTTGCTCCTTGGAAGAAAAGTTATGACCAACCTAGACAGCATATTAAAAAGCAGAGACATTACTTTGCCAACAAAGTTCCATATAGTCAAAGCTATGCCCTTTCCAGTAGTCACATATGGATGTGAGAGTTGGACCATAAAGAAGGCTGAACACCAAAGAACTGATGCTTTTGAACTGTGGTCTTGGAGAAGACTCTTGATAGTCCCTATGACTGCAAAGAGATGAAGCCAGTCAATCCTAAAGGAAATCAGTCCTGAATATTCCCTGGAAGAATGGATGCTGAAGGTGAAGCTCCAAAACGTTGGCCAACTTATGTGAAGAGCTGACTCATTAGAAAAGACTCTGATCTTGGAAAGACGGAAGGCAGGAAGAGAAGGGGATGACAGAGGATGAGATGTATGGATGGCATACAAACTCAATGGACCTGAGTTTGAGCAAGCTCCAGGAGATGGTGAAGGACAGGTAAGCCTGACATGCTGCAGTCCATTGGGTCACAAAGAGTCAGATTTGACTCAGTCAGTGAACAACAACAACAAGCAATCTCTAATCTCTGGGAAAAAAAATCCTCTTAAAGGAAGATTTAGTATATTGTGTTTGAAATCTAAGGCAGGAAGGTAATGGAGTAGGTTCATGCTTTCCTTCCATCAGGTTGAGTCAGTTTGTTCCAGATACTAATAACAATCATGAGTACAAACATATGTACAAATAGTTAACATTTGTTAAATGGCTAATATGCACATGCACACACATGTGTGGATGCAAGGGCGTGCACACACACACACACCCAGGCACTGTTGTAAGAGTTTTGCACATATTGATTCATTTAATTCTCACAACAAACAAATGAGCTAGGTATGAATGAGGCAAAGCACCTTTAAAATATGTGATCGTGATCACACAGCTAGAAGAAACACACAAAAAAATTATCCTATAAATGTGGATATATAATAAGTCATTTTCCTTTTAATGGATGCCAACACTTGTCATTGGTAACATTTTTTATACTTAAAAAGTAATCTTGCAACATCTTTTTGAGTTTAGTTAACTTTCACCTTGATTCATGCTTCCCCCACCCTCTAAGATCTTAAAGAAGCAGCTGACTCCTCATTACATTAATCAGTACTATATCATAGTATCCCAGATTATACACTAAAAATGCTCAATAAATTGTGAATGAGTGACTCAAACAAGGTTTCAGTGATCTATTATCATCTAATGAACCACTCTGAAATTGACTGGTTTAAAACAGTCCTTTTTTACTGTCTTATGTGCTTTTTTGGGTTGACTGGGCTAAGCTGGGCAAATCTCTCTGGATATCCCTCATGCAAGTGCAATCAGTTAATAGTTAGGTTGAAATCATCTGAAGGTTCTACTAGGCTGGAAAACCTAGTTGACCATTAATACTGACTGACTTCTGAGAGCTCAGCTACATTCCTAGATAACCCTTTCATTTAGTTTGAATTTATCAGAGCCTTGGCTTTTGAGCAAGAATGTCCCAGGGACAAATATCCCAAAATGGAAGAAGAAGAAGCTGCCTGGTCTATTAAGCATTAGCATTGCATCACTTACTCTAGGGCTAAAATATTAAAATATGACATTTGTGAGCCCTAGGCACTCTTGCTTTCATGGATACTTGCTTCCATTAGACAAATAAATTTAAATATTTATAATTATACTTTATGACAGTGTTGACAAGAAGATAAATATATGTTAAAATATTTTTTAAGCCAACATATTCATTTTTTAAATTCTGAATTTAAGAGAAATGAAAACATAATCATGGGTCCCTAAAAGTGTCAGGTGGAGAAGGGAATGGCAACCCACTCCATTATTCTTGCCTAGAGAATTCCTTGGACAGAGGAACCTGGTGGGCTACAGTCCATGGGGTCACAAAGAGTCAGACATGACTGGGTGACTAACACAAAAGTGTCATGGCCCTAGATATATCTGATGGGTAAGTTAGCTCTGACTTCCTTTTCTATTGATCAAAGCAACTACAGGGCCCACTGGATTCAATGGGATAGAGAAATCAACTCCATTTTTTGATGGTGGAGGGACAAGATAATACTGCAGATGAACATGTAGATGGGAGATATTATTATAACCATATTTAGAGAACAAAATCTTTCAAAATGATCATGCTTCTGAGAAATGAGAGTTTTTGCTGTGTTTCTTTTTTTAAAATATAAATTTTATGTATTTTAATTGGAGGTTAATTACTTTACAATATTGTATTGGTTTTGCCATACATCAGCATGAATCCACCACAGGTATACACATGTTCCCCATCCTGAAGCTCCCCTCCCTCCTCCCTCCCTGTACCATCCCTCTGGTCATCTCAGTGCACCAGCCCCAAGCATCCAGTATCATCCATCGAACCTGGACTGGCGATTCGTTTCATATATGATATTATACATGGGTCAATGCCATTCTCCCAAATCATCCCACCCTTTCCTCTCTCAAATAGTCCAAAAGCCTGTTCTATACATCTGTGTCTCTTTTGCTGTCTCGCATACAGAGTTATTGTTACCATCATTCTAAATTCCATATATATGCATTAGTATACCGTATTGGTGTTTTTCTTTCTGGCTTACTTTACTCTGTATAATAGGCTCCAGTTTCATCCACCTCATTAGAACTGATTCAAATGAATTCTTTAAATGCATGTCTTTCTTTAAATGCATGCATAATAACACTAAGATCTACTAATACAATAGTCATTGAGAAGGCTTAAATAACATTTCCTAGTATTCAGGAACATATAAAACAGCCATACTATCTTCAAAAGTCTAGCATACAAATATAAAGATATATTATAGGCCCAGGAAATTGTTACTGAAGCAATCATAACTTTATAGAAATTTTCAATAAATTTAAATGAGTTCATGAAGGAATATCTACTGCTATGCACAAGTCAAAAACATAGTCCTAAGGAAATTGATGTTATGCTAGAGTGTTTCCATTTCAGTGTGAGGTAGAAACTAACGGAGTACACATGTGTCCATAGCATAATATAAAATAAATTCAAGAGTTGTGAGTATCCATGTTGGTTTAATGGACCTGGTTATTTTCTACCTCAAAGATTGATATATTTTGTTGCAGAAGACAATTCTTTCTGTTCTGAGAAAGTTCAGTTTTTATCTCCCTGCTCCTCCTGTCTTTCTCCCTCTCTGGCCCTCTCAATTTCTGAAACATTTTCCAAATAATAGAAATGCCACATGTAGATGACAAAGTGAAAATTTGGTACATTAAAGATTAGCCAGGATATTTTTCCTCTTCCTTCCATAGAAATACAAAACTACTTTTATACCTGATTAATATACTAGACTGCAATGTTATAAGTCCACTTGCTCAGAGCTATTTCAAAACACCAATTATAGTAGCACAGGGCTAGCTTGGAAGGCTAGAATGAACAGATTGTCTGGTCTGTGGAAGATTGATTTTACATGTATAAGACAAAAACTATTTGAGTCAAAGAAAGATCAGTTGTCTGAGTCAATGTTCACACAAAATACTCATCTCAAAAACAGAACATGTAATAAGAATGGACTAGATGACCAGACAATTTAAAAATAATATAAAAAAGAAGCTGACGCTTAAAATAGAATAAGTTAGATAGAAATTTTGGCATTCCAAATATAGGAGAAATTAGTCTTTTAGCTACCTAACATACATTCTTTTTGGAATTTCATCCCCACTGTTGTTGGGGAAATTGACCTTCTCACTAACCCTTTTTGGCCCCAGGATGGATGTGGTTCATATTCAAGTTTCCATCTTATTGACTTACCTCTACAGCTATTGAGTCATTCTGCTATGTACTTATGATCCAGTTGATTTTACTTAAGGATTTTCTGAAATAATTCTTAAGAAATAATCATTGTAATGGATATTTGTTGACTATTATGTACCAAGGACTATTCTAAGCATATTTTATATATTGGATCATTTAATTTTCTCAGTAATTCTAAGAGAAATAACACTATTAGCCACATTTTACAAATAAGGAAACTAAAGCAGAGAACTCACACAACTTGCTTATTAAGTAGAATATTCAAATCAAAATTAAAACCCTGACATTCTAACACTAGGGCCTGCAACCTATGTCTCACCTTTGGGGCCTTCACATTGGAAAGAACACACATGGTTACAGGAAAGTTCCACAGAGAATATTAACATGGTCAATTTTAATTGGTCTACAGATTTGCATTTATTGCCAAAGATATAAAAATTGCTCATTATGATAAAATCCTTATAATGACAGATATACTTGTGAAGTTTTCAAATATTTAAAATGTTGCACTCTCTTCTTGAAATCATTTCACACACACACACACACATACATATCATATGAACTTTTTACTAGAAATGTATCCAAAAAAGGACCATTTCATTTTACTGGAATTCTAATAGAAATCAGTTTCTCTCAGCTGATTAGAAAACATGTATCTCAATGCTAGGAAAGCAGTGTAGGCGTCTGCACTGTTTAATGCAGATCCATCCTGACTCCAGCATTTCCTGGATCTAGGATTTGAGGAATGAGCATCCTCACTTGTATTCAAGGTTCTCCAAGATAGAGATAAAAATCTAATTTCTAAAGCACTGCTTTGAGAGTAACCAGAGGACTATCCTTGTTCTGTTAATGAGGTGGATGACGCTGGAGCCGATTATACAGAGTGAAGTAAGCCAGAAAGAAAAACATCAATACAGTATACTTACACATATATATGGAATTTAGAATGATGGTAATGATAAACCTGTACGCAAGACAGCAAAAGAGACACAGTTGTATAGAATGGCCTTTTGGACTCTGTGGGAGAGGGAGAGGGTGGGATGGGTTGGCAGAGTGGCAATGTAACATGTGTGATATCATAAGCGAAACGAATTGCCAGTCCAGGTTTGATGCAGGATGCAGGATGCTAGGGACTGATGCACGGGGATAATCCAGAGAGAGGGTGTGGGGCGGGAGGGTGGAGGTGGGGGTCGGGATTGGGAGTTCATGTACACTCATGGCTAATTCATGTCAATGTGTAACAAAACGAATACAGTATTGTAAAGCAAAACAAACTAAAAAATAAAAATTAATTAAAAAAAAAAAAGCCTCTGTCCCTTGGACCATCAGTCCTATCCTTCCCCTAGCTCCTACATTCACCCTGACAATAAATCAATAGGCTAATCCTAAAATGTTTCAGCAGCTGTAGAGAGTGGTGTATTTGCTGGTACCAGACTTTGTGCTCCTCATACGCTCTCTGGACACAAATAATAGAGCTCTCACTTTGATGTGTGGGGTTAAGAGAGAACACTCTATAAGTATATATGACCCATCAGAGTCTATAAAATAAAGTTGCTTCTTTTCTTGAAATTGGTTCTAAAACTCAGATTGTATAGTCATAGTGCAAAGTAGTCTGTCCATCCTGAATAGCCCAAATTTGTTGATTCCTTTGATCCTTTTATTCCATAAGGCTTATTCTCTGTGTCTCACCTACCCCCTTTCATTGAGGTCAAACTTTCTGGCCCTTGGGAAGCCCCAAAGTACAGAGTAAGTCAAACAATGATAGGATTGATTTTTTTTTTCTCCCCAAGATTACTCTCTCCATGGGAGAAACCAGGGACTGCTATCCATTATTATACTTGAAAGGAAATAAAAATGTATAGTAGTGCTAAGAGACTTTTTGGTCTTGTTCTCCTGTCTAAATGTTCAGTTTTCATTGTAGCCATCATATGCAGAATTCTTAACTGAAACCACCTCCTACAAAGTACCACATGATTCTAGAAATGTAGCATCAAAGCATCAGCATCTTTTACCAGCATCTTAGCTTTCATTTACTGACAAAAATACAGTTCTATGCTAGCATTTATTTTTCCTGAGCTGTCTTTATATTCTTCTCCTAAACTTCATTGTAAAAATTCTACATTCTGTTGATCCTCCTTTACTACTGCTGCCAACTTTCAATTTAATTTTTCTAATTATTTGGGTAGGATAATTCCTTTAGGTATTGTTTAGATTTTTGTAGATTATGATATTTTGACTTTTCTGCTTGAGAAGAAACTGTCCCTCCTTGCAGTAGCCAGTTCTTAGAGAGAGGAAAGGACTCAGTCTAGAACACGCCTTACTTAAGCAAACTAACCACTACAGAGCCCTCCTCTTTTAACTGGCTGATACACCCAGGAGGTAATATTCCTCTCCCTGCCTTAATCAGCACAGAGCCAGCTGCTGGTGGTGGTGGTTTGGTCACTCTGTTGTATCAGACTCCTTTGCAACCACATGGATGGTAGCCCACCAGGATCCTTTGTTCATGGCATTTCCCAGGCAAGAATACTGGAGTAGGTTTCCATCTCCTTCTCCAAGAGATCTTCCTTACCCAGGGATCAAACTTTGTCTCCTGCATTGCCAGGTGGCTTATTTGCCACTGTGCCACCAGGGAAGCCCTGGCAAACATGGACTACCCCTGAAAGCCTAGAACTTACTGAAACTACTCATGCTAGCTAATCCTAAACTCTTTACTCCAGCTTGTCTCATCTTTTCTGCATAAACCCAAATAAAGCTGTGTCCTTAGTGCCCCCTCAATCCTGCCCCCTTTGCCTCTTGACCACCTGGGTGTCTTTCTTATGTGCCCCCAGTCTCTAGGATTATCTGTGAGCATCATACTTGATTTTCTTACTGAACTTCTCCTCCATCTTCTCCTGGAGCCATGTCTGACTAATCATCACATAAAAGAATCAGAACAATTTCTACTGGACCCAAGGTCTCTTAATTGACAAAAATGTTACTTAAAATACTCTGCTTTAAGTGAACTTGTCTGCAGAGGGATTATTGGTTACAGCATATGATGACAAATACTTCAATAGAACATGGTGTTCAAAGCATGAAAGTGAAAGTGTTAGTCACTCAGTCGTGTCCAACTCTTTGTGACCCCATGGGCTGTAGCCCTCCAGGCTCTTTTGTCCATGGAATTCTTTAGGCAAGAGAATGGGTTGCCATTTCCTTCTCCAGGGGATCTGCCCAACCCAAGGACTGAACACAGATCTCCTGCATTGTAGGCAGATTCTTTATAGTATCAGCCACCACAAAAGCATGGAAATACAAAAGAATGCTTGTTTTGGTGGAAAGATGAGTAGTTCCAGATGTTAAGAGACTGGAGAAGGGATATAAGTAGAGTTACAGAGTAAGGAAAAGTAAACATATACAGAAGAAAGCGGCCATTCAAAATTTTTTTTTGTTGTTATTATGCTAAGAAAATGAACTTTTAAATAATGGTCTTCAACCCTCTTCTTTCTGCTCTGATACACAAGAGAAAAATTTACCTGAAAGAGGGGAAAAAAAATCTTGGGAATATCTAAAACAGTTACCACTATCCTTGCTAAATGTAACTCCTTTCTCTAGCTCTCAAAAAAGAATGAATATTGCTTAAGAAAAACAATATTAAAGAATTCTAGCATTTTCTTTATTATATAAAGCATATAAATCATTCAAAAAATTTTCAGCTTTGTTAGTAGTAACAAAAAATATGAGACTCATTTCTCATCTGAGCATAATCCATTTGTGTCTTGATCAAAAATTTGAGATCACTGGAAAAGAACATGGTTTGTGTGTAGGGAGAACACTGAAGGTAGAACACCAGCCAGAACATAAGTGAAATTGTACAAGTCAATTGGAAATTTACAAGTGACAATAGGAGTGAAAGCAGAGGAAGACTAAATATATCTGAGGATCAAATTGTTGCTCAGGTTGAAGGGTAAGAATAAAATCCTCGTGGCTAAAATGTTTGGGCTAGTCTTTGGATGATGAGGTTATCATTATAAGAAAAGTAAAGTAAATATGAGGTGCATATTTAGTGGTGAAAGGAAATGATGAACAAAGGAAGATAAATGTATCACATGGGAAGGCATTTTCTGTAAACTGTACACTTCTCACTAATAGTAACAAATAAATAGGGTTTTTTTTTCTTTCATAAATTAAGTTCAGATATTGATAGGTATTGGAGTTGATCTGCTACTCAGGGAGATCTTCAGAGATGCAGGGTTTTTCATTAAGGTTGAAAACATACTGAGATATGAGTCAGGAGCCTTGAATAAAGACACGTGTGCATAACAATTTCCGAAAGTTTGGTAATAAAGAGAAAGGAGAAATCCAAAATTAACACAAAAGAAATGAAAATAAGTAAAACAAAACATGCTGCTAGTATTGAGGAGATTTAAGAACAACCATAAACTATGGGAAAGGAGAGTGAAGAAAACAACAGACAATAGTGAAGAGAACAATTAATGTCTCAGAACAATGGTGAGCATTTGTGTCGAGAACACAGGTAGGTTCTGGGTTTCAGAGAAAACTGTTTTGTTTTGCTTTTTATTATTTTATTTAAATTTATTTATTTTAATTGGAGGCTAATTACTTTACAATATTGTATTGGTTTTGCCATACATCAACATGAATCCACCGCAGGTGTACATGTGTTCCCCATCCTGAAACCCCCTCCTACCTCCATCCCTAATTTCTGTGTTCCTTAAATTCTCCCCATTGATCACATATCACAATTATGTTAGAAAGAAAAAATATTGCTGATTTCATTTCATGTCAACCTTGGAATAAATAGAGATTATATATGTACACAGTCCATGCATTCACATTGTTCCTTTTTTCCCTTTTTCACTGAGATAAAAGGGAAAAATATAGGGAAGGAAACTGACTCAGATACATTTAGAAATAGAAGGAAACTTAAAGAAATTCACTAACTATGATCATTCTCTCCCTTGGAATACTGCTTAGACTTAAAAAAAAAAGCAAATTAATACATTTTTTATTCTCCTTGAGAAAGGGAATCCTCTATACCTATGAAGTAGCTATTACAGAAATGCTGATGATTTGGGTCTTGTGAATGTACAGCTCAGTTCATAAACTGAGGGGTTAGAAGACCTGGATTCATGGGTGAAACCCTATCTTTTCCATCAGAGCTGTCCAGCCTCAGGTTTAAAAGCCCAAATCCTAACATTTGAGGAAAAAATACCAACAGCAGAGATTGTTAGTTTTTTTTTTGTTTGTTTGTTTGTTTGTTTTTTACCCTGAAACTGAAAATAATCACAATGACTAATACAGTTCCTGTTTATCAACATCAATTTCCCTGGGAACCACAGAAATACCACCTTTGGATATCTGAATAAATAACTTCCAAATTTTCTAACTCTAGCATGTTAAGTTCTAAAAGGAAACTACACAGAAGATTTGAGGCTATAGAGAATGTTATCATACAAGTAATACAAAATCCAGCCCAACCTCTTCAAAATGCCTCAATAACCTTCCATTGTATTTTACACTTTGGACTCCAATTACTTCTTCACATCTGTATAGGATAAATTTCCACTTACTTGAAAGGCATGGTCCTTTACATTGCCCACATAATGCTATCCTTTCAGTGTGCTATAGGATGGTTTGCTGAAAATAGCTTTAAGGAAAAAAAAATAGAGAGAGATTTTCTTTCATTTTCCCACCTTGCGGTTAGCTATTAGACTAAGGAGGAAGATTTCAGCTTCATCTTAGTCATTTACTGTTATCAAAACTGTAGAGTTACAGCTCTCTGTTGCTGGACTGGGAATAATCATTATAACAAAATATCAAATGTGATCCCATTGCTCCTCCAGAAAAGATATCCTTCACTTCCTGGACTGAACTATCCCATGGTACTCATTTATCTTATGCCTTTCTATATTTCACAATCAAAGAACCTCCATGTACTTAAGTAGAGCTAAATTAAGCATCTTCCTAAGACATTTGAGACTTTCAACACAACCTGTATACATGTGACAAAATAGAAGCATCTAAGTACTATTCAAGACCAATTAGGACATCCAACAGCAGTAATGTGCTCTACTTGAAAAGATTTATTGAAAGACAAAAAACTTAAGAAACACCTCTAATAGAGACCTTCATGCAACTTCTCTAATTGTAAATATAACCAACAAATATTGGCCTGTATATATATATATATATATAGAGAGAGAGAAAATAAGTGATAAGGCCAACATACTTCTCTCTTCATGTCATTACCCTGAGAAGAGCTGAAACAGCTACCTTTTAAAACAACGCAATTAAGCTTTCTCACAGACACAAACTGGGTCTTTTGAGAAGTAAGGGCTAACAGAAACAAAATCACTGCAGACAAAAATGTGAACATGGTTCTCAGGACACATCTGCCTTTTATGGCAGTCCCAAATCTTTTAAATAACCTTGCCCCATTCTGGTGGTTTTCCAATATCATGAAGCTATCCTTTCCTTGGTAGAAACACTAAATGAACATTCCAAGGCTTCCTTAACATGAGGTGTGGATATTTGATCAGCTTTCATTAAGCAGACTCATTTTCGGGAACATAAAGGCAAAAGTAAACAGTCTGTGACTGAGGAGTTCTGGCAAACATGGCCTCATGAAATTGTTGGGTTCACTGAACTAGCTATAGGAAAAGGTTAGTTTCTGATTCCTGTGTTTATAGATTCAACTAACTAGTGGAAAAAAGCAAGGATATTTCTACTGAAACAGTTTTGTGGTAGGCTAGGCATTTTTCCTGCTTTAAGCTATATAGGATCTAAGCTTGGTACCTGGCTCTCATAGATATTCTGTAAAATATCGAATTCCTTATAACTATCTATTTTATACTTTATCTAGAATAAATTATCTTGGCAGAAACAAAAGACTGACTGATAAATTGTTTGGTTTAGAAAAGGTTAATGTGTATCTAGGATTCCTGGATGAAAAGCCAGACTAACCTTTAGATGTATGTGGCTAATGGAAGTGGCTCTGCCTATAAAGGCCATTTCCTATTTCAGAACCTATGGGTTTGACGAGTAGTTTTGCTGTTGTCAAACTTATTTTGATGTCTGTTCGAATTTCCAATTGTGAGGAGGCATTTCCTAACGATAAAATAATATATTAACATAAGTATGTTTAAAAATTATAATGTGATTTTCCATAGACTAATTCAGTTTCCCCAGAGGTGTACTAACTAGATAATCTGACTACTATTATTTTATGTTCAAAGATTTTCAAAGAATTCATAGTGATTTTAGTATGCCTCTAAAGTGCCTATATCCTGAGTCTATGAGAGTAGTTCACACTGCCACCAAAGGAGATTGGGAGTATCACAACTGATAGTCCTATCAGTAGCCCTAAATGCTTAAAAGGAAAAAAAAATCTTTGGGGAAACACTAGACATGCCCAGATTACCTGCTATACTGTCACACTGCTTCTAATACTCTATGAATTGTTATTTATTACGTTGAATGTTTATTGTCTGCTATGCAAGTACTGAATTACCCATTCCAGTATTCATACCTGAAGAATCCCATGGACAGAGGAGGCTGGCAGCTACAGCCCATAGGGTTACAAAGAGTTGGACATGACTAAAGTGGCTTAGCATGCACATGTGTAAGTGCTAAGAGGGCAAGAGTCTTCATTTTATTTAGTGATGTAACCTAAGCCCCTAGAACAGTGTTGGTATAACTTTGAATTAATATTTATTCAATGAAACAAGTTGGCTACATTTAGCCTTCAAATAAGGGGAGAGATACTCTCTCTCTGACTTACTTCCAGTTCATAATTCTCCATATGATAAGTCTTATTCATCACTGATCTCTGGTCTATATTTCAGGGACAATGCTAAGTTTTTCTTTTTCTTACTAAATAAATTTTGACTTCCTAAAGGGTCAAAATGGTAGTTAATATGAACCATCTTTTTAAATATTTATTTTCATTTTTTTTCTTATATCCCCCAAAATATAATTCAATTTAACATGGGAAAAACATAATTAAAAAAGAAATAAATATCCTTAATTGACAAGAATTTTTGGATATTTTATCCTTTTAATGGAAGTTTAAATAATAAATTTTTTCCTGCCTAGTGTAGCTATGTTTTTCTATCTAGTTTGACATACTATACATATAGATTGGTTTATTTTGCAGCCTGTCAAGGCAAAATGTGGCAGAGACAAGAGAACTAGATTTGATTTTAAGCACAGAAATTCTTCCAACTTTTGGTAAAATATTACTTTAAAAAATCTGAACACCATAAACTTAAAAAAAAAAAAAAGTTGTGTCCCATATCATGCACCTATATATGCATTAGCTTATTAAGTGCTTACAACAACCCACTGGAATGGGTATGATAAGTCAGACTTTTAGAGATACAAATGGTTCTCTACCATTTATTTTTACATTGCTTTTTAACATATGTTCTGCAAAATAAGATTCTAATAGCAATATGATATTTTATTCACTCAAAATTTGAAGCAACTTTATCATATAAAACAGGCTGGACTTGTGATCATAAAGCAAGTCCCCAGGGAAGTTCACAAAATGGCAGCTGGCTTCATCAGGGCAAGCAAAGGAAAAGGGCCAGAGAGAATCCTAGTAAAACAAACTTCAGACTTCTGCAACCTCATTTTGTGACATTCTATCACTTTTACAATATTTTATACATTAGATGCAATCATGAAGCCCAGCCCACAATCAAGAGAAGATTCAGTTCATTTCAGTTCAGTTCAGTTCAGTTGCTCAGTCGTGTCTGATTCTTTGCAACCCCATGAATCGCAGCACGCCAGGCCTCCCTGTCCATCACCAACTCCTGGAGTTCACTCAGACTCATGTCCATTGAATCAGTGATGCCATCCAGCCATTGCATTCTCTGTCGTCCCTTCTCCTCCTGCCCCCAACCCCTCCCAGCATCATAGTCTTTTCCAATGAGTCAACTCTTCGCATGAGGTGGCCAAAGTACTGGAGTTTCAGCTTTAGCATCATTCCTTCCAAAGAAATCCCAGGGCTGATCTCCTTCAGAATGGACTGGTTGGATCTCCGTGCAGTCCAAGGGATTCTCAAGAGTACACAGTATGAATACCAAGAGGTGGGAGTTATTGGGTCTTGGAGAGACTTGTCAAGTAATATTTCAGATGTGGGTTTCTATTTTCACAGACCTGCCTCAACTTTCTTCCTCTCAAGGGATAATTTAAGAGGTGATCACAAACTTGAGACTTCCCATCACAGGTCCTATGATATGGCACCAATATGACCTGTTGCTCATATTTACTCTGGTTCTGGTTGCTACACATCTTCCTGATTTTATAGTTGTTGTGAGGAAATGGACTTCTTTGTACTCACTCTTCATCTGTCTCAGGTCACTTCTCATCCTCCAGTCACAACAAAGGTACATGCTCTACCATTCACTGAGTGTTTTTTGTATGCTATGTGCTTAGGAGGTATTATTCAATTAAATACCTACAACTTCATGAACAGTATGAAAAGACAAAAAGATATGACAGTGAAAGATGCCTCCCCAAGTTGGTAGATGCCCAATATGCTACTGGAGAAGAGCAGAGAAATAGCTCCAGAAGGAATGAAGAGGCTGAGGCAAAGTGGAAACAACACCCAGGTGTGGATGTGTCTAGCAATAAAGTAACATCTGAGGTTGTAAAGAACAATATTACATAGGAACCTGCAATGTTAGACTCATGAATCAAGGTAAATTGGAAGTGATCAAACAGGAGATGGCAAGAGTGAACATTGACATCTTGGGATCTGTGAACTAAAATGGAGCAGAATGGGTAAATTTAATTCAGATGACCATTATATCAACTACTATGGGCAATAATCCCTTAGAATGAATGGAGTAGCCCTCATGTCAACAAAAGAGTCCAAAATGCAGTACTTGAGTGCAGTCCAAAAATAACAGAATGATCTCTGTTCATTTCCAAGAAAAATATTTAATATTACAGCAATCCAAGTATATGCCACAACCACTATGCTGAAGGAGCTGAAGTTGAATGGTTCTATGAAGACCTACAAGACTTTCTAGAACTAACAACATAAAAAGATGTCCTTTTCATCATAGGGAATGGAATGCAAAAGTGGGAAGTCAAGAGATACTGAAATAACAGGCAAATTTGGCCTTGGAGTACAAAATGAAGCAGGGCAAAGGGTAACAGAGTTTTGCCAAGAGAATGAACTGGTCATAGCAAACACTCTCTTGCTATAACACAAGAGATGACTCTACACATGGACAACACCGAATGGTCAATACCAAAATTAGACTGATTATATTCTTTGCAGCATAAGATGGAGAAGCTATATGCAGGCAGCAAAAACAAGATCTGGAGTTGACTGTGGCTCAGTTCATGAACTCGTTATTGCAAAATTCAGTCTTAAATTGAAGAAAGTAGGGAAAATCACTAGACCATTTAGGTATGACCTAAATGAAATCCCTTATGATTATACAGTGGAAGTGATAAATAGATTCATTCAGGGATTAAATCTTATAGACAGAGTGCCTGATGAACTATGGATGGAGGTTTGTAACAATGTACAGGAGTTGGTGATCAAGTCCCCCCAAGAAAAAGATGCAAAAAGGCAAAATGGTTGTCTGAGGTGGCCTTACAAATATCTGAGAAAAACAGAGAAGCAAAAGGCAAAGAGAAAAGGAACGATATACCCATCTGAATGCAGAGTACCAAAGAATAACAAGGAAAGATAAGAAAAGCTTCCTAAATGATCAGTGCAAAGAAATAGAGGAAAACAATAGAATGGGAAAGACCAGAGATTTCTTCTAGAAAATTAGAGATACCAAGAGAACATTTCATGCAAAGATGGGCACAATAAAGAACAGAAACATATGGACCTAACAGAAGCAGAAGATATTAATAAAAGATGATATGAACACACAGGAGAACTATACAAAAGAGATCTAAGGATCCAGATAACCTTGATTGTGTGAACACTCACTTAAAGCCAGATATCCTAGAGTGCAAAGTCAAGTGAGCCTTAAAAGCATCAGTACAAATAAAGCTAGTGGAGGTGATTGGATTCCAGATGAGCTATTTCTAATTCTAAAAGTTGATGCTATTTTAAAGTGCTACACTCAATATGCCAGCAAATTTGAAAAACTCAGTAGTGGCCATAGGACTGGAAAATGTGTTTTCAACCCAATCCCAAAGAAAGGCAATGCCAAAGAATGTTCAAGCTACTGCACAATTGCACTCATCTCACACACTAGCAAAGTAATGCTCAAAATTCTCCAATCTAGGCTTCACTAGTACATGAACCAAAAACTTCCAAGATGTTGTATTTAGAAAAGGCAGAGGAACCAGAGATCAAATTGCCAACAACTATTGGATCATAGAAAAAGCAAGAGAGTTCCAGAAAAACCTACTTCTTCTTCATTGACTATGCTAAGCCTTTGATTGTGTGGATCATAACAAATGGTGGAAAATTCTTCAAAAGATGGGAATACAAGACCACATTACCTGCCTCCTGAGAAACCTGTACAGGTCAAAAAGCAAGAGTTAGAACAAGACATGAAACAACAGACTGGTTCCAAATTGGGAAATGAGTATTTCAAGGCAGTACATTGTCACCCTGCTTATTTAACTTAAATGCAGAGTACATCATGAGAAATTCCAGGCTGGATGAAACACAAGCTGGAATCAAGACTACCAAGAAAAACATCCATAATGTCAGATATACAGATGACACCACTCTTATGGTGGTAAGTGAAGAGGAACTAAAAAGTCTCTTGATGAAACTGAAAGAGGAGAGTGGAAAAGCTGGCTTAAAACTCAACATTCAGTAAACCAAAATCATGGCATTGGGTGTAATCACTTCATGGCAAATAGATGGGGAAATAATGTAACAGTGACAGACTTTATTTTCTTGAGCTCCAAAATCACTGCAGATGGTGACTACAGTCATGAAATTAAAAGACACTTGCTCTTGGGAAAAAAGCTGTGAAAAACTTAGCATTTCAAAAAGCAGAGACATTACTTTGCCAACAAAGGTCCATATAGTCAAAGCTATGGCTTTTCCAGTAGTCATGTTTGAGTCATGTTTGGATGTGAGAGTTGGACCATAAAGAAGGCTGAGAGACAAAGAACATTCTTTTGAACTGTGGCATTGGAGAAAACTCTTGAGAGTCCCTTGGAAATCAAGCCAGTCATTCCTAAAGGACATCAATCATGAATCTTCATTGGAAAGACTGATGCTGAAGCTGAAGCTCCAATACTTTCGCTACTTGATGCGAAGAACTCACTCATTAGAAAAGACTCTGATGCTGGGAAAGATTGAAGGCAGGAGGAGAAGGGGATGACAGTGGATGAGAAGGTTGGAGGCATCCTTTACTCAATGGACATGAGTTTGAGCAAGCTCTGGGTGATCGTGAAAGACAGGGAGGCCTGACTTGCTACAATCATAGGGTGTCAAAGCATCGGACACACCGAGTGACTGAACAACAACTATACCTACAACCACTGATGGGATAGGGATCATTTCAATTTTATAGGTAAGAAAACTAAGGCTTATAAAAGGTATATATCAACATCATGAAGCTAATGAGGGATAGTTAGGGAATTTGAGAATGTCATATCCACACTGCTATATTCAAAATGGACAACCAATGAGGACCTATTGTATAGCACATGGAACTCTACTCAATGTTATATATCAGCCTGGGTGGGAGTGGGGTTTGGAGAAGAATGGATACATGTATATGTATGACTGAGTTCCTTTGCTCTTCATCTGAAACTACTGTAGAGACCAGTCTGGGCAGCCTGAGGTTGTAAAAATGGTTTCTAGCCCTGATTTGTTCCCTAGCCTGTAATCAGTCTACCATGAGAGGCGCCACTAGGGACATAGGTATGAGAACAGTGTCTTCTGACTTCTTTGGGAGCATTCCAGGGAACAAGGAGAAAGGTTAAAAATTTATTAGGGGCTCTAAAGAAACAGACCTGCACCCACGGGCTCTTTGTTAATCTTAAATCAGGGCTATTGTCTTAAGAGGAAAGAAAAACATGCAGCCTGAGGTTGTAAAAATTGTTTCTAGCCCTGATTTGTTCCCTAGCCTGTAATCAGTCTACCATGAGAGGCGCCACTAGGGACATAGGTATGAGAACAGTGTCTTCTGACTTCTTTGGGAGCATTCCAGGGAACAAGGAGAAAGGTTAAAAATTTATTAGGGGCTCTAAAGAAACAGACCTGCACCCACGGGCTCTTTGTTAATCTTAAATCAGGGCTATTGTCTTAAGAGGAAAGAAAAAAAGGGGATCATACTCGCATCTTAAGAATACAGCCCCCCAAGAGTCAAGCTAAAAGTTGATTGCCTTGGGCCATTCAACTAAAACAGCATAATTGTAGGTTAGTTAGCTATTTAGGCCTAATAACGAATGAACCTATCCCCGGAAAGGCCACAGTTTGTAAACCAATCAAAACACTCCATCTCAACTGCACCTGTTTATGATTTTTTGCTTATAAACTGCTTTATAACAATTGTTCGGGGTTCATCTCCTCGGGTGGAGATTGAACCCCGGCGCATCGGCTTAATAAATCCTTTTGCTAATTGCATCGAGTCCGAGTCTCGGTGATCTTGGCGACGACGGGTCCTGGGCAAAGACCGGGAGGTCTAACACTACCACCACATTGTTTATTGGGTATACCCCAATACAAAATAAAAAGTTAATAGTTCAAACAAAATAAGGTTAGGTATATGTCAACATCATGTAGTTAATGAGTGAAAAACTTGGATTCAATCAAAAATCTACTGAAATGAAGAACTCAGGTCTATAACCTCTGCTTCCTTCCCTTATATTCTTGATATAATTTTATATGCTGTTATTACATCTTACATACTGGCAAATAGGACTTACTTCTCTGTATTAAAAACAATTTCACTTTAATAATAATGTCTTGTGCTTATAATTAACTTTAATGAAGTGATAACTGCACTGAGCTTAGAGTAAGCCTCTATTTCTGACTTTTTGTGTTATATTAGGTGTTATAAAAGTCATCACTTACAGATGAGGGGGAAATGACACAGAGGGGATAAACAATTTGCCCATTTTCACACAGTTATTATGAAGTAAACAGCTGGGCCTCAATTTAATTCACTTGCTTTTTTATGGTTATGTGCTGTGTTTTGATCATGGTTTCTTCCTGCCTGGGAAATGTCAGTGTGATTAAATGACATATGATAACTCTGGCAACTTCAGCTTGCTACCTTCCAATCCACCCTTCATTCATTACCTCTTTATTTGCTAAGCATTCACATATTTGTCCGTACAGTTGGCAACATAATCCATGCCAATTTCTCTCCTTGGGGCTGATATGACCTTAGTGCCTAATGCAGCCTTCGCCTGTTCCATTTCACCCAGTCTTCTTGAGTCAAAAACCTCCTTTTTCAGCTATTACTGGCTGACCTCAGTCCCCTTGCACAACCCACTCACCATAAGCAAGGATTTTCAGTTGCCCACAAAGTCAGAGTTTGAAATACATTTCCTTTACTGTCCCTCCCCTCTACACTCCACCACAGCATCAACAATTCCCTGATTGTCAAACACCTTCTTATCTGTAAGATGTGAGTATCCTGGGGAGAGGGCAAAACCTCTTCATTGTACTTAGCCCTCTGGAGGCCCAGTTCCCAGTCATTGAAAACCTCAGCTTCATCTATTGAATCTATTAGGCATAAGGCACTGTGGAAGTCTTGAGAGAACACCTCACATTCACTCATTTGCTCCCCAGGCAGCCAGAGAACCAGGACGAAGTTATATATTGTCATGGCATTTATTGAGCCCGATTCTGTCCTTGGTTTGCAAAGGAATATCATTTATGGTTAAGAATACCCCAAAGTTGCCATTTATCTTACCCTTTCTCTAAAAACTGTCATTGCTTCTGCTTGAGTTTTGTGGAATTGTTACCCTCTAAAAATTATTCTCTACCTCATCTTTTTATTCCTTTGTTCACTTTCTACCTACTATTCACTGATTGAAACCATATCCAGCACAATCAGGGCATCTAAAGCACCCAGTCAATACCAAATGCTTTTTCCTTCAGTTACCAGTACAAGCTTGAAAGTCAGATTTATTGTCCTCTTATTTCTCTGGTCTCCAAACATGTAGCTTCATATTTTAACAAAGTTGAATGTATCTGTTCAGGTTAAAGCTTGTGTGGGTACATTTTTTTTTAAGTTTTTTTTTTTTTTTAAAAGCTGCAGCCCAACATTTCTATTCCCCAGGACCATAAGCAGAGGATATGTACTTTTCTTATGTTAAAGGGTTCAATTTACCTCTGTAAAGGAGACTACAATGTGTTATCATTTTTATTTGGCAGATCAAACTGCAATGTCTTTCTTAGGGGCAGTGTATAATTTGGGAGGAGGAGAAGTTTGGCTCTCTTGCAAGGAATAATCTGCTTTCATCATTACTTTTTTTTAAATTAATTTTTATTTTTTAATTTGTTTTGCTTTACAATACTGTATTAGTTTTGCTATACATTGACATGAATCATTACCACTTTTAATTTTACTGAGTTTACCAACTGGATTTGCTTCCTTTGCTCTTGATTGATTGTCTTCTTATTGAGAAATGACACTAATGTGTACAGATCAATGTAGTCTCCTAGACAGAAGGGCACATAAGCTAAAATTGCCTGGGCTTCCACTTCTGGAATGGAATCTCCTGCTCTCTGCTGGGAGCCATGCGCAAGTTGAATAGTTTGTCTGAGCCTCAGCAGGCTCACATAAAAGAGAATAACAGTACTTTCTTCACATTGTTGTCCTGAGGATTAAATGAACTAAATTAAATAAAGCGTTAAGTACAATCCCTACCACAAGTAAGTGCCTCAAATATGTGACAGCCTTTGCTAAGGAGAAAGAGAGGACCAGTGGGCATCTCTTTATTCCCTTAAAATCTCTAGCTGGGGTGGATTATGTCCTCTGGGGAAATACTGACAGCCTCCAGCCTGTACTGGCCTATGTATCCCTTATTAGCAAAGGCTAATCAAGGCCTGTGTCCCTCCAGGCCTGCACTGTGAATCAAGGAGTTGATCATGGGAGCTGCAAGTAGGTATCCTCTCCTAGTTTTCATCAGGAAAAGGAACACCTCCCCAGTATGTTCTAATCTTATCAAATCATTCTAACAGTTTATATCATTGCCTTTCTTTCGGCAGAACAGCAGGAAAGTGCAGCATTTTAAATAACTCTAGGAGTAGTCATGCCTAACCTCTTGATCAAACCCAGACACATAGGATTCTATATCTAGCAAAGTGTGCTGGCTGGGTTTCATGAACTCATTTGCACTGAGGCCTATATATTCCCTTGACATCCAGAGGCGTCATTACCTGCTAAGATCCCATCTGAAAACAGCTCAAGAAACAGGAGCTATAGGTCACCAGGGGCTTCTTGAACTGAAATGAGAGACAGCAGGACAGAGTGAAAAACACTGGGCCGTGGCTCAGCTTTAGCATTAATCACCTGCCTGACCTTGACCAGTCATAAGGCCTCCAACCTTCCAATCATTTTAGCTGTAACATGAGAGAACTGGATGAGATCAGCATTTTTCACAGTGTGTTTCATGGAATATCAGCCCCAAGGGATGGGCCATAAAAAGAGAGCTCTGTGATTAAGTTAGTTTGGGAAATGCTACAAATCAAGCAAGTTTTGAAAAGCTGTTTTGGGAAATCTACTGTGTTTATTAGGGCACAGTTTTTTAAGATGTTTAAGCTTGTTTCAGCCAGCGTGTTTCTAACCTGCTTGACCACTGTTTCCATTTGTTTTTCCTCCTATAGTGCTATTGTTAAGTTCCTCATACTGGGTACCCATAGACAATTCTGTGAGAGACATACTCATCTATAGAGTATCATCCAATCATGACTCCAAGTTAGCCTCTTCTTTATGAGATTTCTGATTTAAACTCATCTCCAGGCAAAAAGACAGGCCACAGAGGCAGGCAGAGTCGGTGCTCTGGCATTCCTTTATACCTGCTCAAAAGCTCTTTGTTTGGAACCACTTCTGAAGATTCAGGCTGAAGGAATTTTTCAACAATAGGAGCAGACTCACTGGCACAGAGCAAGCCAGAAGTGGCAGAGTTAATGCCCCTGGAATCAGCTCAGGACAAATGACAGAAATGATTTAGTGGACAAATGTTCCAGTTTCATCATCCTCAGGTGAGATAACTATGTTCCACACTGACTCCCAGAATACCCCAGTAGGATTAAACTTGAGTTGTCCTCAGCAGGAACTTTGTGGGTAAAGAAAGATGTCATCTTGGGTTGTTTCACTTATCCCCCTCACTGGGACCCTGTAATCACCTTCCAAGTGAACTATTGTATTAGAATCCTTGTCACAATATGTGCTCTGGGAAAACCCAAGGTAAGTCAACCACCCTGCATATCAAATGATGACCCTAGATTGTAGCACTCCACTGATAAAGTATGCAAAACAAATCTTCAGGAGACTGAAATTGTAAACTAAGTTCAAAAATCATGTTCCGGAAGCAACTAATGCAATGAGCATTACACCAAGTAGAAGTTAGTAATTAGAAAAGATCCCAGGCAGATTTTTAAGCATCCTGTTAGTTTGATGGTCCCCAAGAGAGAATGCAACAGGGTCCATGGGACTGCAGTGCACTTATTTGACATTTCTCCTTCTCATAAGGGTATATAGATATTGAAGGGAAGGTTGTTGGAATGAATTACAAGGGAAGCTTTACTTATATGGCGCATTCTAACAAGAGCTGAAATTAAAAAGATTAGGAAGTAATAAAACAAAAATGAGAATGACAACTGTACCATTATTTTCAAACATATTTAACCTCATTGAAAAAAAGCTTTAAAATCAGTCCTATCCCACTGATAGGATTTAATAATTTAATATCATGAAGAATTGTTCTTATATATAAATAATTATCATAAGCAATTATGCATCATTAATTCTTTATAAGATAGAAAGGATATAACAGTTTTCTGGGTCATTAAAGATTACTTGGCCATGAAGGTAACAATATTGAAACAGTATCAGAGTGGAAAAGATCTAACCAAACCTTCCACTGGAGGACCTAACCTTTCCAAAGCTCCCTCAGAGAACATCTATAGTGATGACTGTTTTACCATTTCAGTAAAACAACCCATTTCCTTGCTGAGTGGCTGTTTCGTATATTGAGCTAAAATCTGACTCTCTCTACCTGTTGGTTCTTATTTTACCCTCTATTTAGAAATACAATTTGCCTTCTCTTATTTGACAACTCCCCTTTATATAGGAAAAATCCATTTTTCTATTTTATCATCAGCTACAAATTATCGAGTTAGGAAGTTTAGCTCTATTTTTATAATGAAAATACTATTTCTCCTTTCTCCTCAATAATGGGCTTCCCTGGTGGCCAGACGGTAAAGCGTCTGCCTGCAGTGAGAGAGACCTGGGTTCGATTCCTGAGTTGGGAAGATCCCCTGGAGAAGGAAATGGCAATCCACTCCAGTAATCTTGCCTGGAAAATCCCATAGATGGAGGAGCCTGATAGGCTACAGTCCATGGGGTTGCAAAGAGTCAGACACGACTGAGCGACTTCACTTCTCCTCAATGGTACTATTTCATAGATGTTGTCTATTGTAACCATGACTGATGATATTATCATTCTAAAATTATATAGTGACTTGCAACTCACTTTAAAAAATTCTGAGTAATGGCAAAGATATTCTGCAACTTCACTTAGTGACAAAGTCTTGAGCCCAACTGTGATAATGGTGGTCTAACTTATCCCTAATTACCTAATTTGATGCTTTAAAACTTGGGATTTTGAATACCACTAAGATCTTCATAGAAATTGAATCTGCAGAGAATTAACCAGGCATTTTAAACAGATGAGCTGACACTCCACAAGTTGGATACTTAATTATGAATTTGATCCTTTAAGCTCTATCATATTAGGATATTTTGGAATCAAATGCCTGTTTGATAGTGTGGTGCCTCCATGATAGATGATAGCCTGGATTACTGCCAATAGGGTAATGGAAAGATTACAAAACTGGCGGGGAAGTTATAGGAGGAGTCAATGTTTCTGAATGATGAATTTGAGTCAGTGTTATATGATGAGAACAAATAGAATTTAAAGATAGACATTGAATTATATACTCTTCAAAATGTATGTGATCTTGTGGGGAGGGGGGAATGTGTAGTCTCAGTTTTCAGATCTATAAAATAAAAATAATTTAAAATTTTGTCCTTACTATTGCAAAGTGATTGTTAATGTTTAAATCAAATGCTTCTATTAAAAACTTCCATTATGAAATACCATGAAAATATATATTATTTTTAATTTAAGACTTTACTATCATATGCCTCCATATGATTTGTCTTTATGGCAACCCATTCCAGTGTTCTTGCCTGAAGAATCCCAGAGATGGAGAGCCTGGTGGGCTGCCATCTATGGGGTTGCACAGACTCAGACACGACTGAAGCGACTTAGCAGCAGCAAAGAAAAAGAGAGAAAACTAACCTGATCCTAGACAAAAACTGTTTAGATATCTGAAAATCATTAGTTTTATATTATCAAAATTTGAATCCCTTCTATCATCTGTCCTGACCAATGTCATTTACCAATCTGTGTTCACAGTAGCACCCTAGTGTGGTGTGGCTGGACTTGGAGATCGGTATGCATTATTGTACCTTAAAGGGCAAAATTGCAAGTGAATTAAAGAGACAGGCTTTCCTCTTGGGTCCATACTAACAGTGCTTTAAGGAGAAATTTAAAAATGAAGACCTCTAGACTCCTTGCTGAACAATTAAATTTGGTAACTATAAAATAATACTGACTTCTCTATCTGCTCATGTTTTATTTGGCAGTAAAACACCACATAAGTCACCTTGCTCTAGCGTCTTCAAGTAACTCTATTTGTGCTGAGCCCAACAAACTAATCATATGTGTAGGGAGCCAACAGATTACAGTCATCAAAACTTGTTTTGAAAATATATTACATTTGACATTTTAAGGTGGACAAAGTAAAGGCTAGGATCTTGAACATTTTTCCTTGGTAGGTCTGGAATTTTGCTGGGCAGCTGTGGGTTTGTTTATTTTTTCCCCCTAAGTCCCCTATATGATCCTAATGAACATAAAAGTTTAAGAATCCTTGCTTTGGGTTAGCTACCACTGTTTATTTTGTTTCATTTTTATAGCCAAGTCTACTTCTCCCTGTGATTCAGATGCTTTACAACAAACTCTTCACTGCTTCTCTTTATGAACTAAAAGAGCAAGTTTTTGTAGAGTTGAGATAGGCCACATTTCTTCTGCCCTTTTAAACTCTATTAAATGAGAACAGACAATAGCAAAGGGGCATGCATATTATAACAATAGTGTAGAGAATGAGAAAAGAGCTTTTGATGATAAGAGATTTCAACATATTTGATACTAAAAATCAAAAGGGAGAAAGCAACTACTAAAGGAGGAAGAGGAAAATGGAGCCTAGACAATATCAAGAGCACACTCAGTGAGAGAGACAGCCAGGCTGCTGAGACCACAGAGACATTCATAAGTGTAAGGTACTAAGGTAGGCTGGAGTGAGAATTGAAAGTGAAGATAGGACTGCTATTAATTTAAACATAGTTAAATTGTTCAATCCTCCAGATATGATTTCTCAAAGCTGTTTTCTCCCAAGGCAAAAACAATAACCACAACAAAAAGTGAAACACAAAAAACCCTATAAGAAATGTAAATCAGTCCTAGAGAGATAAGACAGACCATAACCTGGCATTATAAGATTCCACCCAATCGTGAATAAAAATAGCCTTTTGCCTATAGGTGTGTGTGTGTGCATGCTAAGTCACATCAGTGTGTCCTACTCTGTGTAAACCTGTAGCCTGCAGCCTACCTGTAGCTGTAGCCTGTAGCCTACCTCCTCTGTCCATGGGATTCTCCAGGCAAGAATACTGAAGTGGGTTGCCATGGCCTCTCCAGAGGGTCTTCCCTACCTAGGGATCAAGCCCACATCTCTTATGTCTCCTGCATCAGCAGGTGGGTTCTTTATCACTAATGCCACCTGGAAAGCCTTTTGCCTATACACTGTGAGGCAACCCATCAATGTATAAGCCCTGCAAATGCATACAGATCCTCCAGTCAGCTTCTTTTTTGTATCCTTCCTAAATGCAAACAGATGACAAGTATCCCACAATATATGATCAAAGCCTACACATTATAAAAGATTTAAGATGAATAAACAAGAAAACATGATGCATAAAATGGAGATAGATCAAGGAATATAGAGGACTTAAGCATTAAAATATTCAGTGCAAAGCAGAGTGAGCCAAGGATACATTTTATCCATATATTAAGATCACGGTGCCATGTGAAATAAATAACAAACTGTTTTTGAGAAACTGTTTGTGAGGAAAACACAAACTGTTTCTGAGAAAGTAAAGACCAGTACCAGTAGAGAAATCCATCAGAACTGAAAATAAGTCAAGTTAATTAGCTAAAGCGTACGGGGAAGGAGATTTCAATAAAGGCATAGAGAAGCATTCTAAGAGTTACAACTTTTAGTGGGCATTCCAGAAAAGGAGTTCAGAGAAATAGGGAGAATTACATCACAGAAATAATGAAGGAGAGCATTCTTCTCCGGGTTAGATTACACCAAGTATCAAAATAATAAATATACTTACATGTGTTACTATTATAAAATTTCAGGATATCCAAGAGTTGATTCTCTTACTCTTGGAGGCAGAGAAGTATGAAGGTTGGGAGGTAATTTCTCAAAAATAGAAAATTAAAATGGAGGCAGTAATACTGCATGCTAGAAAACAATGGGACTATTTCTTCAAAGTATCAAGGGAAAGTTTTTTCCCAGCTAGAATTCTAAAGTCAGTGAAATCCTTACTCATGTGTAGTGGTGTGAGATTCCAGAGTCAAAGGACTCAATGCAGAAGATGAGGGAGGAAAGGCCCAGGAACAAAGTTCTACAGCAGGGCTAGAGAGGAACAAAGCCAGACTGAAGCAGCAAGCTTGATGGTCCTGAGACAGAGGCTCCAGAATAAAGAGAGAAGGAAGACTCAACAAAATACCAGATATAATAGAGGGCATGAGGGAAACAACTAAGGATGAAAGAAAAATACAGAAAATACAGAAAAAGAAAACAAAAAGTTGTACAAAAAAGAGAAGAAATTAATGGCATAAGATTTACCTCTAAAGTGAACTACAGTTACATAATAATTGTAATGTAGAATAAATAGTATTCTAATTATTGTCTATCAGTTTAATTAAACAAGGATATAATTTTATCAGAACACAAAGGAGAATATATAAGAGCTTGTGTAAAAAGTTGAAACTAATGTGTGTATCATGGTAAGAAGCCAAGAGATCTTGTCTAAAACCATTAAGAAATACTGTAAAAAGACACATACGGTATTGAGGGGTAAGAAGGGACTCCTTGTAGTAAATGCTGAAGAATTTTAAATAATTGCATCTGGAGAAGAAATCTGGAAAGCTTAGAAAAGGAAACTTACTTTTCATAAAATCTTCAATAATTATTTATTTTAACTATGGGAATTTTTAATCACAGTTTGAAAAGAACACTTTGAAAATATTAAGTGCTTATGACAACTCTGAAAGAGTGGAGGTGGTAAAGGCTTCCAAAAGCTACTGCAGGCATTGGAGGAAGGAATATCTTCTTGGTATTAACTTAGGACAGATTTTAAGCATTATTCAGATATCATTTCAAAAAAAATAGATATGTTTGCTTCAGTTATGTGATACAAAAACTCGTGTTTTGGGGCGGGAGCGGGGAGGTAGGGGTCGGGATTAGGAGTTCATGTACACTCATGGCTGATTCATGTCAATGTATAGCAAAACGAATACAGCATTGTAAAGCAAAACAAAAAAATAATAATTAAAAAATAAAAAATAAATAAAATAAAAATATTAAGTTACACTAAAAAAAAAAAAAAAACTTGTGTTTTTCCATGAAGTTTCCATGAAGTCACAAAAATAGTGCAGAGTTCCAAAATACACTTCACTCAGCTTCTCTTATTGTTAACATATTATGTAACCATCATCACAAGGACACTAAGACTGATTCACTAAATCTAACCTATACACCTTACTTGAATCTCACCAGTCCTTCGACTAGAACCTCTTTTTCTGTTTCAGGATCCACCCAATTTCCCACATTCTGTGTAGTTGTCATGGCTCTGTGGTCTTCGCTACTCTCTGGCAGTTCCTCAATCTTCCTTTGTGTTTTATGATCCTAATGCTATTGAAGAGCCAGCTACTCTGCAGAATGCCCTTCAAATTGGATTTGTCTGATGTATTCTCACAACTAGATTAAGGTGATGCATTTTTGGCAAGAATATTATAAAAGTTATATGTACCCTTGTCACTTTATCATATTGGAAAGAATATGATGTCCAAGGATTTCCTTACTCGGTTAGAATGGTGTCTGCTAGACTTTTCACAATAAAATGGAATGATTATTCTTTATGTAATTCTTCCTATTCTTTATGCAATTAATCCTTTATGTAATTCATTCTTTATGTAATTCACAGCAATGGGTCCTTAGCCTTTCTAACTAACATTTTATCTAAGCCATTAAATGTTCGATACATACAAAAGGCTATTTAACTGTTATTATTTGAAGCTTTAAATTTTTTCCTTAAAACATATTCATTTTCTTCATTCAATAAGCATCTTTTTAATTATTTAGGACATGCTCCATAAAACCCTATGTTCAGACTGGTGGTTATTTATGTTGTTGACTATGATCTTATTCAGACTAATACAAATTAGACTCTACCCTGTATAATATCTATAAACAGGAATTGTTATCCTAAACAGGTCTTTTGGCATTGCCTATGATATGGGGCTATAGTGGAGTTTCTCCCTTCTTAGCAGTGACTGTTGTGGGGTGAGGTTGTTGGCATTGGGCAGCGCGGTGGGGATGGAGAGGAGTTGCTGCCTTCTGAATGAGTTCCACATTATGAAATCTACGCACAATGGAGCAGATCAGAGATACGCAAAGTCTCTTTAGACAGAACATTCTCAGATCAGCCTTCCTTGACTGTAAATTGATTGAATGCATTAACAAACTTAAAGAATGAGTTCCATCCAAATGGGACGAGTCAAGCAATGAAACACAGAAGAGTCAATTTGCAAACATGAGCAGCATCTCCCCATGCAGAGGAGAGTTTCCATCCCCTTCAGAACAACTGCATCCAGGCCTACTGTAATCAAATCTCCAAGTGCTGCAACCAGAGCCTCTTGTTTTGAGCCCAGCAGACAAATCATGAATTTAAGACACCAACACAGCAAAGTCATTAAAGAAAATTATGTTCAAAAGAATATAATATTTGATATTTCAATGAAACTATAGAAGTATTCATCATGGGGAAAGTAAAAACTTTGTTAGACTTTCCACATGTTTTTTGTGGCTTTATAGTGTTTACTTTTTGAATAATATAACATAAGCGGGGAGGCACACTAAAATGTTTATGGCCTCAAAAGATCTTAATCTTGCTCTATTCTGATCCTGTACCACCAAGCAATCTCAGTGTTATATAATTTAGCTTCCTGTGTAGGAGTTGTTACATGGTTTCCTGGAAGAGAAAGTTGACATTAGCATTCCAGTCCTGTAACAGCTATTTTTCTCATTGTAAATCAATAAATAAACATTCTGGTTTTATGCATTGGTCTGTGAGCTTGTTTAATTTGAGTCTGCCCCTGAGATATGAGGTACTCTCAGTAAATGACAATATCAGGTCTCCAGGTCTGTCAATCTAAAACCCAGAGTTGGGTCAATGTAACCAAATGCAAACAAAAGGAAACCTTTTGCAAAAGTGTCATCTAGTTCCTCTTGGAGACAACTTTTTAATTAAATTTTTAGTTTTTAAAACATCCATCCATGTTTGAGGATTAACACTTTAGAATAAAAGCTCTTTATCAAGAAAGCACCATATGTTCATGTTCAATGAAATAAAAAAAAAAAATTAATGGCCAGTAAAGAAAACAAAGTTCATTCCAAGTCTATACCTATGTGGATGGAAAAGTCTTAACTAACCTCTTAGGAGCAAGCTTAATTAGGAAAATAGACTTAGTAGTAAATAGCATAAGGACAGAAGTTAAGATGCAAAGAGAATCATTCCCTGAATACCAGTATGTGGTGGTTTAACTGTACTTAATAATTGCTTGTTCTTCTTTTAGAGAGTCAAATCTAGAGAAATCAGACAACATCACATGCAAAACTCTTAGGGCAGAGATGCTTCCAAATCTATGATGAAAGATAGGCTGGGGGAACTACTTTCAATAAAAGACATCTCTCAAGAAGAACACAGATATAGTCAAGGTTTTTAAAGAAAGGTCAATCAGGAAAGCTGGTTTGGGAGATTCAGAAAATGATACTGGGCCAATTGGCAACAGTGAGATGTGATTTCATCTCTCTAGGCTTTATTTTCTTGATCTATGAACTTAGAGGTTTATTTAAAAGTCCTAGAATTCTAGTATCAAAGGAGTTCTCAGATAAGTAGGGGTTCAGAGAAGAAAGGAAAGTGTGGGCTGGGAAGTTAGACATAGCTTTAAAGGTTAGAGTCCTTAAGAATAGGTAGAGTAAAATTGGGGAAAATCAGGAAGACAGAAAAGCTTTCATGAGAATTCAGGAAAATAATTTTTCTTCTTCTAAAGGAAAATTGCAATAGCTTATTAGATATCCTATATCTACCTTAACACAAATTTTCTCTTCAATACCCTTTTAAAAATAAACATATATTTACCGTCAGAACACACCCTGATGTGGGGAAGACTAAAGGCAAAAGGGGAAAAGGGCAATAGAGGATGAGATGGTTGTAGAGCATCACTGACTCAATGGACATGAGTTTGAGCAAATTCCAGGAGATAGGGGAGAGTGACTGAACAACAGCAAATATCTAGTATCTATTTTGCAAAACCAGATAGGTCATCAGCATCCCTCTGTGAAGTTTCTCTAGCCTCCTGCCCACTATTTCCCAGACTTCCCCTGCTCCTGCAGTTCTAGAGTGCTCGTTCCCAAGGTGTTCTCTCTTGCATTCATGAGCTCTTCCTCTGCGCTCCTCATTACTCTCTACTTTACCCCACTTCTCTGGCAAACACCTTTCAAATCATCCTCAAGGGCCCAGCAGAGCACACCTCCTCTTCTATGAGGTCTTCTCCTTCCTGCCCCACCTCCTTTGAAAAACTGATGACTTCTGTTTTGGGCCATCACTTTTGGTGCACACGGTGAATACTGGGTTATGCTGCACCTTGGTTCCTTACTTATGCAACAGCTTCCCTGTGAGTTCTCTTAGGTGTGATATGTCTCATTTGGAATTGTCACCTCAGTAGCTAGCAAAACAGGTAGTATATAATAGATGTTCACTGAAGTAAACACACACTCACCAGTGAAAATGTTGGGTAAGTTAAGTGAACTCGAGGTGACCGTTACTCATCTCCCTCTTTCTTGTCTTAGAAAATAAGAACCCATGACTCACATAGAGAATTTTTATTTTTTAAACATCCATCCATGTTTGAGGATTAACTCTTTAGAATAAAAGCTCTTTATCAAGAAAGCACATATGTTCATTACAATTTTTAAAAAAGTAATGACTAGCAAGAAAAACAAAGTTCATTCCAAGTCTATACCTACTTGGATGGAAAAGTCTTAACTAACCTCTTAGAGACAAGGTATCACTCTTCTCTTCTTGCCATACTTAACTGTTTTGGTACTATGAGTGTTTGCCTTCAAAAAAAGGTTTCAATAATAGATTGCTAACTAGGCATAAATGAAAGCAAAATGAGGGCTCCACAAGAAAGACATTTTATGAATCATTGCCATCTTAAATTTCTACTCTAGTATTTTGTCCCAAGGGCTCTCACTCACTAATGACTTGGTGGGGGGGGGGGGGGACTGCAAAAAGAAAGTTATCAGATCTATCAATTGTGCTTACCACTAAAGCTATTGTCACTTTCCCCCTGAAAATGTTAAATGAAGGCCAAGTCAGATTATAATTTAGCTAACATTTTTTCTTTTCAGAATAAACAAAATAGATGGCAAGTGGAGTAGAAAGTATTGCTTTTCTCCTTCTCCAATGGACTGATGACTGCCTGGGAGGAACTAATGAGTTTTCTGGAATCCACAACTTTATCAGTGCCCACGACACATCAGGCTTGATGCTATTCCTGCCATTTGAAGATAATGAACCATCATCCTTTATCACAAATAAGAACTTATTTGATGAATAGTAAAGCTAGCAATCTTAAGCAAGAAAAACTGCTTACTAACATTTCACACCATTAAAACATAGCGAACTTACTTCATTTTTGTTCTTTTTGCTACATTCTTGCTATTTTTCCAGGACTCTTTCCTGATGCTTAATTCAGTAAGAGTTTCTTTTGATTACCTTCATCATGCTCTTTTTCATTTTGTTTAAATTCTTTTAAATCCAACTTTCCCAAACCTTGTAAAGTCCATTGTAAAACACAAGGTGTTCTAAACATTTGACTAAGGAATATTTTAGTCAAATATCTGGATTTTCTATCCAGTGATCTTAAAACTACTTTGAAAATAGTATTTTAAAATTGTTCTACACAAATCTGCTTCAAACTAAAAAAATCAATATAGCTACTGTATTTAGATATTACAATGAAATCCTTTCCTATCTAATTTATAACTATTCAGATTTCATTTTAAGAGTACTGACACATTTTATCAAGGCCTCTCACTTCAATTTTAAACAAAAACATAATCTGGCAGGGGTAGAGGGTAAGGAAAATGAAAAAGTAGTTACATAAGAAAAAAAAAAGAAGAAGAAATAGGTACATAAGAGCTTAAATGCTTTAAATTGCTAACTTTTGGTACTATATTATGCCCTGTTATTTTTTTTTTTTTCCACATGATCCAGAAAGGTAAATTGGGACCATTTTTAAAGCTCTAGATGAGCAATGTAGTGGACTGCTTCTGGAATACCAACAGAATTGAGATTGAATCTCCATTCACTATTTCCTTAGAAGACTCTCTAGCGTTTGGTCTATTTATCAAAATACTCCCTGGAAGGAAAGTTATGACTAACCTAGACAGCATAGACATTACTTTGCCAACAAAGGTCTGTCTAGTCAAGGCTATGGTTTTTCCAGTGGTCATGTATGGATGTGAGAGTTGGACTGTGAAGAAAGCTGAGTGCTGAAGAATTGAAGCTTTTGAACTGTGGTGTTGGAGAAGACTCTTGAGAGTCCCTTGGACTGCAAAGAAGTCCAACCAGTCCATTCTAAAGGAGATCCGTCCTGGGTGTTCTTTGGAAGGAAAGATGCTGAAGCTGAAACTCCAATACTTTGGCCATCTCATGTGAAGAGTTGACTCGTTGGAAAAGACTCTGATGCTGGGAGAGATTGGGGGCAGGAGGAGAAAGGAATGACAGAGGCTGAAATGGCTGAATGGCATCCCTGACTTGATGGATGTGAGTTTGAGTGAACTCCGGGAGTTGGTGATGGACAGGGAGGCCTGGTGTGCTGTGATTCATGGGGTCACAAAGAGTCAGACACGCCTGAGTGACTGAACTGAACTGAAAGTGTAAAGTTTCAACACAAGTGGTCAGGGATTAACTCACAGCCATAACGTGCCTGACTTCTTTCTATACTTCAAGTTCATACTCTATAAAATGGAGATTTTAACTGTATCTATGTCATAAGGTTGCTGCAAAATGAGGTAATACATTTATAGGACTTAGGGCTTGGCACATGATGAACATGTTATAATCTCATCATCCTAATCATACTATTATTATCTGTATAAAGATTATATTACTTATTATCACATGCAATTGTCATATGGCATACATTAAATTACTACTATTTTGTGATTATTTGCAGTTTATAGAGTATTTTTCAGATGTCCAGAGATATATTTAATATGTTCATATCCTTCACAAATAAAGTTTTGTGTTAATATATGCATTAAAAAATAGCTATTTCAGCCTTTATAAAGAATCATCTATAAAAACCTATGCACCATAAAAAGAAAATAAATGATATTATTTAAATAAATGCTGAAGACAGTACGGAGAAAAGGGAAACTTGCTTGTGGGAATGTATTGGGTTGCCTAAAAAGTTCATTCCAGTTTTGCAATAACAGCTTACAGAAAATCCCAAATGAACTTTCCAACATCTCAATAAATTGATACAGCCATTACGGAGAACAGTATGGAGGTTTCTTAAAAAGCAAAAGCTAGAACTACCATATGACCCAGCAATCCCACTACTGGGCATATATCCAGAGAAAACCATTAGTGAAAAGACACATGCACCCCAAAGTTCACTGAAGCCCTATTTGCAATAGCCAGGACATGGAAGAAATGTAAATGTCCATCAACAGAAGAATAGATAAAGAAGATATGGTACATACATGTAATGGAATATTACTCAGTCATAAAAGGGATGAAATTGGGTCATTTGCAGAGATGTGGATAGACCTAGAGACTCATACAGAGTAAAGTAAGTCAGGAAGAGAAAAACATATTGCCGGGGTCCAGCCCCAGTGGATCCAGGGAATTAAAAGGGGAGAAGATGTCGGCGTCTTAGAAAGAATTATTTATTTAGATATATAAGATTAGGAAATAATAGTATAGTAGGAAAATTTAGATGGAGAAAAGAAGGCTGAATAACTTGGTTTAGGTGGAAAGCCAATAAAGTTCCAGACAAGGAGCTTGCACCATCTACGTTAGGCCACCAGCGTACGTTTGAATATCGGAGAGTGACCCGCCCTGGGCTCTTTCTCTTACAGATCTTAGCAGCTGGCACAGTTAGGTAGACATGGCGAGCCTCCACGCCCCAGATGGGAATTCAGCCAGAAATTAGAGAAAATAGGAGACATGGGGGAAACCAGTCCTTCCAATAACTAGCCCCTTCCAATGACTGGCCCCACCTCTATTATCTAGAAAGGCCTTTTATACCTTTTTTGATTGTACATAGAGATCAATGGGTAATACAAAATTATGCAGTGTTAGCAGCCCAAAAACCAGGCTTTCTATTTGCATACCCTCCTGTATACAAAAGGTCTCAGGTGGTTTACATTATCTTCTGGCCAAGAAGCCTGTTATTTTTATGGCTTTCTTCCTAGGTAATTGTCTATTAACCAGAAAACTCCTTTTCCCTAGAAGTGCTTTTTCCTTACTCTGCATTACCCTCAAAATACTAAATAAAGTTACATTCCTGTAGGACAAAGGTGCAGTGAGTTATAACAAAGAAAGTACTTAACTCAAAGATCTAATATTGCTAATACTAGGTCTACTACCTGTTTTTCTATATACCAAATATATAAGATATGAAAATTTGGCAGCAAGTATTGGCTCAACAAATGAAACCTTCAATCAGTCCTATTCTAATGATTTTACAAATGAAACCTTTAATCAGTCCTATTCTAATGATTTTGACTCCTCAGAAGCCCCTACATTCCTAGGATGTTTTAAGCTTCCTGTGCCTCCCGCAGTAGGGAGGCCTCAAACAATCACATGAGCAGCCTGCAGGCAGGCTAGAAAGCCATCAGAGAGGTTTTTGGATTGAAACACTCTTTCAAATGCAGAAGACCAAAGCCCTGAGTTGACTTTTTCCAGAGAATGTCAGAAGAGTGGAAAAGCAGGCAGATTCTTATTTTGGGGGGGTACATGCTCAGGAAATGCCAGGGGGAAAACCTGAGATCTGACCCGTCCTTGCCCATCAAATCTCTGCCACATGACCCTGTCATGGGTGGGATTCCTCACACTGGCTTCCTGCAACATATCATTATATTAATGCATATATGTAGAATATAGAAAAATGGTAAAGATGATTTTATTTGCAATGCAGAAATAGAAACACAGACTTAGAGAACAAACATATGTATACCAAGCCAGGATGGAATGAATTGGGAAATTGGGATTGACATATACACACCTCTATGTATCAGATAGATCACTAATGAGAACCTTCCGTATAGCACATGGAACTCAACTCAGTGCTCTATGGTGACCTAAGTGGGAAGAAATCCAAAAAAGAGGGGACATATGTATACATATGGCTGACTCACTTTGCTGTACATGGGAAACTGACACAGCAGTGGAACATAATTATACTCCAATTAAAAAAAAAAGATAGGGTACATATATACCATGGAATACTGCTCAGCTATAAAAAAGAATGAAATAATGCCATTTGCAGTAACACGGATGCAACCAGAGATTATTATACTAAGTGAAGTAAGCCAGAAAGAGAAAGACAAATACCACTTATATCACTTATGGTATCACTTATATGTGGGATCTAAAATATGACACAATGAGCCTGTCTATAAAATAGAAACAAACTCACAGACATAGAGAACGGACTTGTAGTTACCAAAGGGGAGGGCAGGGAGGGAGAGGGATGGACTGGGAGTTTGGGGTTGGTCAGTTCAGTTCAATTCAGTTGCTCAGTCATGTTTGATTCTTTGTGACACCATGGACTGCAGCACGCCAAGGTTCTCTGTCCATCACCAATACCCAGAGCTTGCTCAAACTCATGTCCATCAAGTTGGTGATGCCATCCAGCCATCTCATCCACTGTTGTCCCCTTCTCTCCTGCCTTCAGTCTTTCCCAGCATCAGGGTCTTTTCCAAGGAGTCAGTTCTTCACATCAGGTGGCCAGAGTATTGGAGTTTCAGCTTCAGTATCAGTCCTTCCAATGAATATTCAGGACTGATTTCCTTTACAATTGACTGGTTGGATCTCCTTGCAGTCCAAGGGACTCTCAAGAGTCTTTTCCAATACCACAGTTCAAAAGCATCAATTCTTTGGCGCTCAGCTTTCTTTATATTCCAACTCTCACATCCATACATGACTACTGGAAAAACCATAGCTTTGACTAGATGGACATTAGTCAGCAAAGTAATGTCTTTGGTTTTTAATAGACTGTCTAGGTTGGTCATAGTTTTTATTCCAAGGAGCTAGCATCTTTAAATTTCATGGCTGCTGTCACCATCTACAGTGATTTTGGAGCCCCCCAAAATAAAGTCTCTCACTGTTTCCATTGTTTCCCCATCTATTTGCCATGAAGTGATGGGACTGGATGCTATGATCTTAGTTTTCTGAATGATGATTTTTAAGCCAGCTTTTTCACTCTCCTCTTTCACTTTCATCAAGAGGCTTTTTAATTCTTCTTTGCTTTCTGCCGTAAGGGTGGTGTCATCTGTGTATCTGAGGTTATTGATATTTTTCCTGGCAGTCTTGATTCCAGCCTGTGTTTCATCCATCCTGGCATTTCATATGATACACTCTGCACATAGGCCAAACAAGCAGGGCGACAACATACATATGTGACATCTCCTTTCCCAATTTGGAAAGGTCTATCTAGTCAAAGCTGTGGTTTTTCCAGTAGTCATATATGAATGCAAGAGTTGTACTATAAAGAAAGCCAAGAGCGAAGAATCAATGCTTTTGAACTGTGGTGTTGGAAAAGACTCTTGAGAGTCCCTTGGACTGAAAGGAGTACATCAAGGCTGTATGTTGTCACCTTGCTTGTTTGACTTATATGCAGAGTACATCACGGGAAATGCCAGGCTGGATGAAGCATAGGCTGGAATCAAGATTGGATTGGTAAATGCGAACTATTACATTTAGAATGGATAAACAACAAGGTCCTAATATATAGCACAAGGAACTATTAATATATTCAGTGTCCTATGATAAATCATAATGGGAAAGAATACTTAAAGATAATTTATTAAGAAAATGAAGATAAATGACCATGCTCTCTTCCAGGGGATCTTCCCAACCCAGGGATCAAACCCACATCTCTTGCATTGCAGGCAGATTCTTTACCATCTGAGCCATCAGGGAAGCCCAATCATGATAATATGTAACATTTATTGCATAGTGTCTATATACATACAACATGGTAAGTGCTCTGTTTGCATAGCCACATCTAAGCATCATACAAACCTGTGAGGAAGGTATGGGAATTAAATTAAATTAAAAGCTACATGAATAGCTCAATATTATGTAGTCAGTTAGCTATAGATAAGGCTTTGAACCCAGGCATTCTGACTCTAATCCTTATATGACAAATAAGTGATTCACTCTTCAGAGGCCATATGGTACCTTTAAAACAAATCAGATAAATAACTAAAACTGTGTGTTAGAATGATAATTACTTACCATTGAATCAATTATTGTTACCTCTTATTTATCTTTAGTTTTCAGGCTAACTTTGAGATAATATTCTTTGTGCTTAATTTTCTGTAGTTCTAAATGATGATATAATGAGGTTTTAACTTATTATTATTTTATTTAATTTTGATTAGAAATCTTTGGACCTCATTAAGCCATGGGTTGGTGTTTTTAACTTTTTTTTTCCTAGAAAATATTTAGCCATGGTGACCTTAAGTAATACCTCCATCCTATACCCCTGAGCAGCAAATTTCTAGATAAATTCTGATCTACCTTTTTGTATACTAATTCATTTTTCTGCAGTTTTCAATTTGGTATTAAACACACCTATTGAGTTCCTAATGTGGGTTAGTTTTTTGTTTTAGTTTTAAAATTTCTAGTTGGTTATTTTTCAAGCCTACTATTTTACTTTCTATAATTTCCAACAGATATTTAATAAATGCATGTCTTTCATTTCTTAAAAGATAATAAATTTGTTTTTAATATTTGTTCAGTTATTCCAATCTGTTTATCTTTTATCAGCTGCTTCACTTTTTTGTTTGCTTATTTCTGTACATACTCAGTAATATTTGTATTCAAAAAATTATTTGTAGAAACAACTTGAGGCTTAAATAAAAGCTTCATTCTAACTGAGAAGATTGTTGTTTACTTCTGTAATCTCTCTGGGGCTCCCTACCAGTCTGAGAACACTTTCCAGATCATCCAGAGTGCAAGCATCTTGGCTACAAGTTCACCTAAGATGACATTTATTTCCAGTTCAAGTTTTCCCTGACAGCATAAACATTCAGAACCTTAGTATATCAGATGAACTCTCCACCTGGGTGAAACACTGTGTTTTAAGTTTTGTCCTGTTAGTCTCATAAGACCACCATAATGAAAGGTGATTTTCTCAGCCTTTTGTTTTCAAATAAGAAAGCGTCCTTAGGAAAAAGTTCACATTTAAGATTTGACCCTACATTTATGATTTCCCATTTATTCCAGCATTGCGGCCTGGTAATTCCTTGCTTTTAAAAAACAACAACAAAACACTTCTTTGGTGCATTTTAAGTTTGTCCTGAATAGAACAGTTGCTCTAAATTTCCTAGCCTGCAATTAGTAGAAGCAGATGTTTCAGCTCCATACTATTACCAATTGTTATATTTATTTTGAAGTTCAAAATTGTCCTTCCCTTGGACTGATATCAAATATTCCTTAAATAACATCAATTACTGGGACTAACACCCACCCCAAGCAACTTATTAGCAATCATAGTGAGAATCCAGCTCTTGGCTTTGCAGTCTGAAGTAGCAAACACCTATCAAATATTTCAGTGTCTTGGCCCTTTTCCAGCTGTACTGCTCCCAGGAAACTCCAGCAACCCCTCCAAACTAGACATCTAAGGAGAGGTAGCAACTTTAAGGAGAAAGGAGATAGAGGTCATGTGGTCTTTAAAGTACACTGAAGGAATACTAACACTTAAAGTTAACAGATAAAAATCACCAGTGTGACTACATGTACCAGGCCATTCCCTTGTTCCTAGTGGCACTGACTCTGGATTAAGATGATCTGATTTCTATCTCAGTTGTATTGTTCAGATGTTTTCCTCGCTTCCCATCAACATATTTCTTATATCTTAGCCTAAAGGAGAGTTACTATTAATCACAGAAATTTTGATACCAAAGAGTTATTTTTATGGTCAACCTAGCAAACACCAGTTTTTGGCTCTGCCAGTCCCTGGAACACAAGAACACTAGAAGTTTATTTTCATTTGCTTATCTCACCAAAATTTTAGCCATTTCATCAGGAGTCCATCTCATATCAGTGAACTTAATTCCCACTGGCATGGTTTTAAAAAAAAGTTTTATTTTTTTGTCTACCAACTTACTAAGTCTTTGATTAATCAATGCTTTCCCAGGTCTATTGCTTGATTTTTTTTTTAATTAAGCAGTAAACATAGGGTTGCTACCTCCATCTTGATTCTAATGATAGTATGTCTTTTAAAATTTCATTTAGGAACTGTCCATATTTACAGAAACTTACATATGACATTATATAATTAACAGTGCTACCATCAGTTATTTGTTGATGAGCCCCAAATTGTATGCGTACCAAGCCAAAAGGAAGAATTCAGTGTTTGAGAAGTTTTAAGAGTAATAGAAAAGGATTCATTAATTAGTCAAATCCATACACTTTTAACCTGAATGCACACTTGGTACCATTTAATAAGGATTTACTGGACCGAACTTTTGCTCAGAATGCCAGGAATGAATAAAAGTATAAAATATGATCCCTGTCTTTAAAAGAGACAATGTTTTTCATATTATTGGAAGAACAAGAAATAAAGTGAGAAGGGGTGAGAGGTGGCAGAGGTAGGGAGCCACAGGAGGGAAAACATATTGGGAAAAATACATGAAACATGAATATAATAAAAGCTTCTGCTGGAGCAGGTGGAACAAAAGCCTGGATAAAATGTTTTGATGTTACTAAGGACCTAAGATTGTTAGCTCTGGAAATCATTAATTGCCATCTACTATGGAGCCCTTCTAAATTTTCTGGACAAGAAAATGAATGATGAGTAAGAGTTTATGGTCATTAGATATTTTCTCACTATGTCTAATACATATTAAAGAATGAGTTTGTGTTTGGTAAATCTTGTAGAAGAAAAATTTAGAGAACACCTTAACAATCAAATATTTGAAATGGCCCAAAGATGTTTTCAGAAAAACAGATCACCAGCTTAAACCTCTGGATATTAAGATTTGGTAAGTCTGGTAGAGTACCTGGAAATCATATAAACAAGTTTGGCAATCACTAGCTGTGAGAGAAAATAAATGCTAGTCTAAGGTAATAATGGTAGAAATGGCGAAGAAATTTATTAAAGAGAGTTTCCCAAAAGGAGGCTCAGTAGTCTTCGGATTCCTGACATGAAAGACAAGAGAAAGAAATACTTTGTATCAAAGACAATTCTGAAATTGTCACCTAATAGGTATATAACAAATCTTATTAACTGATTCAATACCATTAACATTTTAAGGTTAGATTTCATAAGAATAAATGAAGAATTGAAGGAACACAAACCATTAGTCCTTAAACATACAGAGAAAGTGGGAAAGAGCAAAATCAGAGCAGAATACCAAACACCTAACCTCCCCTGAGTTGACTTGTAATTCAATTACACTGGAAAATCAGCTACATAGGAAAAAAAAAAAAAAGCACATAATCAGGGAGGAATTGATCATATCTAATTTCCCTAGATGCATAGCCAGGAAAGCGGAAATACTCTGACATTATCAAGTAGAAATTGTACCTAGCATGAATTTTTGGAGAATTATTTTCTCTCTAAAGGCAGCTTTCATTTGTGTTAATCCTTAAAATGGGTCAGTCTGGAAGCAATGAAGATAAAGAGAAAAATCAATTTCTAGTCCATGACCATGAGTCGGGACAGTCAGTCTTTTTTTTTTTATTAACACTTAATGAGTAAACTACTTTTTGGAATGAAGAAGGGATGTACTAACAATCTCAAAGGATTACTTCAAGCAAGTCTCTTTTTCTCCCTCTGCATATCTCTTAACTTTGAAAGACAGGGAATTGGACCAAATAGTCTCTGAAGCTTTTCAGGTTCTAAGCAGCTTCTGCAGTATCAGCTGAATGGTTGATGTTCTTAAATTACCAAATGTACTATCTAAATTAGCATTAAAGAAATGTGAGAGGTTCATAAAAAGCCCAGAAAGAAGGATAATAGGATAATATATATTAAAATTATTATCCAACTCTTTCATTTTTATGAATTAATATTATTATTTATTATTGGAAAAAGAGGGAAAGGATGTTATTATCACTTTTTTTTAAAAAGTGTGAAAGTTAAGCATTTATCATTATTATTTTTTTAATGCCACTATGTAAACTGCATTAACACAAACATTCAATTTCTTCAGGGTTTTCCCAGATGTAAATTAAAGTTTTCCTATAGGATAGCCAGCTTATCATTTACTATAGCCATTAAAATGACTAACTCTATTTTTGAGAGGGAGAAAGACAAAAATAATAATTAACATATCATTCTAGCTTAAGGGGCTATTAATTTCAGTGAACTGTATAAGCACATACTTTCATGGGACACAACCATGCCTTTGTTTTGCATTGTACATTTAGTGTTTCTGTTACAGGACTATACACAGAGGTGTCTCTACTGATCGAAAGGAATAGGAACAGATTTTCCACAGTTTCTGGTAGCTGCTGCTTCTCAGATTTGTCATTCCGTCCTCATTAGTCCCCCTCAGGGTCTCCCTTCCAATTTTGCTCTGACTATCCATTAAAGTGGGGTGCTTACTGCTAGCTTCCTTCCTTCTCTCTTTAGGCTGCATGAATGCACCAACTATGTTTGGCCAGTTATGTTGGGCCATGTGACCCCTGTCTCTAGCCCTTCTGTTTGGCCATGCTGGATACCACAGAAAATATGCAGAGGTAAGCTATGAGTTTGCTATGTAAGCACACTCATGGAGCATGCCATTGTTGCTTTATTTCTACATCGGACACATTACTTTTACTTCATTTATACAAAATATTTGAGTTGGACCAAAGGTGGGATTATTAAATGGAGTTAGGCAACTACTTAAAAACACATTGTGTAGTATGGGCAGACTAATTCCCTAATCGCTAGGCTCTTCAGGCTATTTCCTAATATTATGAACTATTAAGGGGTACTGAAACTGACATCAAGGGTCCTAGGAGATCAGTTGGAAAGAGTCTGAGCGTAGTTCTTAAGTGTTTTTCAAAGATGCACTGACTAGTTTGGACTAAAAGATGCCCAAGGACACTGGGCTAAAAGAAAATATATAAGACTTCCTTGGACTGAAGTGAAGGGGAAAAAATGTGGTAGAGTGGCCCAGACAGATCATCAGTGCACAGCTACTCAGAGAGAAGAGGGGAAGTTTTGGAACATTATGGACTAAAATCAACTTACTATTAGTATGTGGTCTCTGGGAAGAAGAGCCCTTGTAGTAAATAGAGAACTGTGTCACTAGGATTCAACAGCTAAGCTCTCAGAATGCTCTTAGAAAGAACTGGTCAAGAAATGCTCACTCCTAGGAAACTGGGTAAAGAGACTGAGGTTAGGAGTTTAAGAAAGGAGGCAGGGATGGGCTGAGGCGATAGGCTTGGGATCAGAGAGTAGAATGCCACAAAGAGTCTGACTACTATCCTTCACCCTGAAAGAATGACTTTACAGTCACACATGCCGCTGACTCTGTATTCTCTAGTGCAAAAATCATTGGGAAATATTGACCTTGCTGATATATGGAGTAGGGGCTTGAAACGTTGGCACTGGAGTATTGTGACCTATACCAACAGGTCTTAGTCAAGGCATACTGTTCATGCATATTCTATAAACAGCTTGGTCACAATATTAAAAGCTAAAATTCTGGAGATTTTATAATGTTCCTGGTACTTTTCTAAGTGTTTAACACGGATAATATAATGTAATACCTACAATTATTAGCACTCATACTTCTGTGTAGTTGGGGTTGTTCACATTTTATAGGTAAAGACACTGAAATACAGAGATGTTAAGTAACTTGCCTGAGATCACACAGCTGTTAAAGCTAGGTATGGGATATGAAACTGGACATCCTAAATCTAAGGGTCATTTATAATACATTACTTTTTGACAGTCTCAAAGTGAGAAGAGAAATGAGAACTATTTCTATAAGATTACAACATTTGTCTATACAATTGTGTGTGTGTATATATATACATATATACATATATACATATATGCATGTGTGTGTATATATGTACACATGTGTGTATATATATGCATGTGTGTATATGTACACGTGTGTATATATGCATGTGTGTATATGTACATGTGTGTATATATGCATGTGTGTGTACACGTGTGTATATATGCATGTGTGTGTATATGTACACATACACACATATGTACACATATGTATACATATACACACACACACTCATTTTTTTTTTTCCAAATTCTTTTCTTCACTGTCTCTATTAGGTCTGCTTTTCCAAAGTAAAATTAATGCCATGGCCTACTGCATAATGTAAATAGCTCAAGCAATCAGTTCATTGGTGGAAAAAAATAAATAGACTATTATCTGATAAGAGATAATTAAAGTTGTCCATATTTATAGAGCTCCCTATTTGCCCAGTGCCCATAGCTATCACAAGACATCTAGCAGATATCTTTAATTCACAGACTGTTCTCTTAATGTCTTCTACAGGAGTTCTCAGAGCCATGCAAGATAATTGCTTCTGTTTGAAATGGTGTCCTTCTCTTCAAATAGCAGTTAATTTAGGAAGCAGTATGCAGACACCTTTATTACACAACACTCCTTAGTACACAGATTCCTTGGTGCACTTGCTCTGGTCACTGTTGCTTTTACTGCAAAGTAGAGTGGAGCCCAGGATTCTATGCAGCCTAAAACATAACAAAATCTCAAAACAAAGTTCTCTGTGACACCATTTACCCAAAGGGCAAGACTCATGTCCCATCCACCATACACAGTGGATGGTGAGGCCATTTGTAGCCTTCTGCACTGCTGTTGGGACTTCCCTGGTAGCTCAGTTGGTAAAGAATCTGCCTGCAGTGCTGGAGATCCTGTTTTGATTGCTGGATCAGAAAGTTCCCCTGGAGAAGGGATAGGCTACCCACTCTAGTATTCTTGGGCTTCCCTGGTGCCATAGTTGGTAAAGAATTTGCTTGAACTGTGGGAGACCTGGGTTGGGAAGATTCCCTGGACAAGGGCATGGCAACCCACTCCAGTATTCTTGCCTTGGGAATCCCCATGAACAGAGGAGCCTAGTGGGCTACAGTCCATGGGGTCACAAAGAGCTTGACATGACTGAGCGACTAAGCACACAGACATCGCTACTGTTGGGTAGCTAGGTTCCTCTGAACTCTTGAAGAAGAAAAAGAAGAGAAACTTATACATTTTGCACCATATTTAAATCTTATTGACAAAAGGAATTAAGGAATGCTTAAATAGAACAGGTAAGGGAATAAAATCAAACCATTCTACAGCTGTTACAATTCTACCTCTGTTTCTCTTTAGCTAGCACTAATGTCTGTATCTTGTATGAATTTTTAATTAAGGTAAATTATTGAATTATAGCGCTATCTGCCTAAAAATTTCCTCTCACTCCATGAGTCTGTAAGCTATATCTTTAATGAGAATATCGCGTTCCCTTTTTACTTCTACAGGGAAAAATCATATTGTCAGTTTGCAATTCAGAACCGGTTTTGCTGTTGTCTGCTGCCATATTCTTGACTGGCACTGATGTATTAGAGAGAGAAGTTACTGAAGCCTTGTTGCAGGCACTTCTGCATCCTAGAATGTGAACAGAATATATGAGTCAGGAAAAATCTCTTCAACACAAGATAATAAAAAGTTCAATTTAGTACTGTTTCACCTATGTTTGGGCAAGGCAATAAGACTTGTATTACCTTCCTCCGGATCCTGTGTTAACTATTCCAAGTGTGTGTGTTTTAGGTAAGAGGCTGTTTTTGTATTTTCTATTGAAATGAACAGCTCCAAGCAAGGGATGAAACAGACAGAGATTCACATTTACCCCAAGGGGGAAGTTTTAAGTATAGTGGTATTACTATAATCATTAGAAATGAAAATTGCATACTCTATGGACCAGAAGGCACAATTCTCAACTTCAGAGGTTTTCAAGTGAAAAAACAGTGCTGTTCATTTCCTAAGGTTTTCAGATAAGTACTACGGCAAATTTGGAGTGGCCTGTGATAGCCTCAGATCGAGAAAGATGTAAACTTGTGAATTAATGACAAAGATAATGGAATATTGCTTTGATTTTTAACAAAAAATGTTTCTGTCCTGGAAGGGGAGATAGAGTTCAATACTACTCATGATAATACATCCTGCTTTTCTTACTAACTTCATTTATTATATTTCATAACATTTTGCTGGTGCTGTTTCCTTTGTCTTTATTCTCCCTTAAAGAATTAATTTGAAGTTAACTGGTACCATGGGGCAATAGAAACCTTTTTAATGAATGTGGCTTACATATTGCATTTATTGCATGTGGTACAAGAGATTCTATATTTGATACAGGGCATATGCTGAGTGCCAGGTACTGTTCCGAGAGTCTTACAGACATTTAATTTTCACATCCCTGCTAGGCAGATGCTATTGCCATTCCATTTTATTGATTAGAAAACTGAGGCATAGAAAAGCTAGATTACATTTCACACAGGTGGAAAATAAAAGAACATGGATTTGTATCTACAAAAACCAGTTTCAGAGACTGTGTTTTTAACTAGGCTAGCTATGTAATCATTTAACATCCAAATTGAGATAATTTTGAGAGTTGAAAGGGACCCTGCTAATATTAAACTGGGAACATAGATGTAAATTAAGATGATCCAAAGCAAATAATGGAGAAGGAAATGGCAACCCACTCCAGTATTCTCGCCTGGAGATTTCCATGGACAGAGGAGCCTGGTGAGCTATAGTCCATGGGGTTGCAAAGAGTCGAACTCAACTAAGCGACTAACAGACAACACACAAAGCAAACAATGATATATGGTCACCCTAATGTTAATCTCCATTCTATGCTGCTCCAAGTTTATTCCTACATTTACTATGTTATCAAACAGAAGTAGGGTAATTGTAGCCATATAGTAAATATAGGCCTTTTATCATTTATAGAAGTGTTGTTCTGGGAAACAAACTCACTTATAAGAACAATGCAGATAGTGGAGTGCAGTTTATTACACCAGCAGGCCCAAGGCAGAGTCTCCTCTTAGCCAAGGACCCCAACCAGTTTTTGTGAAAACTTTATATACCCTAAGTATATGTGCCCAAATCCACTTCCCCAAATTCCCTGAAATGAGTCTGAACAAAGTAAAAGAAAGACACAATCAAAGTTAACCCTTGATTCATATGCCTTAAGCCTAGGTAGTTAACAGTGGATAATTATTAATAGGCCTGTGGTCATATCCCAATAAGCATAATAGAATGTATGATTCTAATTAGGGTATTCTTTTAGGGAAGGAGAGCCCTGAGGCTCTTCCTTCTGGGGGCCTGGTTTTCCAGTTTGTATGTCATTTTCATAGATGCTGGACATAGAGCTCAAAGTTCCTAGTTTGGCCCAAGATGGAATCCTGCTTTCAAGATAACGCCTGTTCTGTTTCCTCCTTCAGAAGGATGATGAAGTCTTCCATCAGTAACGAATCCATCTCTCAGTTTCTACTACAATATAGAATATATGCTACTATTAAGGGTGCTGCTTTAATTACATATTTTCAAGTGTCTCCCAGCTTCTCTGTCACAGGAAATTACCTACATCCCAAATACTTTAAAAAGATTTACTGCTATGAGAATAAAGTCCAAGTTTAAAATTCCCATGGCTAGTCACTCATCACAAAATAAAACTAACAGTGACAAGTCAAAACAAATTAAGCAGCATCAGTTTTGTCAGTTTTCTGCTATAACAATATTTCAAGATACAGATCAGGCTAAATTATCATTAAGGTAACATCATAATACTGTGTTTAATGAAAATACAAAATGAAAGTACATTTTAAATTTATTTCTAACTCATTGAATAGAGGAGTTATGTGCTAAGAGACTGATGGAGTCTTTCCTAAGGACAATGAGGATTTAACTGGAAAAATCTCATTTGCAGAAAGTAACTGAGTCTGAGAGGATGCCCCTGGAATTCAACTACTCATAGTCAGAGCATTTCCTACACATGAGAAATTCTCTTTAAAGGAAAGATATGAAGCAGCCATAAGTCAAATGCAGGGTCATTATGTGCACAAATTTGTTCTTATAATAAATGGGATTAAAGACTCTGAGTTTTAAGCAAGCCACTGGAATAAATGGGCATATGAAGGAACTTTAACCAGAAGGTAGTTTCTACCTTCCATTTACAGAAATATTTCTATAAAAGCCTGTGTATACTAAACCATCATTTATTTTGAGCTTAGATGTCAAGATGTAGCATATCTTAGTTGAATTATAAGAAATAGTCATTCCAGTAATTTTGTAATTCAGTGGGGGGTCGGGGAGGGAAGAGAAATTTGCTATTTGCCTAAGCAATTATGTGGCACAATCATTTAGTTAAAGGTCAAAATAGTGAATGTCAGAGAATATCAGCAGGAATGGTGGGGTAAAGATCTCTGAAAACCTGCTTCCCATAAACTCAATGAGAATAATATAATTACCTAGAAATTTAGGTGTCCATAAGGTGTATTAGAAACCTTTGATACATACTTAGGAATCTAGAAGTCCTTGCACATATGGGCTGTGTATATGCCCTGGAAAGACCAAGGAAGGGCCTAAACTCTCAAATAGACTAACCTTGAGGCTCTGTGCAAATAGGAAGTAAAAGCTAAGGAAGCTATAACCTTCCTGCTGGAGTTTTGAAGCATACTTGCACAATCATACCAAGCTCCTATACAGCTCTGATCTCTCTTTCCTTTATACTGCTATTGTCACAAATTGCATTTATATAAATTGTGTGTTTATCAACAGAGATTGTTACCAAATGTTATTGCTTTATGTAGTTGCCTTCTAAATCAGACAGGAGGAAACATTATAAACAAAAAATAGATATATTGTCTTTTTTAGTGCACTTTATCATACATTAAGTATTAATCATAATCTTTTGAGTAATCACAAATTTTTAAAAATACTATAGTAATGCAAAACAGAGCAGTTAAAATGATGCACTAAAATCATCTCTTTAGTACAAATCAAGGCATTAATAGAGGAGTATGGAATGGCACCCGACTCCAGTACTCTTGCCTAGAAAATCCCATGGATGGAGGAGCCTGGTGGGCTGCAGTCCATGGGGTCGCTAAGAGTCGGACACGACTGAGCGACTTCACTTTCACTTTTCACTTTCATGCATTGGAGAAGGCAATGGCAACCCACTCCAGTGTTCTTGCCTGGAGAATCCCAGGGACGGGGGAGCCTGGTGGGCTGCCGTCTCTGGGGTTGCACAGAGTCGGACACGACTGAAGCGACTTAGCAGCAGCAGCAGCATGGAAACAACAATTCATAACACTTGCAGATAACAAATAGCAAATTGAAAGATGTTAAATCATAATTATCAATAATTAATTTAAATTGAAACAAATTAAAATGCTCCAATTAAGAGGCAGAGATTAGAAGAATGAATTAAAAATAATCTAACTGTAAATGAATGGAACTTATATACCAAATAAACAATAAACACAGAGATCTGGAGTGGCCATGCTCATTTCAGACAACATAGGGTTTAAGGAAAACACTGCTTATAGAGAAAAAGAAAAATATTTCCTAATAATAAAAGTGTCACTCCATCAAGAAGATGTAACAGCAGTAAACATATATGGACCTAACACCAGAACTTCAAAATACATGGGACAATATATGACAGAATTTTAGAGAAAAGATAACGCAGCACGGTAGTTGGTAATGTTGGTATTTCATTTTCAATAATGATTAGAACACCTATCCAGAGGAATAACAAGTTGAACAACACTATAAGCTGACTAGACTCAATAGATGTCTACATAATACTCCATACAGTAGCAAAATGTATATTCTCAAATGCACGTGAAACATTTTCAAAGAAGACCTTATACAGTCTCAAGAAATGAGTCTTAGTATATTTAAAAGGATTGATGTACAAAGTATGCTCTCTGACCAAAATGTAAAAAATAATTAGAAATCAATAGCAAAGGGAAATGTGGACAGGTCATAAATATGTGAAAATTCAACATTACACTCCTAAATAACTAATGGATCAAAGAGAAAATCACTAGGAAAATTAGAAAATATTTTGAAATGATTGAAAATAGACAACATACCATACTTATGAAGCACAATGAAATGATTCCTGCCCACACAGAGCTTTTAGGTAGAGACAAGCAATAGATACAATAAATTTTGCTATAAGTAGAATTGACAACTATTGTGTAAAATAACTCCTATCTGTGTCACAGTCTGTTTTTCATCGCAGTTCAGCAAACAGTCCACTCTGTTACATGGCAGGTTTGGAGGAATAGACTTTTTTTCGACAGGAAAAACTTACAAGATTCTGATAGTAAAGCAGAAGCACACTGGTTCTGCATCTTTCCTCCTGCCCAGAGAGGCAAACTGGGGCCAAGGTACTCAGCTGGATATGCTAGATGCACCTATAAACCAGAAGAGGGATTCTTCCTTTTTCATAGGCAAGTGCGAAAAAGCATTATTTTTAGTGGAAGAATACTCAGAACACTTTGGTCCCAGACAGTCTGGCTTTTTATGTCACCTGCTTAGAGCTACTGTTTGGGAAGCTGGAACTGGCAGCTGGGACCTTCTCCCAGTACTAATCTGTATTTTCAAACAATAAGGACTTACAGTGTTCCATTTTCCATTCCTCCATACACTAACTGAGGGAAGAAGCCCATCAAACTATGGAAGCTGACATGGGTACAAGGTCCAACCTGGACCCTGCTAGCTCATTGTTCAGGCAAAATTGAAAGTAATTGTATATCTCTATCCCAGACTTGACTCAAAGGATTTTGACTATTAACTGAATCAATATTCTCAATTTCATATGATTTTTTAGCATGTTTGAAAGATACTGATTATCACATTTTAGAATAAAAAAAAATGTAGATGAGTAAACCATGGACTAATGAAACCTCCCTTCCATCTTGAAATGAAGGGATTGCCCATGATGACGACCACATACTGACAGACTAAAGAGATTTCAGCCTCAGACTCTCACTCTCTCTGGAAACACTATTGTCATGGTACATTTAGCAAATGCTTTATTATAATTGAACTTCTATGGAACTACATATTATGCAAATAAATTAATTATCATCTGTAGCATTACAATGGCTAGTAAATCAATTCATAATTATATGACTCTTCAAATAAATAGAATAACACTCTAAATTTCCCTGCTGAAGAGCTAATGCATAATATACTCAAATAGCAAAGCAATAAAACAGTGAAGGCAAAGCAACATTGTATGCTGAATCTCAAAGCAACACTGTATGCTGAATTGTTTGTTTATAATATCAAAATAGTATTAAATAGTATTTAATGTTAAAGAGTAGTAATATATTACATATTTAATATTAATCAAATAATATTAAAATTGTAGTAATTATCAATTGCCAGATGCAATAAAATTGTGATTAGAAATTTGACTGATCAGATGTCATGTCTACTGATTCATTTCATAAGTTTAGAAGCATCCAATGAACAACTGTTTTTTAACATTTTTAATATTTGTGAAACACTTAGAAGTAAAAGGGATCTGAATATATCTAAATATAATAGAAATGATCTATCTTCAGGCTAAGTAAGGAAATAAAACTCCATCTCTGCAGGGTGCCTAGAAGCAATTGTAGCAGGTACTGAGCATAAAGTGAAGCCACAGTAACAGCAAATTTTGCTTTCCATCCCTTTACCTCTGAACACACCAAATATCCAGAAGAACTGCCCATAAAAGATCCAGTCTGCTTTTATCTTCATAACCAGTAGCTGACATCTGACTCCAGAACAGACTATTTTTTGACTCAACCACCTTAATTTCTATCATTTTCTAATCTGGAATATTGATCTCAAGAAGCCTCCTGTATTAAGAGGAGATTGCTTTGCCAAACAAGAATGATGGATGAAGTAAAATTTTAAAAGATAAAGAGAAAACTCACCCTCTCATTGCACTTGCAAAACACACAGGTTAGACAAAATACTGCTAGTGGTATTCTTTTTGGCATCTGAACGGAGAAAGCCTCTCTAGAAATCGAGATATAATCCAGTTGTGAAGACAGACATCAGATGAATCTGGGGCTCTAGAGAGACAATGAGAATAAAGCATCAGTAAGAAACCATTCCTTATTTTGTGTTTATTTCCTTGTAGAAGTCTGAGGATCCTGACATTCAAAGAATGTCTATAATCCAAATATCCAGGGAAGCGTTAAGCTGCATACATTTAAAGGCCTTCACTAGGTAAAAGAGCCAAGTTGTCTTATTTTATTTTATTGCTACAATAGAAACTGCATATGTACATATACACTAAGCCATGCTCGGAAGAGCAAATGGAATGTATAATGAGATATGGCTTTGACATGCTTGGTTGGCAATGTTTTCTCCATTCCACAGTAAATCACAAGAATGGCAGAAACATGCTGTCAGAATGTAAGATAAATAATCATTTTCCTAAGTCCCTGGCACTTTCAACCTCTAGATGAGAATAAAAACCAATTTAGAAGCAGGTTTATTTTTGTGGAATGTAGTTACAAGAGCCCAGTTCTAACAACAGGGGGCCTGGGCTCTCTAAAATACTTATCTGTATCTTGGAAATTCATTTAAATCTCCAAGTTCTAAAATCTATGAAATGTGAAGATTTGAAACTTTATCAATTCACCTGTGATACAATGTTGTAAGCTTGAGATCAAATAATATTAAAATAGCAGTGATTATCAATTGCCAGATGCAATGAAATGGTGAGGAGAAATTTTGCTGATCAATGTCATGTCTACTGATGTATTTCATAAGTTTAGAAGTATCCAATGAACAGCTGTTTCTAGCACTTTTCATATTTGTGTAACACTTAGAAGCAAAAGGATCTGAATATATCTATATATAGCAGAAACGATCTATCTTCAGGCTAGATAAGAGAATAAAACTCCATCTCTGCAGGGTGCCTAAAAGCAATTGTAGTGGAAATTAGTAGAATCCAGGAAAGTGGAAGTGGTGGGCTAGCAGGGCTGAGTAAAAATTTGGCTTGATATGAAAAATCTGGTAGATAAAAAACAACTAGCTGTGTATGCATATGTGTGTGTGTGTGTGCGTGTGTGTGTGTGTGTGTGCATTCTCTTCTGCTGAGTGACCCTAATTGCACTGGGGCCACTGTCACAGTCAGGTGAGGGAGTCCCTTAACAATTCAGGCCCTGGGGAAGCTTCAATTACGAAACTGAAGCTCAGATTATGGGACCCAGGGTGCTTCTAAATTGCAGGAAGTCTCATGTTGACCTATAGCACTGAAAGACACTGATAGAGTTTGGTTCTTCTCAACCCATTTCAGAAACCAAAATGGAGCTGAAGATACTCCTTGATTTTGCTAAAGTTATTGAGTCTCTTTCTTTCCTCTCTTTAGGGAGGAAAAAAAAAAAGATATTCTGACAGAGAAAATACCATACAATTGGCTTTACCGACTCATTTTCCTATGTTAGGTTTTTGCAGAATTTATTCATTCCCCTCTTTCTGTGTAAAGTCAAGGTTTGAAGCAATAACTATAAGAGGTATTTTACTAAGATCTCTGTAGGTGATTGGGCCCAAAGTTGTTTAACATAAAAACTCAAGGAAGGCATTCTCTACAGAAAAGCCAGAGTGATCTTTACAAAAGCTAAACCTAAGCATATTCCTGCCATGCTGAAAATCTCCAGACTATTGCCTCCCACTGCTCTTAGAATAACAGCCTAAGTCCTTACTGCAGCCCAGATGTGCCTCCTTGCCTGTAATGCATTTTCTGCCTCCCTCTTCGTTCGCTTTCATACCCCACCTCTCTGGATCACTGCAACTGAGGGCACGGATTCTTTCTGTTTCCCAAACACGCCAGGCACATTTAAACCTTTACGACTACGCACTTAACTTCTTCTGCTTGAAAACCACTTCCTTTAGCTAATTCTTATCCTTCTGATCTCATGTTAAATGGCTCTTCCTCTGCCAGGCCTTTCCACTGACCTTAACTAAAGTTTTCTGCTCTGCTTGCTGCTCTGTTAGCTTTTACAGTCAATAACTAACTTATACAATATGTATTCATATGTTTGTCCTTATCTCTCCCCTCCCACTCCCCCCACCACAATGTCACCTCGGTGAGATCAGTGATCCCTTCCTTTTATGTACCGCCCTATCTGCAATGCCTAGAGCAAAGTTTTGTACACAGTACAGACTCAGTATGTTAGGTGAAGGCCGTTCCGTTCCATTCAGTCGCTCAGTCGTGTCTGACTCTTTGCGCCCCATGAATCACAGCACGCCAGGCCTCCCTGTCCATCACCAACTCCCAGAGTTCACCCAGACTCACGTCCGTTGAGTCCGTGATGCCATCCAGCTATCTCATCCTTGGTCATCCCCTTTTCCTCCTGTCCCCAATCCCTCCCAGCATCAGGGTCTTTTCCAATGAGTCACCTATTTGCATGAGGTGGCCAAAGTACTGGAGCTTCAGCTTCAGCATCATTCCTTCCAAAGAAATCCCAGGGTTGATCTCCTTCAGAATGGACTGGTTGGATCTCCTTGCAGTCCAAGGGACTCTCAAGAGTCTTCTCCAACACCACAGTTCAAAAGCATCAATTCTTCGGCGCTCCGCCTTCTTCACAGTCCAACTCTCACATCCATACGTGACCACAGGAAAAACCATAGCCTTGACTAGACGAACCTTAGTCAGCAAAGTAATGTCTCTGCTTTTGAATATACTATCTAGGTTGGTCATAAATTTCTTCCAAGGAGTAAGCGTCTTTTAATTTCATGGCTGCAGTCACCATCTGCACTGATTTTGGAGCCCCCAAAAATAATGGACTGGTTGGATCTCCTTGCAGTCCAAGGGACTCTCAAGAGTCTTCTCCAACACCACAGTTCAAAAGCATCAATTCTTCGGCGCTCAGCCTTCTTCACAGTCCAACTCTCACATCCATACATGACCACAGGAAAAACCATAGCCTTGACTAGACGGACCTTAGTCGGCAAAGTAATGTCTCTGCTTTTGAATATACTATCTAGGTTGGTCATAACTTTTCTTCCAAGGAGTAAGCGTCTTTTAATTTCATAAAAATTGAATCAATTAGATACCTCTTATTTGTGTGTGTGTGTATGTGGAAGTTTAAAGATGATTTGGTTTATGGCATGGATTTTAGAGTCAGAGAGACTTGTTTTCAAGTCCCAGTCCAATGCTTATTTGTTGTTTGACCTTGGGCAAGCCACTTTACCTCTCTGACTCTCAGATTCTTTATTTGTAAGTAATCTTCTGCCTCGAAGAAGGCAATGGCAACCCACTCCAGTACTTTTGCCTGGAAAATCCCATGAACAGAGGAGCCTGGTGGGCTGCAGTCCATGGGGTCGCTAAGAGTCGGACATGACTGAGCGACTTCACTTTCACTTTTCACTTTCATGCATTGGAGAAGGAAATGGCAACCCACTCCAGTGTTCTTGTCTGGAGAATCCCATGGACAGAGGAGCCTGGTGGGCTACAGTCCATGGGGTCACAAAGAGTCAGACATGACTGAAGCAACCTACTGCCTAGGATTGTGTGGATCAAGATCATACATTCATAGTTCCTAAGACATTGCTTGGCACCTTCAAGATGTGTATAAACGGTAGCTAATATTATCAATCAGTTCTAACTGTTGCTTCCTGACCTGCATACAGATTTCTCAAGAGGCAGATTAAGTGGTCTGGTATTCCCATCTCTTTCAGAATTTTCCAGAGTTTATTGTGATCCACACAGTCAAAGGCTTTGGCATAGTCAATAAAGCAGAAATAGATGTTTTTCTGGAACTCTCTTGCTCTTTCATGATCCAGTGGATGTTGGCAATTTGATCTCTGGTTCCTCTGCCTTTTCTAAAACCAGCTTGAATATCAGGGAGTTCATGGTTCACGTATTGCTGAAGTCTGGCTTGGAGAATTTTGAGCATTACTTTACTAGCATGTGAGATGAGTGCAATTGTGCGGTAGTTTGAGCATTCTTTGGCATTGCCTTTCTTTGGGACTGGAATGAAAATGGACCTTTTCCACTCAATATGCCAGCAAATAGGTGAAGGCAGTTGCCCAAAACTCTGCAATGTTTTTAGTACTGAAATCAGTTCAGCTAGACAGCCATGCATATTACATATTACAGAATATTAGAATACATTTGAGAACTAGCTGCCCTTTTTTATTTTACTAGAGATGAAATGGGACTTCACATAGACAAAAGTTTTGACTAGGGTTGTCTACCTAAGAGTTACATAGCTACCCCTGGGCCTGTAGTCCTACTACAACCATATTACAGAAGAAAATAAGTTCCCAGGAGGGAGAAAAGGAACAGCCTGAGCTGACTCCATCTGGAAAGAGAAGGAAATTCCATCTTGCGCTTTCAGTGAGCTTTGGACTATGTGCCTGGTAGCCGTGGGGATAACATACCTATGGCGGAATTGGCCTCCCAGACTGATAAACTCCAGATTCCATAACAAGATTTCCTGTCACCAAAAAGAATGTAATAATCCTGTATGTAGTTAATCACCTTGGTAATCTTTATGGCACCCATTGATATAGGCTATAATGTATAATGTATAACAGCTGGTTAGCTGACTCTTCTGATAATGAATCATGGCTGTAACCCGATTGTATCTCCCTTTAACACTTTCCAGGCTAGGTTTAAGGAATTTGGGGATGTGGGCTTGAGCAGTGCACTTAAAGTATATAAGGTTTTCACAAAAATCGGTCAGGGTCCCTGACTAAAGAGGAAACTCTGTCTTGGACCCACCAGTGTAATAAACTGCACTTCACTATCCACACTGCCCTTCTGAGTGAGTTTGTTTCCTGGAGCCTTTGGTATAACATTTGGTGCATTGGCCAGGAAACTCCTCACTTTGGAGACAAGTCCCACTTGGGGCTACTCTGAGGCCTCATGGCTCAGATCTTCTAGATGGGAGAAGGTGCCTAGCCCTTCTGGAAAGATCCCCTTCCTTGATGCCTGGATCTTTCATGTTAATGAGTAGTGGATGGCAGCAGGGGAGTTGAGTGCTCAAGTAAGGAGCATCCATGAGCTTCCAGCAGGGTGGAAGAGGGAGCCTGATCAACCCCCTGGGAGGGAATGGAGAACACACTGACCATGAATGTTACAAAGGAAGTGATGTCTGCATCCTCCTGAGGTCAACTGTGAGAGGTGATTGTTAGAGGGATTTGGGGGGGAAGAAACTTGGTCTTTATGTGCTCATATTCTGGCCCTCCCGAGGAGGTGTCCTATTTGCTGTGAAATTCTTGACCCTCTCAGAAATGTCAGGCTAGGAGGAGGGGGATACATAAATTAGTACGAACTGGCTTTTCCAGAGACAGCCTGGGACGTGGGATATTTAATCCATCTGTGTTTTCATCCACACCCAATCAAGCACACCAAGGCAGAATGGACTTTAAAAGTTAAGAAGAAATAGTCATGGACCACGTTGTGTTATGGTTTGGCCATGCAGATTGGTAGGTAATGACACATCCATCCCCCTTCTCCTGGGATCTGTCAGGCAAGGCTCTTCTCACCCCCATTAGGAAGGAGGCAGAATGACAACTTAAGTGTTTCACTGAGTGGAAATATCAGAAGTACATAAGGTACCGAGAACTTCATAGAACGAAAAGTAGAAGAAGGTCTAAGAAGGTAAGCAAGATGGGAGGAAATGAATCTGAGGCAACTGTATTGGAGTGCTTGATGAAACGTTTTAAGAAGGGATTTGGAGGAGACTACGGGGTGAAGATGACACCTAACCACCTCCACATACCCTGTGAGGTCGAATGGCCCCCTGTGGGAGTAGGATGGCCACCAGAGGACACCACAAACTTAGAAATAGTGGAAGCAATCAATGCAGTATCACAGGAGAGCCAGGACACCCGGATCAACATCCATATATTGACTCACGGCTAGGGTTAGCTCAAGACACTCCTCTTTGAATGAGGCTCTGTATCCAGAAGTGAAAGTGAAAGTGAAGTCGCTCAGTCGTGCCCAACTCTTTGCGAGCCCATGGACAGTGAGTGGCCTGCACCAAGCTCCTCCGTCCATGGGATTTTCCAGGCAAGAGTTACTGGAGTGGGTTGCCATTTCCTTCTCCAGGGAATCTTCCCGACCCAGGGATCGAACCCAGGTCTCCCGCATTGTAGACAGACGCTTTACCATCTGAGCCACCAGGGAAGTCCCTGTATCCAGAAGGGAAAGGGAAAAATATTAATGGCACAAAAGTTGACTGATGATAAAATAGGAATTCTACAGGATTTGGATGGGGATGACCTGCCCCCTCCCCCATAGTGGATGATGATGCACCCGCCACCCAGTGCTCCACTGGAGCCACCTTAATGCCCTATCCAGGGCCAGGTGGAGTTTCTGCAGAAGCCGTGGCTCTTCTGCCAGCTCTCCCAGGGATTATAGAGCCACCATTTGGGCAGGCTCCGATGCCAGCGGTGGAGACCTCTGGTCAATGCCACCAGGATTCCACCTCAGCCGGACCTCCTAGACTGTATCCACCATTAAGAAAACACAGGAATTAGACAGAGGCTGCACTCTGCCAGGGAACAGGGGGAAAGAACCCCACTACAGATGCCACTCAGAGAGCTACTACAGCCTCCGGTTCAGGACACATGTAGGCACTACCATCAGTCCCCTGTAGCCTATTATTACCAGCCATTTTCCTCCACAGATATATTAAACTGGCAGAGACACTCCACCGTAGCATGGGGGAGCCACAAGCCATGATTAGGCTAATGGAGACTATTTTTTGAACCCACCGCCCTACCTGGGATGACATAATCCAACTACTAGTCTCCATTTCAGCACTGAGGAAAGACACAGGATCCTAACTGAGGCCAGAAAATGGTTGAGAGAAATGGTACCTGAGGGTCCACAAACCCGCAGCAGTGGGCAGAACTAGCCACCCCCCATGAGAGGCCCCATTTGGGACTATAACACAGAGGAAGAAAGGGGCCACCTGGAGAGACATTCGGTGGCTATTTTACAAGGCCTCAAGAGGGGGGCCTGAAAAGCTATGAATATGGCAAAACCCTCCCAAATGATTCAAAGAGAAACTAAATCACCCTCTGATTTCCATGAGATTGTGTGAAGTCTAGACTGTATACCAATAATCCAGAGGCCACTAGATCGAGAGGCCATTGGATCTCAGATGGTGATAAATGCAGCCTTTGTGTCTCAAGCCTACGCCAAAAATGTCAGATGAGGTGACACCAAGTGACTCATGAATTTTTATATACCCCTGAATGCCCAGTACTTTGTAGGAAAGAGATTTGCTGTCTAAACTGGGGCCACAAGTGACCTTTCCCCCCCATGAAAGACCCACCCTTTGAGTTGGCTCAACCACCTATTTACTCTTCCTCTCCATAACCCCTCAAGATGAATGGAGGTTGTACGATCTCCCAGAAGGAAACCGGACAGGTTAAAAGTTGAGAGAGTGAGTTAACTCAACAATTCCCTGAGGTCTGGGCAGAAGACAACCCGCCACCCCCACCCCAGGAAGGAGAATAATCTACCCCAGCAGGGCTTGCAAAGCAACAAGTCCTAGTGGTAACAGAACTTAAACCCAGTATAATTATGTCAACACTCACCTTGGGCCTGCCAGACCTTGCTAAGCTGAGCTGCTTACTCTTTACATGACTGAAAAGGACAAGGTGGCTATGGGAGTGTTGTCCCAGGCTATGGAGACATGGGACAGACAGGTGGGTTATCTCTCAAAACAGCAGGACAGTGTTGCCACTGGGTGGCTGGGATGCTTACAGGCAGTTGCTGCAGTTGCCTTACTGGTCCGGGAGGCAACTAAGCTGACTTTGGAACAAGGTGTGATCGTAAAAGTCCCATAAGAGCTCAACACTTTCCTGCAAGGGGACCCCCATAAATGGCTGTCGACATCCCGATTACTCAATACCAGGGACTGTTATGTGAGAACCCCCATGTTACTATTGAGCCTTGTCAGGCCCTGAATCCGGCCATTCTCCTTCCTGTGAGGGAAGGTGGGTCCTCACATGATTGCAAGGAAATCCTAGAAGTTTATGCCAGCAGACCTGACTTGAAGACCAGCCAATCCCGGACCCAGATTGGGTCTTGTACACCAATGGCACCAGCCTGATGAGACAAGGATACTGACTGTTGGGATATGCAGTTGTCACAGAAAAAAACATTGCTGAAGCTAGCTCTCTGCCATCACATTGGTCTGCACTATGGGCCAAACAATATGCTCTAATCCGGGCCCTCCAGCTGTCAAAAGGTAAAAAGACAAACATTTACACAGACTCCAGGTATGTGTTTGCTACTTTACATGTTCAGTTTAGTTCAGTCGCTCAGTCGTGTCCAACTCTTTGTGACCCCATGAATCACAGCAATCCAGACCTCCCTGTCCATCACCAACTCCCGGAGTTCACTCAAACTCACGTCCATTGAGTTGGTGATGCCATCCAGCCATCTCATCCTCTGTCGTCCCCTTCTTTTCCTGCTCCTAATCCCTCCCAGCATGAGGGTCTTTTTCAATGAGTCAACTCTTTGCATGAGGTGGCCAAAGTACTGGAGCTTCAGCTTCAGCATCATTCCTTCCAAAGAAATCCCAGGGCTGATCTCCTTCAGAATGGACTGGTTGGATCTCCTTGCAGTCCAAAGGACTCTCAAGAGTCTTCTCCAACACCATGTACATTGGGCTTTATATAAACAGATGTCTTCTGACAGCCAATGGAAAAGACATTAAAAACAAAGAAGAAATCTTGACTCTATTAGATACTGTATGGGAACCTGAAAAGGTAGTGGTGATGCATCACCAAAAGGATCACTGAAAGGGGTGCCCAAAAGGAAGATACCCCACAAGCATGGGGAAACCGACTAGCAGATAAAGCTGAAAAACACGTGGCTGAGATATTTGGGGCTGCTGGTGGGAGATCTATCAGAACTTTGTACTCTCAAAAATGACTGAGCTAACTTTGACTCTCCTACAGTAGAGCCTGGCCCAAGACCAGCTGGCTGAAGAAGAAAGGGCCACCAAAAATGAAAAAGGTTGGTGGGAACTGCCAGATGGCAGGTTATACTTGTACCCAAGGCATTAGCCGCCCCCCCCCCCCCCCAAACACACACACACTGGTATCTCAGGTTCACCAGGCAACTCACTTGGGACATGACAAAATGAAAAAATTAATTCAAAAATATTTCTTAATTCCATGACTTTCCTCCTTATGTAGAATGGAATCCTGGAACTGTTCTACTTGCTCAAAGGTCAATGCTGCCCCTGGACATAAACAGAAACCTCCAGGAATACAGTTAAAAGGCACTCTACCCTTTAAACATTTAGAAGTGGAATTTACTGAGATAAAACCTGGCCAACACTATCATTATTTACTGGTCATGGTATGTACCTTCTCAGGATGGGTGGAGGCCTTTCCCACCGCATACTGAAAAAGTAAATGAAGTGGCTCGCTGTGTGCTTCGAGAAATAATCCCCAGATTCGAGTTCCCAACTGGTATAGGATCAGACAACGGCCCTACCTTTGTATCCGACTTAATTCAACAGGTATGTAAAGCGCTAAATATCAAGTGGACATTACATATGGCATATAGGCCCCAGAGTTCTGGGATAGTGAAATGAACCACCCAGACACTTAAAGAGACACTCTCCAAGTGGATCATAGAGACAGACTGCTCCTGGGTGGACTTGCTTCCGCCAGCTCTGCTCAGACTCAGGATGACCCTATGGTCCCATGACTATTCTCTGTACTAAACTGTGTATGGGAGGCCCCATCCCATAATAAAACAGGTGTCAACAAATTTGTCTCAGGTAATGGGGGATGAGATTTCACAGCAGATGGAACAACTGGGTAAGGTAATAAATCAGGTAACTAAGTTTGTACAAAAAAGGGTGCTGTTCCCCCTTGGGGAGCAGATTCATGAATTTGTGCCTGGTGATTAGGTGTGGGTCAAAACTGGAAACACGACTCCTTGGCCGCACATTGGAAGGGTCCATATACTGTTGTTCTAACCACCCCTACAAGCAGATAAAGATGCAGGTGTCACTCCCTGGATCCACCACACAAGGGTGAAGAGAGCACACCATGCAGACCCAGAGGACGCTGAGTGGACTACACAGAAGGATCCCAGTGAAACCAAGAGCATCTTAAAGAAGAAGAGATGAAGCTCTACAATCAGCTGCTGCTACAAGGACTTGCTGGTATCATCTTGAGACTAACCATAGTTTCAGCACAAGGTGGGACCTGTGCTATAATTAAAGTTGAATGTTATGTATATATTCCTGATTTATCTGGCAATATATCAGCTGCCCTAGATGACATGAAAGGTCAGGTAAAAGCTATGTCTGATGATAATCTTCCTTTTTGGACTTCTATTCTATCATGGGTAAAGAGTGATTGGTGGAAAACTATATTATATTAACCATTGTTATAGTTGTTCTGTTGATTCTGTTATGTGGACCTTGTATTCTCCAATGTGTTGTTAGCTTTGTATCACAGAAGCTGACTTCATTTACCCAAATACGTACCAGGAAACCTAAAATCACCTAATGAGTGATGCTCATACTGGAAGAGGGAGGAAAGGAACAGGCTAAGCTGACTCCATCTGGAAAGAGAAGGAAACTCCATCTTGCGCTTTCAGTGAGCTTTGGACTATGTGCCTGGTAGCCACGGAGAAAACATACCTATGGCTGAACTGGCCTCCTGGACTGATAAATGCCAAATTCCATACCAAGATTTCCCATCCCAAAATGAATGTAATAATCCTCTATGTAGTCAATCACCTTTGTAATCTTTATGGCACCCATTGGTATAGGCTACAATGAAACTAAAAGACGCTTACTCCTTGGAAGAAAAGTTATGACCAACCTAGATAGTATATTCAAAAGCAGAGAATTACTTTGCCGACTAAGGTCCATCTAGTCAAGGCTATGGTTTTTCCTGTGGTCATGTATGGATGTGAGAGTCGGACTGTGAAAAGGCTGAGCGCCGAAGAATTGATGCTTTCGAACTGTGGTGTTGGAGAAGACTCTTGAGAGTCCCTTGGACTGCAAGGAGATCCAACCAGTCCATTCTGAAGGAGATCAGCCCTGGGATTTCTTTGGAAGGAATGATGTTAAAACTGAAGCTCCAGTACTTTGGCCACCTCATGCAAAGAGTTGACTCATTGGAAAAGACCCTGATGCTGGGAGGGATTGGGGGCAGGAGGAGAAGGGGACGACAGAGGATGAGATACCCTGGATGGCATCACGGACTCAATGGACGTGAGTTTGAGTGAACTCCGGGAGTTGGTGATGGACAGGGAGGCCTGGCGTGCTGCGACTCATGGGGTCGCAAAGAGTTGGACACGACTGAGCGACTGAACGAACGAATGAACAATCTATATAACCAGCTGACCTTTCTGATTATGAATCATGGCTGTAACTTGACTGTATCTCCCTTTAACACTTTCCAGGTTAGGTTTAAGGAATTTGGGGATGTGAGGTTGAGCAGTGCACTTAAGGTATATAAGGTTTTCACAAAAGTTAGTCGGGGTCCCTGGCTAAAGAGGAAACTCTGTCTCAGACCCACCAGTGTAATAAACTGCAGTGAGTTTGTTTTCAGAACATTTGGCTATAACACCCATCGAATTCGACTGAAGTAGGCATAAATCGATCTGGTCAATGTGTATGTTTTGGTGGCTTAATACTAGGTATGTATGAAGGCTAAGCATTTTAGCCACATTTATACCTGGATGGAAAATTAGCCCTGAGCCTATGTGCTTCCAAGAAATAGAAGAATATTCCCCACTGGTATCAGCAATTAAAGACATAACACATCTTTTTTTGTGATTCTTAGAAAAACTGTTCAAGAAACAACCACAGATCACCAGAGCAACTCTAAAACATAAAAACAACTAGCTTTTTAAATAAGGTGTAGGTTTCCACAGTTTTCTATAAATGTCTCTATGTTTCTTGTGTAGAACAGGGAGTATAGGTTGTGTGTGTAAAAAGATGTAATTGAAGTGAAGGGACAGAGGATGAAGTTGTTATCAGTTCAGTTCAGTTCAGTCGCGCAGTTGTGTCCGACTCTTTGTGACCCCATGAATTGCAGCACGCCAGGCCTCCCTGTCCATCACCAACTCCCGGAGTTCACTCAGACTCACATCCATTGAGTCCATGATGCCATCCAGCCATCTCATCCTTGGTCATCCCTTTCTCCTCCTGCCCCCAGTCCCTCCCAGCATCAGGGTCTTTTCCAATGAGTCAACTCTTCGCATAAGGTGGCCATATTTACCTTCTGAGAGCCTAAGATTAGACCTCAGTTAAATGACTCTTTTTTCTTAGGAATCTTTTTTCTATCCTTATTGTATTTATTTTTCTCTTTTCTAAATTGAAGTTATACTCAATTTAGTATGTTGTGTTAGGTTCAGGTGTAAGCAAAATGTCTCAGTTATACATATAAATATATTTCCCTTATAGGTTATTATAAAATCTTGAGTATTGTTCCCTGTGATATAGGACTTCCCTGATAGCTCAGTTGGTAAAGAATCCACCTGCAATGCAGGAGACCCCTGTTCGATTCCTGGGTTGGGAAATCCTCTGGAGAAGGGATAGGCTACCCACTCTCGTATTCTTGGGCTTCCCTGTGGCTCAGCTGGCAAAGGTCCACCTGCAATGAGGGAGACCTGGGTTCAATCCCTAGGTTGGGAAGATCTCCTGGAGAAGAGAAAGGCTACCCACTCCAGTGTTCTGGCCTAGAGAATTCCATGGACTATATCATGGGGTCACAAAGAGTCGGACACAACTGTGAGATATATAGTAGGTTCTTATTGGCTCTCTATTCTATTTACAGTAGTGTATATTTGTTCATCTCAAACTCCTAATTTATCCCTTCCCTACACACTTTCGCCTTTGGTTGCTGTAAGTTTATTTTCTATGTCTGTGGGTCTATTTCTAGTTTGTATGTAAGTCATTTGTATCACTTTGTTTTTAGAATCCACATATAAGTGATATCATATTTTTCTTTATCTGGTTTACTTTCTTAGTATGAGACTTTCTATGTTCATCTATGTTGCTACAAATGGCATTATTTCATGCCTGTTTATAGCCGAGTAATAGTCCATTGAAAACATACACCACATCTTCTTCATTCATTCCTCTGTGGATGCACATTTAGGTTTCTTCCATGTCTTGTCTATTTTATATAGTGCTACAGTGGACACTGGGGTACATATGTCTTCTCAAATTATGGTTTCAGATTGTTGGATCATATTCTAGTTTTTTTCTAATTTTTTAAGGAACTTCCATACTGTTCTCCATAAATGCTGTACTAATTTCCCTTCTAATCAACAGTGTCGGAGAGTCCTTTTTTCTCTATACCCTCTATAGCATTTATTATTTGTAGACTTTTCGATGATGGCCATTTTGGTGTAAGGTGACACTTCACTACTGTTTTTATTTTCATTTATCTAATAATTAGTGGTGCTGAGCATTTTGCTGGGACAGATCTGAAACAGGAGGAATGAATGGAGGTATCCTGTGCTACCTACATGTATTTACTTGCACATTATTGTAACATAGTCAAAGTAATAGATGGCACAAAACACAGGCAAACCACATTAACATTCTTGGATCAGCAATACACTGAAGTCCTGTAAGCTTATAATTTGCAATCTCCTCTCACTCTTTGTTTTTAGAATTTCTTTTTCTTTTTAGTACTTATTATGCTTTCAAAATACATTTCTCAGCTCACAACACTAAGAGAGATTTTGTTTTTATTAACATTCAACAGAGAAAATACTATTATACAATCTAATATTTGGTTGAAATTAAATTTAATCACTTTCTTCATCAAAATAACTATTCACTGCATAATGAAATTCTGCTAATGCCATATCAGCTGCATTATAAAAGACAACCGTAAATCACAAAATGATATCAAATTTGTGTATATTAAAATAATTCATGAGAAAACACTGGTATATTTAAAACTATTAGAACACTATTGTTTCTCTTTGTAACCTTATTGTTTCTGCAGAATGAGTTTTCTGGAGGTCAACTAATCGCCTCTCAGCCTCTAGATAGAATTTTGAAAAATACAACGTCCATATAAAAACTCTATAAATATCTTTGGAACCCTGGAGAAAAAACGGGAAAAGAACTTTACTGCCTTACCCAGTTATGCTTTAGAATATTAATTCTTCTAATATCTAACTATAGACCATCTCATTGAGATCATGACTGTTTTGCTTGCTGATTATGTTTAGAAAATTCCAATTACTGATATCAAATAAAACTTGAGAATGGAGATACGTAGAGATCTAAGACTTAAAAAACAGGGATGGAATTACATCACATTTGAGAAATAAAACTATTAAAATAACTTGTGAAAGAGTGATAAAACTCATACAGTAAAGTGAGAGATTAATTAATCTAAGCAGAAAAAGCAAATAAAGTACTATTGAGTTCTATGTACTTGCTGCCAACCAACAGGTGATATTCTAGCCCACTGTTTCATATTCTGTAAAACTGTCTCTACATAAATAACTATGTTCAGTGACTATCTTTCTTACATAGCAGGGCTTTTGTGAGGAGTGATGAATTAAGAGTTTCAGTTAGCCAATACCACAAAAGAGTCAGTTGACAGTCTTTTCTATATATATGGTATAATAACTGCACAAAGTGACATGTAATTTCACTTTTTTTTTAAACTTGTGGACCATTTTACAACATTAAAGATAGATACAAAGTGTGAGAAATATAAATGAATCATCCATGCCTTACACACTGTTTTTTAGAACCTTAGGAAATTCAAGTCATAAAAGACTGTTTTATTATTGAGATCACTCAGAAAACTCAAACAAGACTCCAAAAAAATAAACAAATAGATTCAAGGGATTAGATTTGATAGAGTGCCTGAATAACCATGGATAGAGGTTAGTGACAGTGTACAAGAGGCAGTGATCAAGACCATTCCAAAGAAAAAGAAATGCGAAAAGGAAAAGTGGCTAAGGAGGCCTTACAAATGGCTGAGAAAAGAAGAGAAGCTAAAGGCAAAGGAGAAAAGGAAAGATATACCCATCTGATGCAGAGTTCCAAAGAATAGCAATGAAAGATAAGAAAGTCTTCCTAAGTGATCAGTGCAAAGAATCAGAGGAAAACAATAGAATAGGAAAGGCTAGAGATCTCTTCAAGAAAATTAGAGCTACCAAGGGAACATTTCATGCAAAAATGGGCACAAAAAGGACAGAAATTATATGAACCTAACAGAAATAGAAGATATTAAGAAGAGGTGGCAAGAATGCACAGAACTATATAAAACAATCTTAATGACCCAGATAACCACAATGGTATGATCATACAGCTACAGCAGACATCCTGGAGTGTAAAGTCAAGTAGGTCTTAGGAAGCATCACTATGAACAAAGCTAGTGGAGGTGATGGAATTCCAGCTTAACTATTTCAAATCCTAAAAGATGATGCTTTGAAAGTGGTGCACTCAATATGCCAGCAAATCTGGAAAACACAGCAGTGGCTACAGGACTGGAAAAGGTCAGTTTTCATTCCAATCCCAAAGTAAGGCAATGCCAAAGAATGTTCAAACTACCACAGAATTGCACTCATCTCACACACTAACCAAGTAATGCTCAAAATTCTCCAAGCAAGGCTTCAACAGTACATGAGCAGAGAACTTCCAGATGTTCAAGCTGGATTTAGAAAAGGTAGAAGAATAACAGATCAAATTGCCAACATCTGTTGGATCATCAAAAAAGGAAGAGAGTTCCCTAAAAAACATCTACTTTTGCTTTATTGACTATGCCAAAGTCTTTGATTGTGTGGATCACAAAAAAATGTGGAAAATTATTAAAGAGATGGGAACACCAGACCACCTTACATGTCTCCTGAGAAATCTATACATAGGTCAAGAAGCAACAGTTAGAACCAGACATGGAACAGACTTGTTCCAGACTGGGAAAGGAGTAGCTCAAGTCTGTATGTTGTCACCCTGCTTATTTAACTTATATGCAGAGTATATCATGAAAAATGCTGGGCTAGATGAAGTACAAGCTGGAATCAAGACTGCCAGGAGACATATAAATAACCTCAGTTTGCAGACAACACCACCCTTATGGCAGAAAAGGAAGCAGAACTAAAGAGCCTCTTGATGAAAGTGAAATAGGAGAATGAAAAAGCTGGCTTAAAACTCAACATTCAAAAACAAAGATAATGACATCCAGTCCCATCACTTCATGGCAAATAGATGGGAAACAATGGAAATAGTGAGAGACTTTATTTTTTGTTGGCTCCAAAATCACTGCAAATAGTGACTGCAGCCATAAAATTAAAAGACGCTTGCTCCTTGGAAGAAAAGCTATAACCAACCTAGAGAACATATTAAAAAGCAGAGACATTACTTTGCTAACAAAGGTCCATCTAGTCAAAGCTATGGTTTTTCTAGTAGTCATGTATGGATGTGAGAGTTGAACCATAAAGAAAGTGAGTGCTGAAAAACTGATGCTTTTAACTGTGATATTGGAGAAGACTTTTGAGAGTCCCTTGGACTGCAAGGAGATTCAACCAATCCATCCTAAAGGAACTTAGTCCTGAATATTCATTGGAAGGACTGATGCTGGATCTGAAATTGGCCACCTGATGTGAAGAACTGACTCCTTGGAAAAGACCCTGATGCTGGGAAAGATTGAGGGCAGTAGGAGAAGGGGATGACAGAGGATGAGATGGTTGGATGGCATCACCGACCCAATGGACGTGAGTTTGAGCAAGCTCTGGGAGTTGGTGATGGACAGGGAAGCTTGGTGTGCTGCAGACTATGAGGTGACAAAGAGCTGGAGACAATTGAGCTACTGAACTGAACTGGTTTCTTACTGTTACCCCATTATAGATATAGCGTATTAAGATATTCATATCTGACAGCTTCATTACTTAGCATACTTTTAGGTTATGGAGGGAACCCCAAACTGCTCTCCTGAAAGGCCGTTCTGAATTTGGCTGGCTAAGAACTAGGATCTAGTCCTTCCCTTGATAGTAAGAGTCACACTCTGACTCTCACTTCCAATTATTCACAAGATTTATCTTGTGATTTATCTTTCCACTGTAGCATAACACATTAGCTGAGATGAACATTTGGCCATAATGCTCTCATAAGAAGGCTGGACTAGATGTTGTACCTTAAACTTGCGTCCTTTCCCACCTGCTCCCCATGGAAATAATGATGATTGAATAACAGATTGAGAATAACTATAATCTTCTTGGGATAAGGCATGAAAAGATGCATGTAGCACACAGTGCTGAGGGGCTTCCCTGGTGGTCCAAAAGATAAGACTGTCTGCCCAATGCAGGGGGCCTGGTCAGGGAATTAGATCCCACATTCCTCAGCTAAAAGGTCTCACATGCAGCAACCAAATAACTAATTAAATGCATATTACTTTGCATTTTTTAAAGAAAGGCACAATGTTGACTTTCCACCTTATAAGTCAGAAAGTAGCCCATTTTCAGAGATAATATTTGAGAGAACCCAGCTAGAGCTAGTGGAGAAGGCAATGGCACCCCACTCCAGTACTCTTGCCTGGAAAATCCCATGGACGGAGGAGCCTGGTAGGCTGCAGTCCATGGGGTCATAAGAGTCAGATACGACTGAGTGTCTTCACTTTCACTTTTCACTTTCATGCATTGGAGAAGGAAATGACTTACCACCAGCAGCTAATGCTAGCATTTTCACCTTCAATTTAGCTGTCCAAATGAAATGAAGAGAGCTATCTGCCTTAAGAGAAATCCTATGAGAGCATGAACAATGTGGTTTTTCCAAGTATCCATCACTCAGCCTCAAACACACCCAAAACATCTGTGGAGCAATGTGGTTCCAGCAGTTGGTTTATGAACAGAGTAAAAGAAGGAAAGCAATTTTATATTTCAGAGGAAAAATATCAAAGTCAAGAGCATTTATTGGTATAAGGTCGCTTGCATAGAGTTGGATTTCTGGAACTGGTTCCAGTCCTTTCTCAGTCTCTGAGGTCCTTTACCTTCAATCTCTTGCTTTCTGTCTCCAAAAAAGAAAAAAAAAAAAAAAAAGGCTTGCAGTAGTCTGGTGTGAGGAATTCTAGTGTCACTAGCCCAGATTTCTACTTTTATCTTTTTTAATTTAAATCTCCTCCCTAAAGAAATTCATGTTGTTCCTGTAATTCAATAGAGTCTATGAAATGTTCTTTAGAATGCATATTACCTGAAGGAGGCATAAGTATACATAAAATGCAATAAACCCACTAGCCATCCTATTGAATGGTTATATTCCTTGTGTGTTCAGTTTTATATTCATGCAACTGAAATTAACAGTGCCAAAGGAACTCACTATTTTTTCCTGGATATTGATTGAAAATTATTAGTGAAGTGATTATTTCATTTGTATCACAAAGCCTGAAATATTCCATTTCTGTATGTAACTTCTGATGAATCTAAATGCTCTGTGCCATCATCTTTTATGTGATAAAATGTAAAAATCTCCTAAAAGAAATGGATTTTCCCCTTCTATCTCTTGGTGATCTCTCTCTAAAATTCCAGCATCACCAGCCACCTCAGCTGGTGAACAAACAGTCTTATATAGTTAGTCTTTTTCTTTTGCTTTACTTTTTAAATTAAATCATAAACTACTGATGGTACAATCTATGGTAAAGATTTTATGTACCCCTCAAAGCACTTTTTAGTATAAACTAGGTTAATAACTATTAAATAAATTACATCATTAAATTCTATTTTCTTATTCTTCTTTCAGCTTGAACTGAAGTTCTGTTTGAGGTTATTCATTTCCTCATCTCCATTCACAGTACTTTACAAAAAATCGGTATGTAGGAAGTTAGGAGCAAAACATACTTTTCTTTCCTCAACTATGATCCTGTTCTGTTACTATCAGACCTGACATATACATGTAATTAGCTGGAAGGTCAATGTTTTATTTTTTCAAGGCCTGAAAAATTATTTTATTTCACCAAAAGACAAACTTTGTATATAATGAGATTTCAAAACATACAAAGAAAGAAGTGTTTTGTACAAATTCAAATTAGCATATGAAAAAGAAAACAATAATTTGCCAACAGAACACTTCAAACTTGGTGTACTTAAAATAATTCATACTCTTGATTTTTTAATTGACAGGTTTTACAATAAAAATAATCTGTAGATCCATGATTTGGCATATATTACTGGGAAAAAAATGATGGAAAATAGTGGTTCCATAATAGTCAGAAGGAGTATGGGGTGTCAGGTGGGAGAGAGTGATACAGTGATATACAATATTATCACAAACCACTAATATATCCTTATTTGCACAAACAGTGAAAAGGGTTGAACCTGCATCAAACAAAGTGAGTGAGAAGGGACTACATACTCATTGAAGAAAATGATCTGATAAAAATAGGCTTTCTGTAAATAACCAGGATTTATTTAATTATATGACTATGTGACTATATCATTTGGACATAAAACTGTATTGGTTTATAGCTTGTGTTTTATCATTACCAGAATGGTAATCTACTGTGATAAGAATAAGGATACAGAGCACTTATTCTGAGAAAGGCTTATCACATTCTGAGAAAGAGGTTTGGCATAGGGTTCTGGTACAATTACTTACAAATATACTTCTGTCACTCATTTGCCACTGATTCTATTTGGTCTCATGAATTCATAAGTATTTTACTACACCATAGCACTCTTCTCCTCCCAAAAGGAAAATTCAATCCAAGAGTTATTGGTATAACTCTATCAGTGTGAACTAGAGACTCAAATTCTACCACTTACTGAAGCAAATGCTCCTTGGAGGTGAAGAGGTTATTCATGTTGGCACTTCCATCCCGCCCTTCCAGCTTCTACCACCTATTGCCTGTTGTATAGTAGATGCTACATTAAGGAATTCATAATTGATCTCAAGAAAATAAAGTTTCTTCCTTAGACTTAACATAAGCTTAATTAGAGAAGTAAATATAAAAAAAGCAGGGAGAATAATTCATCTGTTTCCTTGTTTGACAGGAGATCATAGAACAGGATAACAGATTAGAAGATGCTATCCTGGGACAGTCTTATGCTTATCTTTACTCTAATATTCTCTAAGTGTTCTATCCCTTCATTCTGTCTGGAGTTATTTCTCCACTGATCTCCAGTAGCATATTGGGCACCTATTGACCTGGGGAGTTTCTCTTTTGCTATCCTATCATTTTGCCTTTTCATACTGTTCATGGGGTTCTCAAGGCAAGAATACTGAAGTGGCTTGCCNATCACTGCAGATGGTGACTGCAGCCATGAAATTAAAAGACGCTTACTCCTTGGAAGAAAAGTTATGACCAACCTAGATAGTATATTCAAAAGCAGAGACATTACTTTGCCGACTAAGGTCTGTCTAGTCAAGGCTATGGTTTTTCCTGTGGTCATGTATGGATGTGAGAGTTGGACTGTGAAGAAGGCTGAGCGCAGAAGAATTGATGCTTTTGAACTGTGGTGTTGGAGAAGACTCTTGAGAGTCCCTTGGACTGCAAGGAGATCCAACCAGTCCATTCTGAAGGAGATCAACCCTGGGATTTCTTTGGAAGGAATGATGCTAAAGCTGAAGCTCCAGTACTTTGGCCGCCTCACGCAGAGGGTTGACTCATTGGAAAAGACCCTGATGCTGGGAGGGATTGGGGGCAGGAGGAGAAAGGGACGACCGAGGATGAGATGGCTGGATGGCATCATGGACTCAATGGATGTGAGTCTGAGTGAACTCCGGGAGTTGGTGATGGACAGGGAGGCCTGGCATACTGCGATTCATGGGGTCGCAAAGAGTCGGACACGACTGCGCGACTGAACTGACTCTCTAAGTGTTGCTTTCCAGAGCAGTTATAGACCCAAACTCTGAGATGCAAAATCACAACATCTCTTTCATGTAATTTGAAATCAAGTTGCCAAATAAGCAGAGTGTCTCCACTGGGCCTGGCTGACGATATGACAAGTAGGAAACTGCCTATCTGGAAGATTCTGCTGTCTCTCCAAATGACACCTACATTGGAAATCAGTATTTCTATTATTACTGATTAAGTGACCTACAAATGTGTGGACTTTGTCTCTGGGTCTCATCTAATTCAAACACCATTAATTTTACTTCTATTATGTTCTAATACATTGTATAAAACTGTGGGGATCTCAAAGGTGAACAGGACATAATTCCACCTTCAAATATGTCAAAATACAGTGAAAAGACACACACAAAATTACTTGTGATATGTCATTAGTTTATTAGATTAATTGTTTCAGAATGTGATCCCCAAGAAAATGAAATCCTAGCTGGGATGATTCAATGACCAATGGAGGGCGGAAGGTGGGGGCAGTTTTTTAGCATCAATAGGTGTGGTAGAAGGAATTCAAAGAGCAAAACTAATTGGCAAGTCTATGGTGAAAATGCACTGCTGAGTTAACCTAACAAATTCATAGCTGTGGATATAATTTCCATGCTATTATTCTTATTGAAACTAAATTGCTGAAAGCTGTGAATAAAAACATCCCCAAAAGTTGAACTTTTTGAAAACATTTTGGAGGGTCAGATCATGCTCTCAAAATTAAAAAAAAAAAAAAAAAAAAAAAAGTTTGTTCTGGGTCCCGAGGGAAAGGATCTAAGTGGTGACATAAGTTAAAGAAATGCTCTTCTTCTTGTCCTGATGGGAGGACAAAGAGGCAAAATTTAAAGACAAAGGTGCAAAAATTAGTAATCTCCTTCTTGAATATAATGCCCAGAGGTTTGAGAAGAGTCTATATTTGTATAGACATATGGAAACCATGAGCATCTTAATGCAGACTAAAAAAAACCAGTATCTATTTTTTTTTAAAAGATCTCTCTCTTTGATAAAGACAGATTTTTGTTATATTTTATTCTCAGTTCAGAGGCAGAGACATAAGACAAAATGGCAGGTTAATGAAATTTAGGTCTTTGGTTTTTAATAAACAATAGTAGGAAAAATGAATAATTAAAATTTAAAGAAAAATATATAATGAGAGCTTATAAAATCATGCTAGTTTAATACAGTATCATTTTGTTTCAGTAGTTAATTTAAAAATTTTAGGAGTTGCTTGGAAGATCATAAGAATTTCAGATACTTAGAAACGAATACCACTTGGACTTTATGACCCAGCTTAAAGTGATTGTGGCAGTAGGGAATACTGTATAGAAACTGTGGCAGGCCCTCAACAATCATAAGAATGACCTTGAGGATTTTAAAGTAAAGTCATGCTTTCTTCAAACGATTTGCTTTCAAAAAATCACTCTTGGCTTAGAACTGAATTGTCATAATGCAGGGAAGTGTTAAGACTGTCACCTTCGGAGCTAGGTTGTCTGAGTTTGAATCTTATCTTTCTCCCTCATTAGCTGTATGGCCCAAGATGTAACAATTAAACTGTGCCACATTTCTTCTCTGAAGATTGGAGACAATAGCACCTACTTTATGTGTCACTGTGATGATTCAATAAATTACTGTACATAAAGCCAATAGTAAGTTCCATATTTGTGTTTCTTATTGTGGTTATACCTCAAAGTTGGTGGAAACTCAATTTCTGCACTTGGGACACCAAACGATCACACAGCTTAAGCTATCTGACATAAACTGGGTGTTATCTGATCCACCAAATGCTGAAGCATGTTCAAGGGCAGCCTGTCATCAAAAAGGCTGTGATGCATATGTGATCAGGCTCCACAGAGACCTAAAGGAGGCTAGCAAGTGTTATGAGCAGGTGGTTAATATCAGCAGACTTCCTCTTGCTTCACTGCCACTTTCATCTCCACTCTTAATAGAAGTACCCTAAATCCTGTGAGCTAGCATTTCTAAACCTGGTTCAAAGATGGTTCTCCATGATATTCTATATAATATTCCAGCTGAAAGGGAAGGTCTCTTTGCAACAGGTAGGTCAGGGACTTGGAAAAAATGAAATTGATGATTTGATGAAATAGTAATCTTAAAAAAAGACTTGTGATGAGACTCTCAGAATGGGCACTGAGTGGAAGGCTGTCTATATTCCATGGGAATGTTTATCAAAAGATAGCAATGACAGAAGAGACTGAATAATCAGGTAGATAGATGACTCACCCAGAGGATGAAGTCTCTTTACCTGGACAATCCTGTCCTTGTTCAAAGGCTCATAAACAAAGAGGTCATGATGGTAGAAATTTAGGTTATGCAGGGATAACATAATCAATAAAACAGGGATCAATAAAACAGACTTATTCACAAAATGGCTGATCTACTAATACTGCTTAGCACCCAGTCTTCCAGTGGTAGAGATCAGTGTAAAGTCTGAGGCTGCATCCTGACTCAAGGGAATCTGATTATAATTTAGTTTCTTTTTGACTCCAGTTATCAAGAAGATGTGCTCTTCCTGGACTGCATACTTATTATGGTACATGTATGTCTTCCCTGCCTGCCATGCTTCTGCCAGCAATGTTTCTGCAAGGTTAGGGTGCTCAAATAGCATCCTATTTCTAACCATGGAATTGGATGGAAAAAGAAATTAGGTGATGGGCTTATACTCATGTATTCTTAGCTCTTGGCACACATTCAAGCATTTGGAAGCCATGGACATTATGACAAATGGAAATGGCATATAGGAGACCCAATCATGGTGCCAGCTATGGAGGCACCTTACAAGGTTGATTTTGGTCCCCCAGAAATAATATACGCTGTGCTTTAGGGATAAGTATGCATTTCATTTTGAATCTTAATATCTACCAAAGGTACATAATAAAATGATATTATTAGAAAGCCTTGATTCTAAGCATATTATTGATTTTGGCAATAGTTAGAAACTATTTCTTCTAGCTATGTAACAGTATCTCTCAAAGTGTATTTCACTTATCCCTACCAACCTCCCCAGGGTATGTTAGTAAATGCTCTGTTGTCAAATAATTTTCAAAATTTGGGATTGGACTAGGTTAAATAGTCTTCATAATTTAAATACCCTTCAGAGCTTATAATATGGCAGTGTACCTAGTATATTTCCAAAGGAAGTATGTAGTAGCAGTATATCATCAAATTTATTTGATCATGGAACACTATTTATTTTTTCAGAACAGCTTTTTTTTTATGTTATTGTGCTACAGGGAAAAGTTCAGTGGAAAATTTGAGAAGATGCCTTAAACAATGGTATCTGGACAGGAATAATCAAGCAATTGGTGATGAGAAAATTACTGCTATTATGTTTATAAAGAAATTGCAAAAATTTCAATAATAATATCCCTGGATAAATAGGCTGGTAGATTTGGTATAGACATACTATTGGGCAGAATTCTTTAGCTTTAGGAAAGCCAGTTGTCTAGAGGTGACAAATCATGAACCAAAAAGCAATTATATTCCCACATTCCCAATTATGTCCACTTAACAGTATTAAAATCAAAGCAATGAGAAACATGATGTATTCTGGATTCATAAACATTTAGTCAAGAACAGTTAATAGTTTCTGTTAAATTATTTAAGGTCTAGTTTTTCTTTTAGACAGGCATTGTTGTTCATTGTTCAGTTGCTAAGTTGTGTCCAATTCTTTGTGACCCCATAGACCACATCATGCCAGTCTTCCCTGCCCATCACCAACTACTGGACCTTGCTCAAACTCATGTCCATTGAGTTGGCAATGCCATCTACCTATCTCATCTTCTGTCACCCTCTTCTCCTCCTGCCCTTAATCTTTCCCAGCATCAGGGTCTTTTCCAGTGAGTCAGCTCTTCGCATCAGGTGGTCAAAGCACTGGAGCTTCAGCTTCAACATCAGCCCTTCCAATGAATATCCAGGATTGATTTCCTTCAGGATTGACTGGTTTGATCTCATTGCCATCCAAGGGACTCTAAGAGTTTTCTCCAGCACCACAATTCAAAAGCATCAGCTTTTCACTGCTTAGCCTTCTTTTGGTCCAACTCTAACATCTGTGAGCTTGCCTGGTAGGTCAGCTGGTAAAGAATCCATCTGTGATGCAGGAGACCCCAGTTTGATTCCTGGGTCAGGAAGACCCTGGAGAAGGCATAGGCTACCCACACCAGTATTCTTGGGCTTCCCTGACAACTCAGCTGGTAAAGAATGAGCCTGCAATAAGGTAGACCTGGGTTTAATCTCTGGGTTGGGAAGATCCCTTGGAGAAGGGAACAGCTGCCCACTCCAGTGTCTGGCCTGGAGAATTCCATGAACTGTATAGTCCATGGGTCACAAAGTGTTGGACACGACTGAATGACTTTCACTTCACTTTCACTCCACTTCTCATGTTTGTAAAACCATAGGTTTGACTAAAAAACCATAGGTTTGACTATGAATCTTTGTCCAAAAATGATTCTCTGCTTTTTAATATGCTGTCGAGGTTTGTCATAGCTTTTCTCCCAAGGAGAAAGTATCTTTTAATTTTGTGGCTGCAGTCATTGTCTGCAGTGATTTTGGAGCCTAAGAAAAGAAAATCTGTTTTCACTTTTTCCCCATCTATTTGCCATGAAGTGATGGGACTAGACACCATGACCTTAGTATTTTGAATGTTGAGCCTTAAGCTAGCTTTTTCACTCTCTTCTTTCACTCTCATGAAGTTCTTTAATTACAACTAATTTTATAATATTTTTTAAAAGTTTGTTCAAAAAGATTTGTAAAATACAGTAAAGATATGAATATTTGCAAAGTAAAAATTAATTTATTTTTGTTTTCAGAATATTTTGAAACAGAGATGGCATTTAGTTCTTATGATCTGGCAAGCTAACAGGTAAAGAAATGGAGCTGTTAATATTCCACATGTGACAGAAGACACATATGACCCAGGAATCCCATGCCTAGGCATATATCTTGAGGAAACCAAAAGGGAAAAAGACATACATCCCAATGTTCATTACAACACTATTACAATAGCTAGAACATGGAAGCAACCTACATGTCCATCAACAGATGAATGGATAAAGAAGTTGTGGTACATATACACAATGGAATATTACTCAGCCATAAAAAGGAACACATCTGAGTCAGTTCTAATGAGGTGGATGAACCTAGAGCCTGTTATACGGGGTGAAGTCAGTCAGAAAGAGAAAGATAAATACCATATACTAACATATATATATGGAAACTAAAAAGATGGTGCCGAAGAATTTATTTATAAGGCAGCAATGGAGAAACAGACATAGAGAACAGACTTATGGACATGGGGAGGGGGAGGAGAGGGTGAGATGTATGGAGAGAGTAACATGGAAACTTACATTACCATATGTAAACTAGATAGCCAATGGAAATTTGCTCTATGATTCAGGGGTCTCAAACAGGGACTCTGTACCAACCTAGGGGTGTGGAATGGGAAGGAGGGTCAAGAAGGAGGGGACATATGCATATCTATGGCTGATTCACATTGAAGTTTGACAGAAAACAACAAAATTCGTTAAAGCAATTACACTTCAATTAAAAAATAAATACACTTTAAAAAGTAACTAATTGAACAGTCCTGCTTGATTTCTAATATTAGAGAAAACCTGGGGAAAACTGAGTGATAGGCATGAAATGTTACTTAAAACTGAACAGCCCCCATGTGCTGATGGGTCCTTTGGTTTTGTCTTGGGGAGAAGAAAACTATCATACACTTAACAGTGCTATTTTGGAGCTAACAAAACCTGAGGCTTCTAATGTGATGCTTGTATAGCCTACTCTATGATCAAAGCATCGCATACTTCATACTCCTATTCTCTCTTCTTCCCACAAGCCTTTCTTTCAAGACCTACTATGTCAGTTCTATCAAGAGTTAAATTCTGTATTTGAGATTAAGTTTCTCCAAGTAGACATAAGCATAAACCTTTGAACTAGAAATGATGTCATTTAAAATAGGCTACAATTTACTAGAAATAGCTGTTTTACACACTAATGGTGTTCTTATGCCATTATTCAAGTTTTTGATCACTTTATCAAGGTTCACTTGTTAATGGTTAACCCACCATATTGATCATGTTCAGCCAAAATTGATCAATTTGTTTGTCAACAAGTAGAATGTGGTGAAGGAGGAAAGAGCTTCTAAAGCCTAGCTTTGTATATTACATTATAGAAAACTATGCACTCACCTCTATTTAAGGCATTGTAGTAGGCCAAACTGGGCTTTCTTGATGGCTCAGTGGTAAAGAATCTGACTGCAGTGCAGGAGACCTGGGTTCAATCTGTGGATTGGGAAGATACCCTGGAGGAGGGTGTGGCAACTCACTCTAGTATTCTTGCCTGGAGAATTCCATGGACAGAGTCTGGAGGGCTATAGTCCATAGGGTTGTGCAGAGTCAGATATGGCTGAAGCAACTAAACAGCAGCAACAGCAGTAAGCCAAGCCAGGAATTCTAACTAGGTGAAGGGAAAAGATGGCTTTTTAAGTCAGACTAAATTCAGCATCTTGTAAAATGGCCTTCATTCTCTCTGATTCATATGTATACAATTGTTGATATAACTTGTTATAGTTGAGAATCTTAATTTATCAATGGGCCTAAAGTTGTGTTGTTTTTTTGGTAGAATCCTCTAAGATTGCTATTTCTTGTAGAGATTGTGACATAAAGAATAATATTCTCTTGGTCAAGGTCACTGGAAACCAAACATAAATGTACATACACACACAGACGTTTTTCTACATTCATGGTAAAAAAATTGTTAATATATGAAAATGTCAAAGATTAGTAGAATTTCTTGATTAAAACATTCAGCCATCTCAATAATAAGGATATACCATAATATCTTGGAGAAGGAAATGGCAACCCACTCCAGTCTCTTGCCTGGAGAATCCCTTGGACAGAAGAACCTGATGGGCTACAGTTCTTGGGGTCTCAGTGTTGGATATGACTGAGTGACTGACACACACACATAATTCCTATTAATTCCTAGCTAGAATAAGTATTCAAAGCATGTTAATTTTTGGTAGCATTAATAAGAAAGTAATTGTTGATTTTTACTAAGTTTTTACTATCAGTCTCAATGATAGGCATTGTTTCTAAGTAATTTTATTTATTCTTTCAACATAATGTCTATATGACAACCAAAACTTGGAAAGACTACATACCTTATCTGAAGTAAATAAGATAAAACAAATATACAAAATAGTGGCACTAGGATGAAAACTTAAAACAGTCCCCATACATTAGTCTTTGAATGATCCTATTATTTCACTGAAAAAGCACTGTATTGGTGTCTCTCTGATGTCACTTGCAACAAGTATGCATCCATATAAGCCTCTTTATGCATAAGTCCTATCCTACGTAGCATATCAAAAATGTCTTATATGAAATTAGGAAAAAAATTCTTTCTAGTTTCTGTCACGTATCTGCAAAGTATCCTTTTCTGTGGATGATACTCAAATGATGATTAATTTCATGAATATTTCAAAAAGACTGTAAAATAATACAATTTATCAGTCAGTTAAAAATGGAGACTAGAAAAAAGTTATAGAAGAAAGTCATTATCATTTCCATGCCTTTCTCTGCTATTTACCTTGAAAGTTTAGACCTCATTCACTTATTAATTAACTATGATTGCAAATAAAAATAAAATCAACTAATGGAGGAGAGAGAGGGAAAATCAGCAAGTTATGCAATAAAATTTTAAAACACTTTGATTTATTTTATACTGTTTCTGTACTCTCATTTAATATCATTTCTGTACCCTCATAAACCATAGCAAAAGAGGTAAAAATTCTTTCTTCTCCTCTGTGTTACACAGCTTTTTATGTTCTATACTATACAGGTAACACATTTTATCAGAGTCATTTGTATACTTTTCTGTCTTTTCACTGGACTTTGAGATCTTTCAGAGGTCTTTATATCCTCAATACAAAATAAGTACTGAGTTAATACATGAATGGATTCATCAATCAATGAATGGAATGTTCTTCACTAGGTTCTAAGAATATGAAAATAGCTAAAATATAAGGACAGCTCTTGAAGACTTTATTGTACGGGAATGTATAAAATAACATTACTGAATTATAACGGTAATAATAGAGCTATACAAATAGAAGCACAGCGAAGGGCCACCTAGTGAGGAATCAGTTCAGTTCAATCTCTCAGTCATGTCTAACTCTTTGCAACCCTATGGACTGCAGCACGCCAGGCTTCCCTGTCCATCACCAACCCCTGGAGCTTGCTCAAACTCATGTCCATCGAGTTGGTGATGCCATCTAACCATTTCAACCTCTGTCTTCCTCTTCTCCTCCTGCTTTCAATCTTTCCCAGCATCAAAGTCTTTTCCAAGGAATCAGTTCTTTGCATCAGGTGGCCAAACTATTGGAGTTTCAACTTCAGCATCAGTCCTTCCAATGAATATTCAGGACTGATTTCCTTTAGAATTGACTGGTTTGATCTCCATGCAGTCCAAAGGACTCTCAAGAGTTTTCTACAACACCACAGTTCAGTAGCATCAATTCTTTGGTGCTCAGCTTTCTTTATGGTCCAACTCTCACATCCATACATGACTACTGGAAAAGCCATAGCCTTGACTAGACAAACCTTTGTCAGCAAAGTAATGTCTCTGCTTTTTAATATGCTATCTAGGTTGGTCATAGCTTTTCTTCTAAGGAGGAGCATATTTTAATTTCATGGCTGCAGTCAAAATCTGCAGTGATTTCAGAGCCCTCCCCCCTCAAAAAGTCTCTCACTGTTTCCATTGTTTCCCCACTTATTTGTCGTGAAGTGACGGGATCAGATGCCATTATTTTTGTGTTTTGATTTTGATTTTTAAGTCAACTTTTTCACTCTCCTCTTTCAGTTTCAACAAGAGGCTCTTCAGTTCTTTGGTTTCTGCCATAAGGGAGCTGTCATTTGCACTTCTGAGGTTATTGATACTTCTCCTGGCAATCTTGATTTCAGCTTATGCTTCACATGATATACTCTGCATAGAAGTTAAATAAGCAGGGTGACAATATACAGCCTTGATGTACTCCTTTTCTAATTTGGAATCAGTATATTGCTCTATGTCCAGTTCTACTGTTGCATCTTGACCTGCATACAGATTTCTCAGGAGGCAGGTAGGTCAGGTGGTCTAGTATTCCCATCTCTTGAAGAATTTTCCAGTTTGTTGTGATCTACACAGTCAAAGGCTTTGGCATAATCAGGAAAGCAGAAGTAGATGTTTTTCTGGTACTCTCTTGCTTTTCTGATGATCCAACAGAGGTTGACAATTTGATCTCTGGTTCCTCTGCCTTTTCTAATTCCAACTTCAACATCTGGAAGTTCATGGTTCACATACTATTGAAGCCTGGCTTGGAGAATTTTGAGCATTACTTGGCTAGCACGTGAGATGAGTGCAATTGTGTGGTAGTTTGAACAGGAATCCTTATAAGGTCTTTGAGGGGAAGAGTCTGGGGGAAAGTCCTTTAGACAATTACCTGAGTGGGTCTTTGACAGATGACGGGTAGAATAAGGGCAAAAACAGCACACTAATTAAAGGAGAAAACACGCGCAAGGGCATAAAGATGAGAAGTTGTTTGTTGAATGACTGACAAATAGATTACATTTAATGCAACATAAGGTGATTCCTGGAAGGCTGCAGTCCATGGGGTCTCTGAGGGCCAGACATGACTGAGAGACTGCACTTTCACTTTTCACTTTCATGCATTGGAGAAGGAAATGGCAACCCACTCCAGTGTTCTTGCCTGGAGAATCCCAGGGACGGGGGAGTCTGGTGGGCTGCCATCTATGGCGTTGCACAAAGTCAGACACTACTGAAGTGACTTAGCAATAGCAAAAAAAAAAATAGGTTATGAGATATTTAGGGATGAGATTGGAGAGGTGGATCAGATCAAGCTCTTGATCATGAGGTTTAGGGAATGGGAAAGCACTAAAAGGATTTAAGCTTGGCAGTGATATGGTCAGACACATGTCTAAGCAGGACAAAATTAAACAAGGGATAAAAAAAATGTATTTTACTTATTCAAGTAAGTGTTATACAGGGCTTATCCTAGGGTAGATGTAGGAAACAAGAGGGGAAAAGCCTTATAAATGTACAGTCTTTCTCCTTTATAACCCACAGCCTTCTCTTATTTTCTATTAATAACCCTTAGCCTATTACATTAGAGTCAACCATATTTAACTAGAAATGTGTTAAACTTGAAATCGATGTGGTGTGGGAGGTATGCAAATGGGAAAAATCAAGAATATACCTCAATATTCCAGCTTGGATACTTGGAAAGATAGTGATGTTGAGGCATAACAAAAAGAAAGATTTGTAGATATGGTCAAAGGGTAGGATTAACAAAGCTAGTGGGAGTGAAGGAATTCCAGTTGAGCTATTTCAAATCCTAAAAGATGATGGTGCGAAAGTGCTGTACTCAGTATGCCAGCAGATTTGGAAAACTCAGCAGTGGCCACCGGACTAGAAAAGGTCAGTTTTCATTCCAATCCAAAAGAAAGGCAATGTCAAAGAATGTTCAGACTACCACACAATTATACTCATCTCACACACAAGGCAAGTAATGCTCAAAATTCTCTAAGCAAGGCTTCAATAGTACATGAACTATGAAATTCCAGATGTTCAAGCTGGATTTAGGACAGGCAGAGGAACCAGAGATCAAACTGTCAACATTCACTGAATCATCAAAAAAGCAAGAGTTCCAGAAAAACACCTACTTCTACTTTATTGATTAATAAACTGTGGAAAATTCTTCAAGAGATGGGAATACCAGACCACCTTACCTGTCTCCTGAGAAATCTGTATGCAGCTCAAGATGCAACAGTGAGAATTGTACATGGAACAACGGACTGGTTCCAAATTGGGAAAGGAGTATGTCAAGGCTGTATATTGTTACCTGGCTTATTTAACTTTATGCAAAGAACATCATGGGAAATTCCAGGCTGGATGAAACACAAGCTGAAATCAAGATTACCAGGAGAAATATCAATAACCTCAGATACACAGATGGCACCACCCTTATGGCAGAAAGTAAAAAAAAAAACTAAAGAGCCTCTTGAAAGTGAAAGAGGAGAGTGAAAAAGCTGGCTTAAGACTCAACATTCAAAAAATGAAGATCATGCAGCTGGTCCCATCCCCTCACGGCAAATAGATGGGGAAACAATGGAAACAGTGAGAGACTATTTTGGGGGGCTCCAAAATCACTGCAGATGGTGACTTCAGCTGTGAAATTAAAAGACTCTTGCTTTTTGGAAGAAAATCTATGACTAACCTAGATAGCATATTGAAAAATAGAGATATTTCTTTGCTGACAAAGGTCCATCTAATCAAAGCTATGATTTTTACCAGCAGTCATGTATGGATATGAGAGTTGGACCATAAATAAAGCTGAACACTGAAGAATTGATGCTTTTGAACTGTAGTGTTGGAGAAGACTCTTGAGAGTTCCTTGGACTGTAAGGAGATCAAACTAGTCAATCCTAAAGGAAATCAGTCCTGATTATTCATTAGAGGGACTGATGTTTAAGCTGAAGCTCAAGTAGTTTGGCCACCTGATGCAAAGAACTGACTCATTGGGAAGGATCCTGATGCTGGGAAGGATTGCGGGCAGGAGGAGAGGGAGACAGCAGAGACTTAGATGGTAGGATGGCATCACCAACTAGATGGACATGAGTTTGAGCAAGCTCCAGGAGTTGGTGATGGATAGGGAATCTTGGCATGCTGCAGCCCATGGGGTTGCAAACAGTCAGGTATGACTGAGTGACCGAACTGAACTGAAGAATGAGATAGTGCTTACATATTCATTTCTAGACATGTCAAATTTGAGTTTCTGTGATATGTCCAGGTAGAGATGTTCCACAGGTAGTTGATTTTGAAGCTGAGTACAAATGTGAGTTGTAACTAAGATTTCTATATTTAAAATCAAGGTGTTAGCATTGACTAGGTGTTGCAGCATATGAAAAAATGCAGGAGTCTAGAACTAGAATATAAGTAGTCTGAGGAGATAGCCTTGAGCAATAGCTCTAGTTAGTGGTGAACACAAGGAGAGTTCATGAGAAAGATGGACATGGTTAAGACATGGTAAGTAAAGATGGGTAAGCCATACACAGTTAAGACCTAGTATGCTGCTGCTGCTGCTGCTAGTTGCTTCAGTCATGTCCAACTCTGTGTGACCCCATAGATGGCAGCCCACCAGGCTCCCCCGTCCCTGGGATTCTCCAGGCAAGAACACTGGAGTGGGTTGCCATTTCCTTCTCCAATGCATGAAAGTCAAAAGTGAAAGTGAAGTCGCTCAGTCGTGTCTGACTCTCAGCGACCCCATGGACTGCAGCCTACCAGGCTCCTCTGTCCATGGGATTTTCCAGGCAAGAGTACTGGAGTGGGGTGCCATTGCCTTCTCCAAGACCTAGTATGGTAAGGTACAATCTAATCAGAAGAGTTTAATATTAAGGACTGACTGCAATAGAAAATTTTAGTATTGAAGAGTGACAAATAGTGTCAGTTTAATAGAATTCCAATAAAGAGATTAAAAAAGAATGCCCTGAATTTGTCAGGTTGGGAGCCACTAGTGGCCTTCCCAAAAGCAGTTTCGGTAGAAAGTGGAGGAAAGAGTCAGGTTGCCATAATAAGGGAGAGAATCTCTAGGAAATTCTCACTGCACTCTAGGACATCAAAGCCTCAAAAATTCTGCTTATGTTTATTCATTTACTTTTAGCCTAGTCCTTCATGCTTCCTAATTCACAAATTATTTTTTCAAGCAACATGAATTAATGTAAAAATGCCATCTGTTTTTATTAGAATACACTTTAAGAAAGACAGATTTAGAAGCTATACATATTTAACTATAAACTTAAAATAATGTACTGAAAGAAATAATGTAGAAGAGATCAATGGAGGATTTGTAATAAACAATATATTATCTCAAAAAATTCTGAAATGAATATTTAGAAATCTCCTTAATTTTAATGAGAATTCTGGTGGGCCCTGATATTTACCTTGGCTGTATATAGAAATCATATGGTGAAAAGAAGAATAAAGCCATATTGCCTTGGGGGATTTTTAGATTTGCTTATCTAGATTTGAACAGGAACTAAATAATGTCTAAGTATATCATTCTGAAAGGGAGGGCAGTAAAACTGCTGATGTAAGAAGAGCAAAAAATTTGTCTATCATTCATACTCCCCTGTAAAGTGTCAGAAACAACTATTTTCATTCCTATAAAATGTGTTACTGGATTGGAAAATATGATACCATCAAATAGCCCAGCACCAATGTATCTAGTCCATTACGGGGTATTGTGGGACTTCTCATGCTAAAGGGGCTGGCTTAGTTTAGTTCAGTCATTCAGTTGTGTCCAAATCTTTGCAACCCCATGGACTGCCACACGCCAGGCCTCCTTGTCCATCACCAATTCCCAGAGTTTACTCAAACTTATGTCCATTGAATCAGTGATGCCATCCAACCATCTCATCCTCTGTTGTCCCCTTCTCCTGCCTTCAATCTTTCCCAGCATCAGGGTCTTTTCAAATCAGTCAATTCTTTGTATTGGGTGGCCGAAGTACTGGAGTTTCAGCTTCAGCGTCAGTACATCCAATGACTATTCAGAACTGATTTCCTTTAGGATTGGCTGGTTGGATCTCCTTGCTGTCCAAGGGACTCTCAAGAGTCTTCTCCAACACCACAGTTCAAAAGCATCAATTTTTTGGCACTCAACTTTCTTTATAATCCAATTCTCACATCTATACATGACTACTGGAAAAACCATAGTTTTGACTAGATGGATCTTTGTCAGTAAAGCCTCTGTTTTTTAATATGCTGTCTAGGTTGGTCATAACTTTTCTTCCCAGGAGCAAGCGTCTTTTAATTTCATGGCTGCAGTCACCATCTGCAGTGATTTTGGAGCCCCCTAAAATAAAGTCTGTCACTTTCCACTGTTTCCCCATCTATTTTCCATGAAGTGATGGGACCAGTTGCCATGATCTTAGTTTTCTGAATGTTGAGTTGTTGAGTTTTAAGTCAACTTTTTCACACTCCTCATTCACCTTCATTAAGAGGCTCTTTAGTTCTTTGCTTTCTAAGGGTGTTGTGATATGCATATCTGAGATTATTGATATTTCTCCCAGCAATCTTGATTCCAGCTTGTGCTTCATCCAGTCCAGCATTTCTCATGATTTACTCTGCATATAATTAATTAAGCAGGGTCACAACATACAGCCTTGATCTACTCTTTTCCAATTTGGAATAAGTCTATTGGTTCCATGTCCAGTTCTAACTGTTGCTTCCTGACCTGCATACAGATTTCTCAAGAGGCAGGTCAGGTGTTCTGGTACTCCCATCTCTAAGAATTTTCCACAGATTGTTGTGATCCACATAGTCAAAGGCTTTGGCATAGTCAATAGAGTAGAAATACATGTTTTTCTAGAACTCGTCTGTTTTTTCAATGATCCAACGGATGTTGGAAAACTGATCTCTGGTTCCTCTGCCTTTCTAAATCCAGCTTGAACATCTGGAATTTCATGGTTCATGTACTGTTGAAGCCTGGCTTGGGAAATTTTGAGTGTTACTTGGCTACTGTGTGAGATGAGTGTAATTGTGAGGTAGTTTGAACATTCTTTGGCATTGCCTTTCTTTGGGATTGGAATGAAAACTTTTCCTGTGGGCACTGCTGAGTTTTCCAAATCTGCTGGCATATTGCGTGCAGCACTTTCACACCATCATCTTTTAGGATTTGAAGTAGCTCAACTGGAATTCCATCACCTCCACTAGCTTTGTTCATAGTGATGCTTCCTAAGGCCCACTTGACTTCACATTCCAGGATGTCTGGCTCTAGGTGAGTGATCACACCATCGTGATTATCTGGGTCATGAAGATCTTTTTTGTATAGTTCTTCTGTGTATTCTTGACATCTCTTCTTAACATATTCTGGTTCTGTTAGGTCCATACCATTTCTGTCCTTTATTGTGTTCATTTTTGTATGAAATATTCCCTTGGTATCTCTAATTTTCTTGAGGAGATCTCTAGTCTTTCTCGTTCTATTGTTTTCCTCTATTTCTTTGCACTGATCACTTAGGAAGACTTTCTTATCTCTCCTTGCTATTCTTTAGAACTCATCATTTAGTTGGGTATAGCTTTCCTTTTCTCCTTTGCCTTTTGCTTCTCTTCTATTCACAGCTATTTGTAAGGCCTCCTCAAGCAACCATTTTGCCTTTCTGCATTGCTTTTTCTTGGGGATAGTCTTGATCACTGCCTCCTGTACAATGTCTCAAACCTCAATCCATAGTTCTTTAGGCACTCTATCAGATACAATCCCTTGAATCCATTTCTCACTTCTACTGTATAATCGTAAGGGATTTGATTTAGGTCATACCTGTATGACCTAATGATTTTCCCTGCTTTGTTCAATTTAAGTTGAATTTGGCAATAAGGATTTAATGATCTGTGCCACAGTCAGCTCCTGGTCTTCTTTTTGCTGACTATATAGAGCTTCTCCATCTTTGGCTGCAAAGAATATAATCAATCTGATTTGGGTATTGACCCTCTGGTGACATCCATGTGTAGAGTATTCTCTTGTGTTGTTGGAAGAAGGTATTTCCTATGACCAGTGGCATTCTCTTGGCAAAACTTTATTAGCCTTTGCTTGCTTCATTCTATAATCTCAGGCCAAATTTGCCTGTCCTTTCAGGTATTTCTTGACTTCCTACTTTTGCATTCCAGTCCCCTATAATGAAAAGGACATCTTTTTTGGGTTTTAGTTCTAGAAGGTCTTGTAGATCTTCACAGAACCATTCAGCTTCTTCATCATTACTGGTTGGGGCATCAGTTAGTCAGTTCAGTCGCTCAGTCGTGTCTGACTCTTTGTTACCCCATGAATCACAGCACACCAGGCCTCCCTGTCCTTCACCATCTCCCAGAGTTCACTCAGATTCATGTCCATCGAGTCAGTGATGCCATCCAGCCATCTCATCCTCGGTCGTCCCCTTCTCCTACTGCCCCCAATCCCTCCCAGCATCAGGGTCTTTTCCAGTGAGTCAACTCTTTGCATGAGGTGGCCAGAGTACTGGAGTTTCAGCTTTAGCATCATTCCTTCCAAAGAAATCCCAGGGTTGATCTCCTTCAGAATGGACTGGTTGGATCTCCTTGCAGTCCAAGGGACTTTCAACAGTCTTCTCCAACACCAGAGTTCAAAAGCATCAATTCTTCAGCACTCAGCCTTCTTCACAGTCCAACTCTCCATCCATACATGACCACAGGAAAAACCATAGCCTTGATTAGACGGACCTTAGTTGGCAAAGTAATGTCTCTGGTTTTGAATATGCTATCTAGCTTGGTCATAACTTTCCTTCCAAGGAGTAAGCGTCTTTTAATTTCATGGCTGCAGTCACCATCTGCAGTGATTTTGGAGCCCAAAAAAATAAAGTCTGACACTGTTTCTACTGTTTCCCCATCTATTTGCCATGAAGTGATGGGACCAGATGCCATGATCTTCGTTTTCTGAATGTTGAGCTTTAAGCCAACTTTTTCACTCTCCTCTTTCACTTTCATCAGGAGGCTTTTTGGTTCCTCTTCACTTTCTGCCATAAGGGTGGTGTCATCTGCATATCTGAGGTGATTGCTATTTCTCCTGGCAATCTTGATTCCAGCTTGTGTTTCTTCCAGTCCAACGTTTCTCTTGATGTACTCTGCATAGAAGTTAAATAAGCAGGGTGACAATATACAGCCTTGACATATTCCTTTTCCTATTTGGAACCAGACTGTTGTTCCATGTCCAGTTCTACCTGTTGCTTCCTGACCTGCATAGACTTGGATTATTTTGCTATTGAATGATTGTCTTGGAAATCAACAGAGATCATTCTGGCATTTTTGAGATTGCATCCAAGTACTGCATTTTGGACTCTTTTCTTGACTCTTATGGTTACTCCATTTCTTCTAAGGGATTCTTGTCCACAGTAGTAGACATAATGGTCATCTGAGTTAAATTCACCTGTTCTAGTCCATTTTAGTTCCCTGATTCCCAAAATATTGATGTTAACTCTTGTCATCTCCTGGTTGACCACTTCCAATTCTCCTTGATTCATGGATTTAACATTCCAAGTTCCTATGCAATACTGTTCTTGACAGCATCGAACTTTACTTCCATCACCAGTCACATCCACAACCGGGTGTTTCTTTTGCTTTGGCTCCATCTCTTTCTTCTTTCTGGAGTTATTTCTCTACTGATCTCCAGTAGCATATTGGGCACCTACTGACCTGGGGGTTCATCTTTTTGTGTCCTATATTTTTGCCTTTTCATACTGTTCATGGGGTTCTCAAGGCAAGAACACTGAAGTGGTTTGTCATTCCCTTCTCCAGTGGACCACGTTTTGTCAGAACTCTCCACCATAACCCGTCTGTCTTGGGTGGCCCTATACAGCATGGCTCCTAGTTTCATTCAGTTAGATAAGGCCATTGTCCATATAATCAGATTGGCTGGCTTAGAGGTACTTTTTCACAATTAGCATATAGAACAAGTTACTGACTTAAAATTTTTTTTCTCTCTGTTGTTTTCAATTATGAATATTTTATATGTATGTTTGTATGTGGCAAAGGTGAAGTCATTTTTATTTTTATTCTTCAGAAGCAGCATAATTTGCTTAGGAGTAAGTGTTAAAATATAAGACCAGACCAAAATCACTGATAACAGAAATGCCTATGTCACAATGAATTCATCATCAAATGAGATGTTTTTAAGTATATAAACATTGTAAATTCTCCCTGTGTAATAGGGAAGGACAAATCTGACTCCATATTAGATCTGTTCCTTTAAATTTTGTGCTTTGTAACCTGTGCTTAGTCATGCTGGTCCTGCACCTTTTATAAGAGAATGTTGCCAATAGATTGAAATACACAGGATAGCCTATTTCAGGGTTCTGATTTTAGAGTCCATTCATATAGAGATAAAATTTTATAGAACAGAGAATAATGTTTGTTTTGTTGGAGGTTTACAGTAACACTGTGACCTAACTGACATGGACAGCTGCAAGAACAAAGGATTTCAACACCAAGACGTTTGCAACAACGAAACATGCCCCTCTCTCAGCTTGCCTTTAAGAGTGCTTTGCTGAAACCATTAGGAAGGTTCAGGGGTTCCTTTTGAGCATCAGTCACCAGGCTTCTTGTGGCCTGCAATAAACCTTTCTGTTTCAAACTCCTACATTTTGGTATTTTTTGGCCTCACTATGTGTCAGGCACAAGAACTTGCATTCACTAGCACCTATACCACCACTGCCCATTTTATACAAGAAATGTTGTATTTAAATAATTTGCTATCAGTAGCTCCTGGATGAAACTGAACAACTTGTGGACAAAGGATGAGCCAGTGTCCTCACTCAAATACGTGTTCTGTTCTCTGTGCACTGGTTGAAACCTTCTTCACTCACTGGCTCAGTGAAGACCAGAAACCATTAATTAAAATATCAGATAACCAGTGAGACACAATATCACTGGAATGGAGAGAAAAGTGAGATTTTTAGTAATTATGTCAATTATCTCATGTTAATTTCTTTACATGAGACTACTATATAGTTCCTCCGTAAAAAGCAGGAATGAGAAGCTACTGAAAATTAGTTACATATGTTTATAAACATCTACTGATCACTGGATCTCTGCAGATCGTTCACTAGGTGCTCTCAGGAATAAAGGAACAATGTGATGATCCTCATCATCAAGAATCATGAACTAAATCAACGCATGAATGCACAGATGGGCATCTTGGACTAAACTAACAAATGCATTTTCTCTAAAACTCCATACACAGCAAATATGACTCAAAGACATTTAAACTCTCATACTGTTTTCCTTTCTGAAGTAGTTAGCTCATAATAATAACCAATGTCGAAATTTTCTAAGTCAGTAATACCATTCAATCATAATGAAATAAAGAGCACTGGCAAAACAAACAAAAATGAATTTACCTTAATGAAAAGAAAAAAAAAAAAAGTCTCTATTTTCCTAATGGTAATAGCAAAGAAAATGATGGTGATAAAAAAGTCATCATTTCTTAAGTACTTATTATCTGCCAGGCAGGAGACTTAGTGATTTATAAATCTTAATTCATTTAAGCCTGCAAAGAACTATTTAAGACAGAAGAAGCCTCATTTTACTAACAAGGAAAGCAAAGATAATGAAAATGAAGAAACTAACCTAATGTAACATATTGAAAAATAGGAAATCTTGGACCCAAACCTACATTCTTAAATGCGACACAATGCAATACATACTTATGCATGCTGTTCTATATTTTAAAAAAAATACAAACAACTATTTACACTGAATTTTATAGTGAGAGATCTTCCTGCTGACCATCAGTGATACTCATCAGTAAAGGTAAATCAAATTACTTGTTGCAACATGCAACATTGCATTTCCCGAAAGCAGGCAAACCAATATATCCTACTGCCCAAGCTCTTTTTAAAATTCAGTGTTGACTCCCTTTGATTGAGGAGTGGAGCCAGTATTTCTCCTCCTTAAATATGGCCAGGTCTGTAACTATGGCACAAGTGAACCTATGTTATCTCTGAGGCAAGTGATAAAAGCTTATTTAGTTTCCACTTGGTTTTCATGACATTTTTCACTCTTAGAACTTAGCCAATATGCTGTGGCTTATGGTTATACAGTGGAAGTGAGAAATAGATTTCAGTTCAGTTCAATTCAGTCGCTCAGTCATGTCCGACTCTTTTTGACCCCATGAATCACAGCGTGCCAGGCCTGCCTGTCCATCACCATCTCCCAGAGTTCACTCAGGCTCACGTCCATCGAGTCCATGATACAATCCAGCGATCTCATCCTCGGTCATCCCCTTCTCCTCCTGCCCCCAATCCCTCCCAGCATCAGACTCTTTCCCAATGAGTCAGCTCTTTGCATGAGGTAGCCAAAGTACTGGAACTTCAGGTTCAGTCATTCCTTCCAAAGAAATCCCAGGGTTGATCTCCTTCAGAATGGACTGGTTGGATCTCCTTGCAGTCCAAGGGACTCTCAAGAGTCTTCTCCAACAACACAGTTTAAAAGCATCAATTCTTCGGCGCTCAGCTTTCTTCACAGTCCAACTCTCACATCCATACATGACCACAGGAAAAACCATAGCCTTGACTAGACGGACCTTAGTCGGCAAAGTAATGTCTCTGCTTTTGAATATACTATCTAGGTTGGTCATAACTTTTCTTCCAAGGAGTAAGCGTTTTTTAATTTCATGTCTGCAGTCACCATCTGCAGTGATTTTGGAGCCCAAAAAAATAAAGTCTGACACTGTTTCTACTGTTTCCCCATCTATTTGCCATGAAGTGAGGGACCAGATGCCATGATCTTCGTTTTCTGAATGTTGAGCTTTAAGCCAACTTTTTCACTCTCCTCTTTCACTTTCATCAGGAGGCTTTTTGGTTCCTCTTCACTTTCTGCCATAAGGGTGGTGTCATCTGCATATCTGAGGTGATTGCTATTTCTCCTGGCAATCTTGATTCCAGCTTGTGTTTCTTCCAGTCCAGCGTTTCTCATGATGTACTCTGCATAGAAGTTAAATAAGCAGGGTGAAAATATACAGCCTTGACATACTCCTTTTCCTATTTGGAACCAGTCTGTTGTTCCATGTCCAGTTCTAACAGTTGCTTCCTGACCTGCATACAGATTTCTCAAAGGGCAGGTTAGGTGGCCTGGTATTCTCATCTCTTTTAGAATTTTCCACAGTTCATTGTGATCCACACAGTCAAAGGCTTTGGCATAGTCAATAAAGCAGAAATAGATGTTTTTCTGGAACTCTCTTGCTTTTTCCATAATACAGCAGATGTTGGCAATTTGATCTCTGGTTCCTCTGCCTTTTCTAAAATCAGCTTGAACATCAGGGAGTTCACGGTTCACGTATTGCTGAAGTCTGGCTTGGAGAATTTTGAGCATTACTTTTTTTTTTTTTGAGCATCTGAGATGAGTGCAGTTGTGCAGTAGTTTGAGCATTGTTTGGCATTGCCTTTCTTTGGGATTGGAATGAACACTGACCTTTTCCAGTCCTGTGGCCACTGCTGAGTGTTCCAAATTTGCTGGCCTAGGGCCTAGATCTGATAGATGAACTGTGGAATGAGATTCATCACATTGTACAGGAGACAGGGATCAAGACCATCCCCATGAAAAGAAATGCAAAAAAGCACAATGGCTGTCTGAGGAGGCCTTAGCTGTGAAAAGAAGAGAGGTGAAAAGCAAAGGAGAAAAGGAAAGATATAAGCATCTGAATGCACCGATCCAAAGAATAGCAAGAAGAGATAAGAAGCCTTCTTTAGCGATCAATGCAAAGAAATAGAGAAAAACAACAGAATGGAAAAACTAGAGATCTATTCAAGAAAATTAGAGATACCAAGGGAACATTGCATGTAAAGATGTGCTCGATAAAGGACAGAAATGGTCTGGACCTAACAGAAGCAGAAGATATTAAGAAGAGGTGGCAAGAAAACACGGAAGAACTGTACAAAAAAGATCTTCATGACCAAGATAATCATGATGGTGTGATTGCTCATCTAGAGCCAGACATCATGGAATGTGAAGTCAAGTGGTCCTTAGAAAGCATCACTACGAACAAAGCTAGTGGGGGTAATGGAATTCCAGTTGAGCTGTTTCAAATCCTGAAAGATGATGCTGTGAAAGTGCTTCACTTAATATGCCAGTAAATTGGAAAACTCAGCAGTGGCCACAGGAGTGGAAAAGGTCAGTTTTCATTCCAATCCCAAAGAAAGGCAATGCCAAAGAATGCTCAAACTACTGCACAATTGCACTCATCTTACATGCTAGTAAAGTAATGCTCAAAATTCTCCAAGCCAGGCCTCAGCAATACGTGAACATGAATTTCCTGATGTTCTAGCTGGTTTTCGAAAAGGCAGAGGAATCAGAGATCAAATTGCCAACATCAACTGGATCATGGAAAAAACAAGAGAGTTCCAGAAAAACATTTATTTCTGCTTTATTGACTATGCCAAAGCCTTTGACTGTGTGGATCACAATAAACTGTGGAAAATTCAGAGAAAAATGGGAATACCAGACCACCTAACCTGCCCTTTGAGAAATCTGTATGTGGGTCAGGAAGCAACAGTTAGAACTGGACATGGAACAACAGACTGGTTCCAAATAGGAAAAGGAATATGTCAAGGCTGTATATTTTCACCCTGCTTATTTAACTTCTATGCAGAGTACATCATGAGAAACGCTGGACTGGAAGAAACACAAGCTGGAATCAAGATTGCCAGGAGAAATAGCAATCACCTCAGATATGCAGATGACACCACCCTTGTGGCAGAAAGTGAAGAGGAACTAGAAAGCCTGTTGATGAAAGTGAAAGAGGAGAGTGAAAAAGTGGCTTAAAGCTCAACATTCAGAAAACGAAGATCATAGCATCTGGTCCCATCACTTCATGGGAAATAGATGGGGAAACAGTAGAAACAGTGTTAGACTTTATTCTTTGAGGGTCCAAAATCACTGCAGATGGTGACTGCAGCCATGAAATTAAAAGACGCTTACTCCTTGGAAGAAAAGTTATGACCAACCTAGATAGTATATTCAAAGCAGAGACATTTTTTTGCTGACTAAGATCCGTCTAGTCAAGGTTATGGTTTTTCCTGTGGTCATGTATGGATGTGAGAGTTGGACTGTGAAGAAGGCTGAGCGCCGAAGAATTGATGCTTTTGAAGTGTGTTGTTGGAGAAGACTCTTGAGAGTCCCTTGGACTGCAAGGAGATCCAACCAGTCCATTCTGAAGGAGATCAACCCTGGGATTTCTTTGGAAGGAATGATGCTAAAGCTGAAGCTCCAGTACTTTGGCCACCTCACGCAAAGGGTTGACTCATTGGAAAAGACCCTGATGCTGGGAGGGATTGGGGGCAGGAGGAGAAGGGGACGACCGAGGATGAGATGGTTGGATGGCATCATGGACTCGACAGACATGAATCTGAGTGAACTCTGGGAGTTGGTGATGGACAGGCAGATGTAGAATGCTGCAATTCATGGGGTCTCAAAGAGTCGGGCATGACTAAGCGACTGAACTGAACTGAACTATGCTCTGGGGAAGTCAAGATGCCACATGGAAAGGCCATGTGCAGATGGCTAGGCCACAGTGTCAGCTAAGGTGGAAGGAACAAGTCTTTCGGTGACTCCACTCTTCTGGATCTGGCTGTTCCCAGTGATGTCTTGTAGAGATGAAACACACTATGCCCACTGAGATTTGTTCAAATATTAAGTCTCTGATCAAAATAAATGCCATTGATTTTAAGGCATTTAACTTTGGGTTAGTATGTTACATGGCTTCCCAGGTAGCTCAGTGGGTAAAGAATCTGCCCACAATGCAGGAGATGAAGGAGACATGGGTCCCATCCCTGGATTGAAAGATTCCCTGGAGGAGGGCATGGCAACCCATTCCAGTATTCTTGCCTGGAGAATCCCATGGACAGAGGAGACTTGTGGGCTTAGCACACATGTTACATAGCAATATATAGCCACAACATGTGTCTAACTTCACAGTATTGTTTGTCCTATGTGAGATAATACATACAAAAATATATTGTGAACAGCAGAAAGATATATGATTTTTATTTTGTTTGTTATAACCCTTACTACTGAAAATATGGTCCACTGAAAAGCAGCATCAGTGTCATCTAGGAGAATGCAGAATCTGAGGCTCTACCCTAGATCTACTGAATCAGAATCTGCACTTTAATAGGATCCCCAAGAGATTCCTATGTATATTAAAGTCTGAGAAGCAATAGTATAGACCACAGAACTGGTCCATGATTATGTAGGATATGTCAGTGATCAAACTTATGTATTGGTTAGCCTAAGAGAATAGATATCCCCTTGATAGACACTAGCTCCTCGTCTACTCTAGATAGAAGTGTTGAACCAGTAAAAAATCCTCTGCATTTTCATGGGGAAATTCATGAGGAAAAAAAAAAAGCAAACAAAAAAACCCTTCAAAAGCTCTGTCTCTTTCAAGATGAGTGGAAGGCTGACAGAGGCGACCCAGCATGATCTGACAGATGGCGTATGTCAGATGGATGAGTGGAAAATAAGAAAAAGAGCCTTTCAAAGTATCTGATTGTAGTTTTAGCTAAAAGCTGCCTTTAAGCCAATTTTCCGGAGTCCTGTATCTTCCAAATGTTTTGGATCAAGGGCTCACTATTCCAGAATGTTGCAGGTTATTTGGCTAGTTGGATTGCCAATTACCTGCATGGGTAAAAGTGAGCATCCCTGCCTGTTCTTTTACCTAATTAAAATTGCTGGTTTGAGACATAAATATAAGCCATTAATATGGCACTGAGATCAGAGCATCTTCAAGTTTAATTCAACCTCAATGTATTAAAATTTTCAATCAGATCTTAATTTCTATCTCTGTTTGGTCTTTACCCAAATCTTACCCTATATACTTTTCCTTGAAGAAAAATGAACATATAAGGATTTTATCATGACTGAGATAATCTAATCATTATTAAAAAGACAACACAAAAATAACTAGGACTCTAAAAAACAGCAAATGCTTTTGAAAGTGGGAGAGAAGAAAAATTCACACTTTTTTTCCTTAAAATGAAAACTCAGTAATTTAAATACATATACACATGCACATAATGGAATACTACTCAACAATAAAAATGTTATATTTTGCCATTCAAAAACATGGATGAACCTAGAAGGTATCATGCTTAGTGAGATAAGTCAGAGAAAACCAAATACAATATGTTATCACTTATATGTGGAATCTAAAAATAAATATAACAGAAATAGTAGGAATGATCCTTATCTACAGTGTTAAACATGGTAACCATTATCCACATGTGGCTTACTGAGTGCTCAAAATGCGGCTATTATAACTAAGAAACTGAATTTGGGGTTTATTCTATTTTAATTAATTTAGACTTTTCTCTGAAGAACAGAAACATGAGGGATTGAGATTTAGGTTTTAGAAAACCCATCCTCCAACTAAGATTTCTAGGCATCTTCATACACAAAGCACCCTGTTTCAAGCCACAAAGATGTCAGAATAAGAAAAGAAAGGAAGGCAGTCGAGTGGCTAGAGGCCAATGAGCTGAGTCTGAGGAAGCATATTAGAGTCCTGAACCCTGCTCCCTCATTTGAAAAATGACATTGGAGTAAATAAGTTCTAATGCACTTTCCAGTGGTAAAATCATGATTTTCAGGGAGATCTTGATTCGTTTCTACCTGCACCATTTCTTTCCCTTATCTTCTCTCTAGCAACATCTTGAGATTCCCTTCTAATTTCACCAAATTCACAAACACCATTTCCAATTGGCAATTTCATCTTCCCCATCTCACAAGCCAATTAGGAATACTTTTCCTGTGGTTAACATTTTCCACTTTAAAAGAGCCAGGTAACATACTCATCCAGCTTCTGAGATATGGTAAAAGAATTAATCAAAGCATGACTTATTCTTCCTATTCTCTGGTCCTTTCAGAATCATGAATCACAGTTATTTGGACTTGGTATTTATACTTGCCTTGCCTTAGGATGTTCCTTTTTTTTTTTTTTTTTTTACAATGGTCTATTCCACAGTTTCTCTAAGAAATATGCTCTATGCCCAAGGCAGCTCTCTTTTTTCTTACTTCACATTAAATGTAAAAGGGAAATAGTGATATAAAATCTTCCATTTCCTGATAACTTCCCTTTAATTCTCCACTCTTCAAATTTACTAGGGCTACTTTTCTTTCATGTACATTTCAAATACATTTCCTCAGCAAGAATCTAGCCTGAATGACATATATTTCCCACCCCTAATTATCCTTTTAACTTGTTTCTGTTCATTCTCAATCCATCTCTTTCCCTATCAGCCTTCTTAGATTAAAAATAAAAGTTATTCATCAATTTCAATCACATCGTTTTAGTTTCCCATGCTTTTCTGCTAACATAGATTGAACTCAATTTTTTAAAAAAATTTGCATCTCTTCCATTTGAAGAAATGTGCTTGGAGGTTTAAAGTAATTTTGAAGGTGTTTCACTTTTTGAAAACAGATTTCCTACAAAGTATCGAATCCTATAAAACATATTTAGGGCATTAACTTTCTGAAAGTCAATATCAGTATGTTTTGTACCATTCATATTTTTTAAAATATTGGTATTTAAAAGCAGGAAATAGATTTTTTTAAAAATTCCAAGATTCCACTGTAATGCTTCTGACAGTTAAGGGGCACTATTAGCAAACCAAACTTGGGTCACTCCCAATGTTCAGCAAAGCAAATTTACTGACATTGAGTGGTGGTGAAGGGAAGTATGGTATTTATTTTCAGGGCACTAAGCAAGGAGTATGGGCAGGCAGTTCATGATTAAAACAAACAAACTCCCCAATGGCTTTCAAGGAAGGTTTTAAAAGGCAGCATTTGGGGGTGAGGGCTGCAGGGTGCCAGGGTGCATAACTTTCTTCTGATTGACTGATAGTGAGAAACAGGGTAGTTTTCAGGAATCTTAATCATCTCATTTCTGTTTCTGATCAGTCTGAGATCTAGTGTTAGTGCTAGCATGCTATTATCATCCTCCATCTGAGTGGGGGCGGGGGGCGGTCTTAGTTCCTAAGGAACAGTTCAAAGATATGTGTCAGATTGTTATGCATATTCCTTGAGGAGGAGCTAAGACTTCGCTTTATTGCTGAGCTATTGTCATTACTTTTCTTGTTGAACTGCTTTTCCTTTGTTTCTGCATGCCTTCACTTGCCATAATCAGTGACTGCTTGTGCCTGCTCTTTGGAACTTGGTTGGGAAAGGCCTAGAAGAATGAGAATTTTTTATACAAACCAGAAACAGGGGATATGAAGGGGCTTTTGTACCCAGAAGGGCCCCACAGGGTCTTGCTCAGTTTCAACCCCTCCTTTTTCCTAATATTCCTCAATCCTGAGGGAATAGGGGCAGGACAAGAAAGGAAATAAACTTTTGGATACAAAGTTTAACTATAAACATAGCAGGAGAGCTCAGGGAGATTCTGCAGCCTACCAGGCTCTTCCATCCATGGGATTTGCCAGGCAAGAGTACTGAAGTGTGTTGCCATTGCCTTCTCCGTTTCAACAGTAAAAGCATGCCTAAATTTAATCCATAGAGTTTCAAAAGATCCAAATGGCCTTAATACTTCACCTGTCTGGAAGAATTTGGGGAGAAATGGATGAGTTTCAGAGGTTTTCAGAACAATCTGGGCCTAGAAAGGATTTTCAGGAAAAGTCCAAATTAATGTAGAGCCCAAAGGAAATCAACCATGAATATTCATTGGAAGAACTGGTGCTGAAGAGGAAGCCCCAATATTTTGGCCACCTGATTCGAAAAGTTGACTCACTGGAAAAGACCCTCATGCTGGGAAAGATTGAAGGCAGGAGGAGAAGTGGATGACAGGATGAGATGGTTGGATGGTATCACCGATTCAATGGACATGAGTTTGAGCAAATCTGGGAGATAGTGAAGGACAGGGAAGCCTGGCATCCGCAGTTCATGGGGTCACAAAGAGTCAGGTATGATTTAGCCACTGAACAATGACAACAAGAAGAATCTTATACTCAACCTACAGCTGACTGAAGAAACCATTATCTCTACTAATCCAAACTGTTAAGGAATCATTGACTGAAACTGCTGCCATGTCCACGATGAGTTGCATGAGTTATCTCACAACAAGAGCTGCTAATAAGGAAACTAACTGGGAGAATTCAGGAGAGGCCAAAAGGAAGGAGGAGCCATCAGTCCATATCTTCTGCCAACCTCCCAGAATCCTTCTCTCTGGACTCCATCTTGGCTGAGAGATATGCACACCATCAAGAAGAATCCCAAGTCAGACCAAATATGGGCCAAGCAAGATAACTAACCAGAGACAACTTAGGTACCAACCCCATTATCATAAAACCTGAGACTGTGAGCCACACAGCAGAGCAGTTTTCCTGGGTTCCCTTACCCTGCTTCTCTCCACCCAGGTGCCCCTTTCCAATAAAATCTTTTGCTTTTTCAGCACATGTGTCTCCTCAGACAGTTCATTTCTCAATGTTAGACAAGAGCCCATGCTTAGACCCTGGAAGGGGTCCTCTTCTTCAACAAAATTGGTTCTAGAGGGAATAAGACAGAGGGGACAACTCTGCCCCAGCCTCCAGCTCTCTCAATATGTCTCACTATAGTTCCCTTTCCCTTTATGAGAAGTTCAGTCCAAAATGCAAGAAAATTTGGAGTTCCTATCAACACTACTTTAAGTCTGAATAATCAATAGCGATGTTTCTATGCCACCCTCACCCATCTCAGCCTGACAAGAATTCTAGCTCTTTCAGTAAATTTTCTTCATTCTCATTTATCAAGCTCTCTCTCATGCTTTCTGAATAATTAAGAAAACTGTGTGACCTTGTTTGCCCTCCAAGTTCATCACAAAAATATTTCCTTTTCGGCAGCTGACTCTTGCAGCATTGGAATATGGAAAACCTGTCTCTAGTGATGGCAGCTATTTTTATTGTTTTCCTTCTGAACCAGCCTGCTTTGTCAGCCAAAATATTTGTATCCATTTCATTTTGCCCTTTCACTACTCTGTTTCTCAAATGGTATCATCTGTGTCTTCTCCATCCTCCAGGCACAGCCTGAGGGGCCAGCTGGCCTTTCCCTCTCTCTGCATTTGGCCTAAAGAAACTGGCTGTCACCACCTCACTGAACGAAGGCTTCTGAATCCACATTTCAGATGTGGCTGCCTACTCCTTTTAGAGTTCTTCTGAACCATCTACCCCAGGTATCATCAACCTGTTTCACCAATCACCTCCCAGGGGCTAAGCTTCCTTCATCATCCATTATTTCCCAAACTCTCACCACATCCTGCTTTTGATGTCCTCTGATGGGCACATCCCCTGTGCTAGCCCTTTTCAGTCCTAACGTATTTATCTGGATCTCCAGAATTCATGTTCTCTGATTAGTAGGTCTTAGTATATTTTCAAGATTTTTCCTGAATTTATTGTTTATCATCAACCCTTGACTGTGTAGGGGTTCAGAACAAGCCTCCTCAAAATGTGTCACTCTTGAGTGAGGATTATTTTGAGCTAAAGGTAATGGAGACCCTGAAGGCTCAAAAGAAACTATTGCCCCTCCCTTAACTACCTAGAAGAATTTAAATTGGGATTTCTTTTCCTAGAAAAGTTATTCCCAGAGATAAATTTTATCCAAATGGCGCCATCTATATGGCAGAACAAACATCTTACAACCTAATATCTACTCTTCTTATTGTCCTGTGAGTGACTATTCTGTCCTTGGAAGCCCTAGACCCCTATCCTATTTTGTAGCTCTGGATGGAATACAGACCTCATTTTATCTTTCTGTCTTTGAACCCTTCATGTATGTGGAGTTTCCCATAAACATGAAACTACATGTTATTTTCTCCTATTAATTTAATAACTTTTAGACCAACTAGAGGAAACTAGAAAAGGTAGATGAATGTTTTCTTCCTCCTTGACAACAGAAGTCTGTTTAACTATTGAAAAACATTTCCCCTTTGACTAGGTAAAGCTGGTTTTCCTTCCAAGGTTGGCAAGGCTTTCTCCTTTCTCCCTATTTGATATTTATTATTATTTCTGTCTCTTGCCAAATCTGCTGTGAAACACGGGGCTCACAGTCACAGACTCACAGAGAATAATTACTAATGTTCAAATCCTCAACTCTAACTCTGGGCTCTTCCACAAGTAGTTTACCTCAATTTCCCTCAACCTTCTCATTTATAAAATGACAAAAGCACCTTATTCAAAAGAATGTTTAAATCTTGTAACATAATGATTAAATAAATAAATATGCAAATTACTTAAAATTGATTTAATTGATTTAAAGTAAATCAGATTCACTTTTATTACTGAATTAGTTCTGAGAAGGCCTGACTAAATAAAACCAGCTTTTTAAAATTCATCTCTTCAAATGTATTTAACTCAAAACATCTCTCTTTTTTTTTTTAATGTAATTCTTTTATGTTTTCCTGAGATCTCCATTGCTAAGAAATTAATTTGAGAAATCCTGATCTTGAGTTTTAAACAAAAGCAAGTAAAAGCCCAAGAAAGGTGAAATGACTTCAGGAATATTATAATGATGAATGCAGACAAATCCTAAATTAGAATCCAATTCTTGTGATACTTTGGATGCTAAAATTTGATCCATGAAAAAGAAACTATAAAGGGTTTGTAAGAGTTAAATGAGAGTTCTTTTTAAAATAGTCAAAGCTACACAAATGCTATTTCATATCATCTTCTAATAAAGAAATTATTGAATACTACTTGCTTTCTTTTGTTAGGGCTTTGATAGGAGAACCAGTGATTGAAACCTCCTGCCCTGCCCAGGCACCATAGTAACCACTTGTGTATGTTATGTTAAACAGGAGGTCCTGGTAAGGAATACAGAACTAACAAGCTACCACAACAAGAAAAATTTGGAAAAGGTCAAAAGGAAAGAAAAGACTCCAGTCCATATGTCCTACCAACCTCCCAGAATCCTTCTCATTGGAATCCATCTTGTCTGAGTGATGCGTGCACCACCAGGAAGGACCCTGAATCGAGTGGCCAGAAACAACTCAAAAACTAGCCCAATTACCATAAAAGTCAAGACCGTGAGCCACATGGCAGAGCATTTTTCCTCTGTTTCCCTACTCTGCAGCTTTCTGCTTGGGTGCCCCTTCCCAATAAAGTCACTTGCTTTGTCAGAACAGGTGTCTCTTCAGACAATGCATTTCTGAGTGTTAGACAAGAGCCTACTCTTGGGCCCTGGAAATGAGTCCCCTTTCTTGCAACAGTAATTCATTCTGTTTATCTTTAAATTGACTAATTTTTATAGTAATTTTATAGGCAATGTGCTGTTATATATTAATATGTTTTGTATGTAGTGATACAATAAAAATTCATATTCTAAGGTAAATCAAGGAAAATTTTTAAAAATCCGACTATACTACTCAAAGCAATCTACAGATTCAATGCAGTCCTTATCCAATTACCAATGGCATTTTTCACAGAACTAGAACAGAAAATTTTACAGTTTGTGTAGAAACACAAAAGATCCTGAATAGCCAAAGCAAACTTGGAAAGAAAAAACAACTGGAAGAATCAGGAGCCTTGACTTCTGACTATGCTAGAAAACTACAGCTTCTGACTATGCTACAAAAGGCAAAATGGCTGTCTGGGGAGGCCTTACAAATAGCTATGGAAAGAAGAGAGGTGAAAAGCAAAGGAGAAAAGGAAAGATATAAGCATCTGAATGCAGAGTTCCAAAGAATAGCAAGAAGAGATAAGAAAGCCTTCTTCAGCGATCAATGCAAAGAAATAGAGGAAAAGAACAGAATGGGAAAGACTAGAGATCTCTTCAAGAAAATTAGAGATACCAAGGGAACATTTCATGTAAAGATGGGCTCGATAAAGGACAGAAATGGTCTGGACCTAACAGAAGCAGAAGATATTAAGAAGAGGTGGCAAGAATACACGGAAGAACTGTACAAAAAAGATCTTCATGACCCAGATAATCATGATGATGTGTTGACTAATCTAGAGCCAGACATCTTGGAATGTGAAGTCAAGTGGGCCTTAGAAAGCATCACTACGAACAAAGCTAGTGGAGGTGATGGAATTCCAGTTGAGCTGTTTCAAATCCTGAAAGATGATGCTGTGAAAGTGCTGCACTCAATTTGCCAGCAAATCTGGAAAACTCAGCAGTGGCCACAGGACTGGAAAAGGTCAGTTTTCATCCCAATTCCAAAGAAAGGCAATGCCAAAGAATGCTC
>SJXQ01000298.1:0-18807 GCA_006408695.1 Aepyceros melampus | reverse complement strand
TCAGTGTTGACCATCTGGCGATGTCCATGTGTAGAGTCTTCTCTTGTGTTGTTGGAAGAGGGTGTTTGCTATGACCAGTATTATATTATTACCTTAGTGGTGGTTTTATAGGACAGGAAAAAAGAGGCCTGTTTATTCTAGTTCTGAGAGCTCCTTATCCTAGGCACCTTTGCTGAGCTTTTCGAGTGGGGCCCAAAAAAGGGTCTTCCTGCTTGGGGTCCTTGGAGCCAATAGGAGGAGAAGGTGTGTTCACTTCAAAAACAAAGGAAGGTTTTCTTCTTTGATTAAACAAGTGAGACCTAGGAGCACCCACTCCAGAGCGCACTGCTTCAAATTTATAGGGCTACTCAAATGATTTTTTTCATATTGCATGAGCTGTGGCAGCTCATGGTTTTAAATGAATTGTTTAACTTTATTTATATTGTGAAATTTATGTGTGTAGAATTTTTTAAGGTATTTTCTTCTTTTCCCTGTGATTTGTTAGAATTTGTAATTCTGTTTAGATTTCATTCTTGATTTAGGGGTTTGTTGATTTTATTGATCTTTTTAAAGAAGCAGGGTTTTTTTCCCTTGATTTTCTGTTTTTCTCTTTTCATTTTCATTGATTTCATCTCTTTATTATTCCTTTTCTCCTGGTTGTTTTAGATTTTTTTTTTTCTCTAGTTTCTAGAGAAAGCTTAGGTTAAGGTTTCAGGACTTTCCTACTTTTCTAACATAAGCACTAATGCTATAAATTTCTGAATACTGCTTTAATTATATCCTACAAATTTTGATATGTTGTAGTTTCATGTTTTGTGATTTCCCCTAAGAAATTCTGCTTCACTGATAAATAATTTAGAAATGTGTTGTTTGGTTTCCAAGTAATGGTAGATTTTCCTGTTATCTTCCTGTTATCAGTACCTAGTTTGAGTTCATTGTAAACAGAAAACACATCATATATGATTTCAATTCTCTTAAATTTGTTGAGTTATTTTTTATGGGATATAGTCTATCTTGGTATTAGTTTCATAGGTTCCTTAATATGTACATTCTGCTATTGTTGAGTAAGTATTCTATAAACGTATATTAGTTGCTGTTACATGATGTATTGATAAGTTCGTACAAATACTTGTTGATTTACTATTTTATTCTGTCAATTGTTAATAGAGTGAGATGTTGATATCTCCCATGAGATAGAGTTGACTATTTCTCCTTTCAGTTCTATCAGTTTTTAATTCACAGATTTTGTTTGGTTTGTATGCACAATAACATATTAGGTATTCTTGGTGGGGTGATCCTTTGATCAATATGTGGAGCCTAATTCTGTCTTTGGTAATTTTATTCACCCTGAGGTCTATTTCATTTGATATTACTACAGCTGCTCTTGCATTCTTTTGATTCATATATGCTTAGGGTAACTTTTCCCATTTTTTTAACTTTCAGCTTTTCTAAGTTGTTAATGTTTGAAGTAAGTATCTTTTATATTTGGGTCACACTTTTGATACACTGCCAACTTCTGTCTGTTAATTGGTATATTTAGATTACTTACATTTAACATAATTGTTTTTTATATTAGGACTTAAGTCTGCCAATTTACTTTTTGTTTACCATTTGTTCTCTCTGCTTCTCGTTTCTTTGTTTTTCTTTGTATTTACTGTCTTCCTCTGGCTTACTTGAATGTTTTTAGAATTCCATTTAAATTTATCTAAGTATTTTTGAATTTATCCCTTTATATTGCTTCTTTACCTGTTACTATGAGTATTATATATACATAATAGCATAGTCTACATTGTCAACATTTTATTAGTTTGAGTAAAATGTAAAAATTGTATCTCCTTTTAGGCCTGTTTATCCTCTTTCATTTATAATTGTTATCAATTATTTTCTACATCCATTTAGTATAACATCAGACAATGTTAAAATCAATTGCCTTGAGTATTAAGTATAATTTAGAAAATCTTGAGAGGAGAAAAAATTCTATTAAATTTGCCTCTATTTTTGTTTTATCCTGTTCCTCCCCATCCCCCCCCCCCACTTTTTTTTTATCATGTTTCAAGATTCTTCCTTTATCATTTCCTTTCTGTTTAGAAAATTTTCTTTAACCATTCTTTTGGGATAGGTCTGATGGTGACTCATTCTCTTAGTTTTCCTTCATTTGAGAATGTCTTACTTTCTCTCTATTCCTGAGTAATACTTTAATTGATTGTAGAATTCTGGCTCAAAATTTCTTTGCTTTCAGCTTTGGAAACAATGTATTATATCCTCCCCCCCCCCCGCCTTTTTTTTTATCATGTTTCAAGATTCTTCCTTTATCATTTCCTTTCTGTTTAGAAAATTTTCTTTAACCATTCTTTTGGGATAGGTCTGATGGTGACTCATTCTCTTAGTTTTCCTTCATTTGAGAATGTCTTACTTTCTCTCTATTCCTGAGTAATACTTTAATTGATTGTAGAATTCTGGCTCAAAATTTCTTTGCTTTCAGCTTTGGAAACAATGTATTATATCCTTTTTGACTCCATGATTTCTCATGAGAAATCCCTATATTCTAAATGCTTTTCCCCCCATTTATTCAGTTCAGTCACTCAGTCGTGTCCAACTCTTTGTGACCCCATGGACTGCAGCACACCAGGCTTCCCTGTCCATCACCAACTTCCAGAGCCTACTCAAACTCATGTCCATTGAGCTGGTGATGCCCTTCAACCATCTCATCCTCTGTTGTCCCCTTCTCCTCCTGCTTTCAATCTTTCCCAGAATCAGGGTCTTTTCAAATGAGTCAGTTCTTCGCATCAGTTGGTCAAACTATTAGAGTTTCAGCTTCAACATCAGTCCTTCCAATGAACACCCAGGACTGATCTCCTTTAGGATGGACTGGTTGGATCTCCTTGCAGTCCAAGAGACTCTCGAGTTTTCTCCAACACCACAGTTCAAAACTTTAATTCTTCGACACCACTTTCTTTATAGTCCAACTCTCACATCTAAACATGACTACTGGAAAAATCACAGCTTTGACTACTTTGTTGGCAAAGTAATGTCTCTGCTTTTTAATATGCTGTCTAGGTTGGTCATAACTTGCCTTCCAAGGAGTAAGTGTCTTTTAATTTCATGGTTGCAATCACCATCTGCAGTGATTTTGGAGCCCAAAAAGTAAGATATATTTTCTCACTTGCTACTTCCAAGTTATTTTCATTGTCTCCAGTTTCTCAGATTGACTATAGTATGTCTTGGCATAGTTTTCCTTGTGATTTTATCTTATTTGTGGTTTGCTTAACTTATTATCTTGGAAGGTATGTCTCTTTTTAAATTTGGGATAATTTTAGCTATATTTCTTCAAATAATGTTCATCCCTACCTTCTTTCACCTCTCCTGCTAGGCCTCTGGGGACACAAATGTATTAATTTAAAATCCTACATGTCTCTGGAATTCTGATAATTTTGCTTTATTTTCTATCATTTATGTTAGGTAACTTCTATTGTTTTATCTTCTGTATAACTGATTCCTTCTTCTGTCCATCATTTTTGGTCTACCCATTGATTTCTTTTTTTTTTTTTATTTACCGTATCTTTCATTTCTAAATTTTCCATTTGATTCTTCTTTGTAGGTTTTTTTTCCTTGCTGACATTAAATTTTCCTTTGCTGAGGATTCCTATTTTTCCACTTGCCTCACTTATGTCTGTTTTTTGCTCAAATAAAGATTTTTATGGCTGCTTTAAAGTTTCAGGTAATTCTCACATCTCTGTCATCTCTTATTAGAGTCTATTGGTTGTCTTTTTTTTTTTTTTCTTTCAATTTGAGATTTTCCTGGCTCTTGGTCTGATGAATTTTTCTTTTGGAATCTGGACATTTTGTGTATGATGTCATAAGTTTCTGAATATTATTTAAATCTATTCATGAGCTGACTTTCTTTGATATCTCTCTGGCAAGGGAAGGGGGGGCACTACCTGTTATTGCCAGATTTGGTGGAAATCTAAGTTTCCCATTTGTGGTGCTTTAGTCACTCAGTTGTATCTGACTCTTTGCAACCCCAAGGACTGTAGCCCACCAGGCTCCTCTCTGCATGGAATTTTCAGGCAGTAATACTGGAATGGGTTGCCATTTCCTTCTCCAGGGATCTTCCTGACCTAGGGATTGAACCCTGGTCCTCAGCATAACTGGTAGATTCTTTACTGACTGAGGTACCAGAAAAGCTAATACCCAAGGAGGATTGTCAGTTACTTTTGGGCAAGAGTAGGAGTTCTGGCTCCACACTGGGCCTGGTACCACTCTGTCTGGCAGAGGCAGGAGGGCCTCATTGTTTCACAGATTATCTCCCTGACTCTATGGGAAAGAGGTGACCTCATTATTGCTGCCCAAGGATGACAGTCCTTTGTCTTCCTGGCCTCCTCTGACTTTCACAGCAAAGAGTAGGAAGGATGTTAAAGCACTGTGAAAGATTTGCCATCAGGTCTTCACTGACCATGGGGAAGCAAGGTTTGTTAATGCACAGTGAATGGAAGGTCATAGCTCCCTACTCATCCTTTCTTAACACCATCTCAGGATGCTGCTGCTGCTGTTAAGTCACTTCAGTTGTGTGACTCTGTGTGACCCCATGGATGGCAGCCCACCAGGCTCCCCCATCCCTGGGATTCTCCAGGCAAGAACACTGGAGTGGGTTGCCATTTCCTTCTCCAATGCATAAAAGTGAAAAGTGAAAGGGAAGTTGCTCAGTCGTGTCTGACTCTTTACAACCCCATGGACTGCAGCCTACCAGGCTCCTCTGTCCATGGGGTTTTCCAGGCAAGAGTACTGGAGTGGGGTGCCATCGTCTTCTCTGACCTCAGGATGCAATTTGAAGTAATTTGCTACAACAAGGTGAGGATAGATGTCTAGGTTTCCTACTTAGCTTTACTGGCATGGATAAGGGAGTGGTCATATATTTTTCTATGATATTTGGCTAGAGTAAAACAATTATTATTAAAATGTTTTCTAGCATTCTGGGTTGCTCCTTTTCTGTCCTTTGGCTAAGTGATTGGGCTTTTCGAGGGATATTTTTGTCTGCATCTGTTGATGTTTCCTTGAGTGCTGGCTCCTCCAGCCCCACATCTAGGGAATATGAAACAAAAAGCAAGCCCAGGGAACTCACCACCACATTGTTTGGGTCCTACAGTCTCTAGCCAGCCTGCTTTCTATTTCAGAGTTTTTTTATTTTATGTGCCCTTCCATGCTAATAGGTCACAATCTGGACACACACTGAGTTGCAGTTCATCAGGTCTTGACTAAAATGTATCTTCTTTTTATTTTTATAATGCTAATTTTTCTTTTTAAATCAGAAATAAAAAGTAAATGGTCACCCATAGTTTAACAGGTTAAAAAAAAGTGTGAGAATTACTTGAGTTAACTCATATAATGCTTAGAAAAGGAAATTGAACCATCAAAAGTAGAATTTGAAAACTTTAGGAACTACTTAAAGATAATGAGACTCTTGTAACTTCATGTCTAGCAAAGACATATAATCTATTTCTGATTATTTTTAATAAGATGAAAAGCATATGTGAATATGTGTATTATTATAGAGCAAGCAAATTAAATTTTCTGTAATAGATCTTGGATAAATGCTATCTAAAATTACTCCAGAGAAATAGAATTGTAGGTAGGAAATAACCATAAATTATTTTCTCTGGTCCATTTTCAGTTAAGAAACCCATGAGTTTTTATTAAACTGCTCTGAATACCTCTTCAGTGTGAGGCAAGTAGAAGCAGGTGCTGAAATGATCTGCCCAGAGATCATCAGAACAATTATTTTATTTATTTCATGTATTTGGGTTGCCTATGTTTTTTTCAAATGTCTGATAAATGTTAAGGAGGTAGATGACGCCTTGGTTGAAATGCATTGGGTTGAGGGCCAGAACAGGGATTTGATGAACCAGCTTTGTATTTATATACGTAACCAAATTTTCAGGCTTGTTGCTAGTTAACTCCAAAATTCTCACACAGTTGGGAAAGTTCTATAAAGCAGCTTGTTTTGAAGAGTGGCCTGGGGGGTCGGAGGTGGGGGTTAGCAAGCTGAATTCCATCATTAGCCCGCTAGTAACATTATGTGGAATTGTCTTAAAACACCAACAAATGAGTCCATTTTTAAACACCCGCCTCCTTAAAAAAAAAAAAAAAATTACAGGGCATTGTAGTATGGTAGTTCAGAGAAAGAACTGTGGTAATCAGCATCAACAAAATGCCATTGGTAAACTCATAAGGGATTTAAACCTGACTTAAGCTGATCACCTTTGGAGAAGGAAATGGCAACCCACTACAGTATTCTTGCCTGGAGAATCCCATGGACAGAGGAACTTTGTGGGCCACAGTCCATGGGGTCACAAGATCGGACACGACTGAGTGACTTTCACTTTCACACTATGTTTTTTTTCAGAGACATAGTCAATCCAGAATAGACTTTGAACAGAAAATAGACTGTACAATTTTGTTGATATGTATCAAATGAGTTGAAATCACAAGTGAAATTGAAGTTAAAATAGATTATAGGCTTTACTTCCCATGATTCTGTCACAGGATGGAATACAATTGAACTAGTAGGGTACCCTTCTAGTTTCATTGTGTATTCTGTAAGAACCTTTTCTAGCTATGCAGCCTATTGAGTCTCAAAGAAAGTCACTGGAGTTTAAATATATGTGCAGACTTATCCCTTAAGATTGAGGTGAAACACAAACATATTCAGTCTTACTGCTAAATAAACCAATATTGAGAATTAATTGTAATTAACTGTAATCCATTGGAAGATTTACGAAGCTCCAGTACTTTGGGCACCTCATGCGAAGAGTTGACTCATTGGAAAAGACCCTGATGCTGGGAGGGATTGGGGGCAGGAGGAGAAGGGGACGACCGAGGATGAGATGGCTGGATGGCATCACAGACTCAATGGACGTGAGTCTGAGTGAACTCCGGGAGTTGGTGATGGACAGGGAGGCCTGGCGTGCTGCAATTCATGGGGTCGCAAAGAGTCAGACACGACTGCGCGACTGAACTGAACTGAACTGAACATATATCTAACAACTAATGAGTCTTTACTAGTATGAAGTGAAGTGAAGTGAAAGTCATGTCCAACTCTTTACAACCCCATGGACTATGCAGTCCATGTAATTCTCCAGGCCAGAATACTGGAGTGGATAGCCTTTTCTTCTCCAAGGGATCTTCCCAACCCAGGGATTGAACCCAGGTCTCCCACATAACAGATAGATTCTTTACCAGCTGAGCCACAGGAGAAGCCCAAGAATACTGGAATGGGTAGCCTATCCCTCCTCCAGCAGATCTTTCTGAGCCAGGAATCAGACCAGGGTCTCCTGCATTGCAGGCGAATTCTTTACCAACTGAGCTATCAGGGAAGCCCTTTACCAGTATGTGTCACCCCAAATGTTAAAGGTACAATAGCAGACCTTGATAACCTATGCAGCAGATTTTTTCAGTGAGCATGGATACAGGCAAACTTTTTCTTGTCTTTAGTTTATGTGGGAAATCATTACCTTAAATGAATATATTGAAACATATTATTAAATTCTTCTGAATGGCTTCATGTATTTTTACTTGCTTTTTTGCTCTGTAAGTTTTTTGTGCAAATATCACTTGCATTTTCTATTCTTACCATCAGTAGTAATTTCTATTGTGAAAAGGATGTAGCAAGAATGTTCATTACAGTTATACCTCACTACATTGAATGCAGATCTCTTTATAATTATAAAATTCAAAAGGTAGTTTGCATGATATCTAAGACCTTTTTATAAGTTTCAGAAATAAATATTATAAAACCATATGTGTAATTTGAAAATTAAATATTTTTAATGCAAATTCTGGGTCAGACCATGATAAATGCTTTATAACTATGAACTCACTTCGTTCACTCAACCAGCCTCTGTGGTGCAGCAGTAAAGAATCTGCCTGCCAATGCAGGAGATACAAGAGATGCAGATTTGACCCCTGGGTTGGGAAGATCCCCTGGAGAAGGAAATGGCAACCCATGCCAGTGTTCTTGCCTGGGAAATCCCATGAACAGAGGAGGCTGGTGGACTATAGTCCATGCTGTTGCAAAGAGTCAGACACAACTGAGAACACACACTCACACACACACACATACAGCAGCCATGATAAGGATTGTTATCCCTATTTTAGAGAAAAGAAAGTTGTGATGTGGAAAGGTTAAATAATCAAATAAAAAATTATTAGTATCTTATAACCTCCATGTAACACTCATCATTTACTTTAAAATGATGTATGATATTACATTTTTTCAGAGAGGAACATAATCTTTTTTCTAATTTTCTGTATGGTTTAGATACTGACAATAAAGAAGGCTGGTCATCATTGGTAATTTGCCTCAGAAATGTGGATCTACACTGGCATAGGGTTCAAAAGAACCTGATTTTACTAAATGTAAGTGGATGATAGAGGTGTTGATTGCAGGCCCAATACTCAAACACTGGGTAAGAATAGGTTTTCTCTCTCTTTAAGAAATTTTAAATGGACAAAAATCTTCATAGTTGTTCAAGTAATAAACTGCACATATCTGAAAGGGGAGCATGGCTTAAAATATGCAAAGAAAAGGCATTCTTTTCAAAATATATAAAAACAAAGAAAATTTTAGAAAATGTTCAAAGTAAACATGGGACTTCAAACAGATAAAAAATGAGAAGAAATGGAAACAGAGATAGGAAAAGGAAAATGTAAAGAATAAAAGGAAAAGTAAATAAAAGTACAATTTCAAGAAATGAAATCTGCAGTTGTACCAATAAAGAACAGAATGATGCACTATAAATCCAACTCAGTGATGAACAAAGTAGTGTGAAAAGCTTACTGTTGATGCAGAAATAAAGGAGAAACCTGCCGGGGTCCAGCCCCGGTAGATCCAGGGAATTCGAAGTGGGGACGGTGTTGGCGAGGAAAACTTATTTATTAGTATAAGATTAGATTAAGAAATAATAGTATAGTAGGAACATTTAGATGGAGAAAAGGAGGCTGAATAACTTGGTTTACATGGGAAGCCAATAAAGTTCCAGACAAGGAGCTTGCACCATCTACATTAGGCCATCGGCGTCCGTTTGAATATCAGAGAGTGCCCTGCCCTGTGCTTTCTCTCTTATGGATCTTAGCAGCCGGGACAAGTAAGTAGACATGGCGAGCCTCCACACCCCAGATGGGAATTCAGCCTGAAATTAGAGAAAATAAGAGACACGGGGGAAACCAATCCTTCCAATGACTAGCCCCTCCAATGACTGGCCCCCCTTCTATTGTCTAGAAAGGCCTTTTATACCTTTTTTTTTTTTTTTTACATAGAGATCAATGAGTAATATAAAATTATGCAGTGTTAGCAGCCCAAAAACCAGGCTTTCTTTTTGCATACCCTCCCGTATACAAAAGGTCTCAGGTGGTTTACATTATCTCTGGCCAAGAGGCCTGTTAACATTTTTATGGCTCTCTTCCTGGTAATTGTCTATCAACCAGAAAACTCCTTTTCCCTAGAAGTGTTTTTTCTTTACTCTGCATTACCCTCAAAATACTAAATAAAGTTACATTCCTGTAGGACAAAGGCACAGTGAGTTATAACAAAGAAAGTACTTAACTCAAAGATCTAATATTGCTAATACCGGGTCTACTACCTGTTTTTCTATATATCAACTATATAAGATATGAAAATTTGGCAGCAAGTATTGGCTCAACAAATGAAACCTTTAATCAGTCCTATTCTAATGATTATGACTCCTCGGAAGCCCCTACATTCCTAGGATGTTTTAAGCTTCCTGTGCCTCCCGCGGTCAGGAGGCCTCAATCAATCACATGCGCAGCCTGCAGGCAGGCTAGAAAGCCATCAGAGAGGTTTTTGGATTGAAACACTCTTTCAAATGCAGAAGACTAAAGCCCTGAGTTGACTTTTTCCAGAGAATGTCAGAAGAGTGGAAAAGCAGGCAGATTCTTATTTTGGGGGGGTACATGCTCAGGAAATGCCAGGGGGAAAACCTGAGATCTGACTCGTTCTTGCCCGTCAAATCTCTGCCACATGACCCTGTCATGGCTGGGATTCCTCACGCTGGCTTCCGGCAGAAACCTGTGAGAATTATAAGAGGAATGGAGAAAAAGACATACACTGTGTGGATGATGGGTATGCCCAAAGTGAAAACCAGAGCAAATTAAACAAATCATTATCAAAATCAAAATATCCTGGTATAGCATATCAAGAACTGTCACCAGGCACAAAGCAAAATCAAGGAAATACTAACATCTAGACCTGTCCTGTATCCCTATCTCTATTTTTTATTTCAGTGATATAAGTGAAAAAATCCTACATCTTAGTAAATAAAAGGGATATAATAATTGAGTTGATTGCACACTTCTTATCAATGCTAAATTTGAGAAGACAATGTCTCACAGTCTAACGGGTAAGGGAGGAAAATGTTGTGATCCAAGATTCTATACCTAATCAGATTGTAATCATGAGCATAACCAAGGTGATTTAAATTTGAAATATCTATAATGAAATCTCTCACATTAGGATCTTGATATATATTTTGTGAACAGTGATAAACTTAATTGAGCCAAAATACAGCTGACTAGATTAGTCACTTAATCAGAATTCTTAACAGATATTTTTTTAGGAGAGAGACAAATCCTAAAGAAATAATTGATGTTTTGAATGAAGTCATGAAAACAACCTCCAAATTACAGTTCATTCTGCTTAGTAAAAACTTTGAGTGCTGAGCATCAAAATTTCACCTCTACCAACACTGTTGGATCTATTAAAATTTAATGAAAGATCAAGATAATAGTAAGACAAGTCACAGTTTGAGAGAAAGTAGTTGCAAAAGACACACCTGGTAAAGAACTGTTATTCAAAATATAAGAAAAGAAGGACTTAAATTTAAAAATCAAAAATAAGGAAAACAAGCAACTTGATTTGAAAATGAGGAAAAGACCTTAACAGACACATCATCAAAATAAAAGATTTACAGATGGCAGATAACCATGTTAAAAGGTACTCCACATCATTTATCATTAGGAGATTACAAATGAAATGAGATGCAACATATTAGAACAGCCACAGACCAGAAGTGTGCCAGCATCAAATGCTAGAGAGAATGTGGAAGCAACAAGAGCTTAATTGCTGCCTGAAATGCAAGATAGTAAAGCCACTTTGGAAAACAGTTTGTTACAAAATAAACATTTTCTCACCATATAATCCAGTGTTCATGCTCCTTGGTATTTATTTATCCAAAGGAATTGAAAACTTACATACACACAAAAACCTACACATTATTTGTATTAGCTCTATTTATAATTTCCCAACTTGAAAACTATCAAATAGTCCTTCAGTAGGTGAGGGAATAAATAAACTGTGGAGCACCCAGACCATGGAATATATTTAGCACTGAAAATAAATGAGCTATCCAGCCATGAGAAGACTTGGAGGAATCTTATATGTATATTTCTGATGAAAGAAGTCATTCTGAAAAGGCTACATACTGTGTGATTCTCACTATATGACATTCTGAAAAAGGTACAACAAAAGATCAGTATTTACAGACACTAGAGGATTTAAAGGGGAGAGAGGGTTAAAAAGGCAGAGGATGGAGGTTTTTAACACTATGTGTGGTGCTATAGTAGTGGATATCTGTCATTACACATTTGTCAAAACCTGTGAAATGTACCCCAATAGTGAACTGCAATCTAAACCATGGGCTTTGGATAATAATGATGTGTCAGTGTGGCAAATGTCCTGTTTTCTTGTTCTCATTGGCCTTTGAATCAGCAAGTATTTAGAGCTGTCAGATCTTAGGCCCACTCCTTAAATCAGAAAACTGAGAGTTAAGTTAGAGTTCTAGTTTCCTAAATCTCAGTCCAATAATTTGTCAACAGCTCTTGCAGCTATTATACTTTTATGAAGAGACTTTATAGCATAGTCCAGTGTTTCTTCTCCCACTGTCATATACATGTGGTATTATGTGAAACTTGGACAGTTTGCCTCCTAATTTTAACAAAAGTGTAGAAAGTCATCTTGCATATATGCATCTAAGCCTATAAGCATATGGATTGTCATCAGATATAATGTTAGCTGTGTAGGTCATGCAGGATTGTGTAAAGCAAGGTAGCTAGAAATGAGTAAGAATTAAGACAGTGTGTTATAAAAATTCATAAAAACATTTCCTCAGGAGTATTCAAAAGAGAAAATACAGACAGGAAGCAAAGGGAATATGACACAAATTGTTGACTGTATGAAAATATTGGTGGTGGTTTAGTCCTAGGTCGTGTCTGACTCTTGTGACCCCATGGACTGTAGCCCACCAGGCTCCTCTGTCCATGGGATTCTCCAGGCAAGAATACTGGAGTCAGTTGCCATTTCCTTCTCCAGGGGATCTTCCCAACCCATGAATTGAACCCAGGTCTCCTAAATTGCAGGCAGATTCTTTATTGACTGAGCTATGAGGGAAGCCCATATGAAAACAATAATGACATGTAATTTCAAAGTCATGATAAGGTAGCTAACTTTTGTTGAAATCTAATATGCGCTGGCCATTGTACAAAATGCTTTATATGGATTATCTCATTTAACCTTCAAAGAAACTTCTTTCATTTTATTATGAGAAAAATTAAGATTTAGAAAGTTAATAAAGTTGTGAATCTTGGTCAAACTTGTTTAGTCCCCACTAATAAATGGTGTAGACTAAGTTTAGATCCAGGCAGTCTGTGGATAGTTTTATAACACTGGCAAGACATTGTTGTTATAACAGCAAGACACTGTTACAACTAAGTAGTGCTTATATAGTAATGATTGACGACTCATATAGTAGCATTATTCTTTCAGATGTGCTGCCAAAATTTTTATCCTCCAAATGTATGAGCACAAAAAATATAAACCATTTACAGGAGAACTAGAAAAGTATCAAGTAGAGACTTTGAGAGTTCAAAGGGAATGCCATAAAATCAATTAAATGCTCATTTTGGATCTGCAGGCCAGATAATCAGTTAGATTCACAGAAACTTGCACTAATAGGGATTTTGCAAGGAAGGCACCCAGCGACTTTTCTGTCAATGTTGTGAGACCTGAACAAGCCATTGTAGGCTGGTGGGTAAGAATCAGCCAGACTGCTCACCTCTTTATAAATGACATTTCAGAAGCCCGCAGTAATGACTAGACAGCCACATTGCTGGGAAGAGGGCATTATCAGCAGTAGAGGGAAATGAATAGAATGTGAATGGCTTGAAAAGAGGAAAAGCAAATGCTCAGAGCAACAGCCTACCACCATGCTAGAGAGTAGTGATTAACCATTCTAATTCCATACTATTAACACCTTAGTTTCTATAGATTACATTGTTCTTTCCAACCACTGTCACTGCTGCTGCCACTGTTTTCTCTTTGGGCCTCATCATCTCTCCCTTACGTGCCTGTAAAACTTTGAATAGCCTCCCTGGGCCAAGGCTCTGCAGTCTTAGGTTCATGCTCCAGAGTGCTGCCCTAAGGCTCTTTCTATAGGACAATGCATCCATCCTTAAACTCTATCAGTCTCTGCAGATTTTATCACAGAACTTTGCATTACTTTATTTTTAGAAATAAGATTGACTGTGAAGCTTAATCTTCTACAAAACCCCAAAATAAAACCACAAATTAAGAGCTAAAATGGTTGAAGTAAAAACCAGTTTAACTTCTAGCCCTCCTCTCTGTTTCACATCTCTAGATGGGAGCAGCCCTGAAGGTCCTCTATAGAACGTTAGACTCCAAAAGGCACAATTTGAAATCCAATGATATGCAAGAAAAATGTGCACACTTCTCAGGAAATGCAGAGTTTTCTTTGGCCTCCTGTAGCCCATTTCTAATCTTCTCCCATCAGGTCTGTGGTTCAAACAATTCTGAACAGCACACTGCCTCTAACCAGCTCATTCAGTTTCCTACTGTTCTGCATTTACACATGCTGTTCCCATTGCATAGAAAGTACTGTCACAACTCCTCTTTATCTGTCAAGGAAACAGCCAGAACTAATGCATACCCTCTCTGTAAAGCCTTCACCACATTAGCCAAAACTATCACTCTCTTCCCTCCATTCCCACTGAACTTTGCACAATAAATGTTCTCAACTTACTTTATAGTAATTATTGGTGTATATGGTTATATAATTGCTACACTCAAGCTCCTTTGGTTTACAGATAGTGCCTTATTCCTTTTTTGGCTAAAGTACCTAGTATAGTGCCTGGCAGACAAAAGATGATAAATTAATGATTGATATGTGAAATGAAAAACCTGAGACTTTCTCAGAGATGTGAAACTTGTCAATAATTATGCGGCTAATTGTCAGCAGAAACAATATGGCAACCCAAGTCCCCTGACAATCATGTCAATGACCTTGACAATACCATATAGCCTCCAAACCTTCCAAATGAATTTAGGAATATCCTACCATTCTAAGTTAATGCCCCTCAATTCATTTCCCCAACTGGATTCATCTCATAGCAGAGTTTCTCTTTACAGCTGCACTTGGATTGAACAAATGAACACTGAGGAAGTTAAAGTGAGTTAGTTTGTAATGATGTTGACAGACCAGTTAGTCACATCAGCAAACTTTTACTATTCAACTATTTTTGTGCCCAGGTTTATGGATGAAATAGAGGAAATGTTTTCAAATAGATCACTCTTTATTAGGGGAGACAGAGGCATCCCCAAATTACCATACACTATACAACATGTGTGACAAATACTGTTAGACTGACACCAACTGGTAGTTGCAGGAGAGGGAGTATTCTAGTGCTAATTTTTTCTAAGGAGACTTCCTGGCACAATTGGCATTTGAAGTTTGACCAGATGGCAGGAAATACCTCAATAAGTGAAAGGAACACAAAGATGATGGAATACCACAGAAGGCTTTTAAGAGTCAGGTGTCTAAATTCTACTCCTTGGATGCTGACTTGATAGAATGGTCTCTTTGAGAACAGGAGAGTATACACTAATGTTGATGGGAAACAGTACTTTGTGACCAGAGCACAGTAGATTATCAATAATAATTTACTGAATGACAAATCCAAGAATTCTATAAAACAGGCAAAATGGTACATGAAACCAAGAGAGCCTAAACAGATCAGTAAATTTAAGAAATAGAAAATGATATCCATATGGGCATGGAGCAGGTGTTCAGAGGGCTGAAAGCGGGAGACAGATTGTAGAAAGGAGCTGAAAGTAGGCTCTCAGCAAATACCTGAAATAGATATTTAAATCTATCCTGAGATAGCACAAAGAAGGGTCTGCTACATTAAAAGGACCAAATGAATTCATCAGGAAAAGTGTGTTTAGGAAGATCTATCATCAGACAATTTAGGTATTATAATCTGGAAAGGAGGCTGACTATACTGGCTAACAGTGTGAAAGTGAAAGTGAAGTCACTCGGTCGTGCCTGACCCTTTGTGACCTCATGGACTGTAGCCTGCCAGACTCCTCTGTCCATGGAATTTTCCAGGCAAAGATACTAGAGTGGGTTGCCATTTCCTTCTCCAGGGGATCTTTCCTGACCCAGCGATCGAACTTGGATCTTCTGCATGCAAGTAGCCTCTTTACCGTCTGAGCCACCAGGGAAGCCCTGGCTAACAGTATAATTAGATCTAAAAAATAATCTAAATGCCCATTGAAAAAAGTCTTTCCAATGACATGCATTACTTTATTTTCCTTCATTAGATACAAAAGAATTTCACCTATTAAGGAAACCTTTGCTGTACCTACTTTTAAAGACAGATGTGACATTTTTGTATTATTCTAAGAGTAAGTTCCAGTAGTCATTTTCCAATAGTCATGTATGGATGTGAGAGTTGGATTATAAAGAAAGCTGAGCACTGAAGAATTGATGCTTTTGAACTGTGGTGTTGGAGAAGATTCTTGAGAGTTCCTTGGACTGCAAGGAGATCCAACCAGTCCATCCTAAAGGAAATCAGTCCTGAATATTCATTGGAAGGACTGATGCTGAAGCTGAAATTCCAATACTTCGGCCACCTGATGTGAAGAACTGACTCATTTGAAAAGACCCTGATTCTGGGAAAGATTGAAAGCAGGAGGAGAAGGGGACCACAGAGGATGAGATGGTTGGATGCCATCACCAACATGATGGATATGAGTTCGAGTAGGCTCTGGGAGTTGGTGAGGGACAAGGAAGCCAGGTGTGCTACAGTGCATGGGGTCGCAAAGTGTTGGACACAACTGAGCAACTGAACTAATTGAAGTTCTAAGCATGGATGATCTGGATTCTGTGCCTTTTTGTAGTTGTCGTACTCAGTGCATTAGATATCCACTTTACTGATTCACTTGTGACTTAGTTTTCTAATCTGGTACTAAAATTCTGCTATGGGGAATAAAGTTGTTCAGTATGAACTGGTCCTAAGAAAGTTAGAAGGATCCTGAATTTAGCTTTCACAATGCGCTATTTCTGACACTGTTCTTTGATGCTGGTTGAGAGGTGATTAACTTTGATTCAATAGTACTGATTTAAATGAGCCATTTTTGCCTCACTGATTTCTGATTTTCAATCAATTGATATTCACATTTCTACTTATTAACGATAATGAGCCAGAATGGCTAATTTTCCTTCCAAAAAGAAAAAAAAATCCCTACATTTTATTTCGTGGGAGAAGTGATTATTTTTCTCTATTTCCAGTCCTAATTCTGATGTAAATTTCTGACAATTGATAAATGTTGTGAGGGAAGTAATGCATTCAACAAAATTGCACAAGTAATACTGCGCAGCATATGACAATTTATATTGTATTTGTGAAATGACCTAATTTTCCAAGGCCATTCATTTTCTCCCATTTTTCAAATAATTCTGTTGCATGTGTGTGTATGTGTGCAGGCAATTCCCCTCTCTTCACATGCCCACACAATAGTCTCCATATTTAATCAGTAGCCAAGTTGGTCTCATTTGAAGAATCATTGCTACTACTTCCTACAGAGGCATAAGAGAAATCTATTCTTGCAAGAAGTCAAGGAATTGACACATTGTAGCTGAAAGACATTTTTATAAGGCTCAGAATTCCAACTTAAATTGAAGCAGTAAGGAAATATAGAAAATATAATTTTCTGAGTTTCTTTTCACCACAGTGAATAAGGGAAATGAACAATATTCTAGAGATATTTCCTGAAGTGATAATTTTGTTTTAATTTGGAAAGCAGCTTGTGATAGTACTGCCATTAGGAATTTTAAGCAAAAATTACCTGACAGAGGGTCAGGTTAACACTACATATTTTGAGAAATGTGAAGACAAAACAAAGCCTAAATTGTTGAATTTTATGACAGCAGAGAGATGTTGTTCATAAACATGTATTACCTACCATAATAGCTGATTTCTCAACTCTCAATCTCCATTCACTTCAGTTCAGTTTAGTCGTGTCCTACTCTTTGTGACCCCATGAGTCACAGCACGCCAGGCCTCCCTGTCCATCACCAACTCCCGGACTTCACTCAGACTCATGTCCATTGAGTCAGTGATATCATCCAGCCATCTCATCCTCTGTCATCCTCTTCTTTTCCTGCCCCCAATCCCTCCCAGCATCAGGGTCTTTTCCAATGAGTCAGCTCTTCACATGCAGTGGCCAAGTACTGGAGTTTCAGCTTTAACATCATTCCTTCCAAAGAAATCCCAGGGCTGATCTCCTTCAGAATGGACTGCTTGGATCTCCTTGCAGTCCAAGGGACTCTCAAGAGTCTTCTCCAACACCACAGCTCAGGGTATATTAATATGAATAATAATAATGCATTTGATCAATTTTTCTGTTATTCAGTTTACTTTCTACCATGAGCCCTCATTCTACCAGATATCGAAAGTGAAATCTCAAATAATTCTTTTAATTTTGGCAGATTTTGAGTAGTCTCCTTTATGATTTTTCTTTCCCCACCCAGGATTGTGTTTAAGTCAGTGATGGGAGGATGAGAGGTATACTTAGTGCCGTGGCATCATTTAATGGGCCCTTGGTTGTCATCTCTCCACCTTGTCATCTGGGGAAGCACTCTGTCCTACCTGCTATTGGTGATTGAGAGAGGTGGATTGTTAATGCATACTCCTTGACCCCATCTCAAGACCTCTTGTCTTGATCTCCATGGTTCTTTGTTCAGGATGCTCTTTACTATCAGTGTAGCCTGTAATTTTGGCAGATTTTGAGTAGTCTCCTTTATGATTTTTCTTTCCCCACCCAGGATTGTGTTTAAGTCAGTGATGGGAGGATGAGAGGTATACTTAGTGCCGTGGCATCATTTAATGGGCCCTTGGTTGTCATCTCTCCACCTTGTCATCTGGGGAAGCACTCTGTCCTACCTGCTATTGGTGATTGAGAGAGGTGGATTGTTAATGCATACTCCTTGACCCCATCTCAAGACCTCTTGTCTTGATCTCCATGGTTCTTTGTTCAGGATGCTCTTTACTATCAGTGTAGCCTGTTCCTGTGACTGCCCTGGAATGGGTGGAGACTCTACAAATCTGCCTGATGAACCTACCAGGACACCACTCTAGAGCACACATTCACAGCATTCTGCTGGGAGGCTGGCTGTTTCCAGGCTCCACCCAGGGATATGAGGTACAAATCTTCTCTGTGGTCCAGTTTATCAATTTATCTGGAGTTCCGTTACCCCATACTAGCCTATTGAAGGAACCTCCTATTAAGCATGAGAAAATTCTAAGGTCTTGCTTCTCTGCTAATTCTCATTTTTAGCCCAGAGATAACTATTTTTACTTAGATGAGGGGAAGAAAGGATGAGACGTCTTAAGTTGTCTCCCAGATCTGTTGTCTATGGTTTTAAGGCTTTATAGCCTTAGATACTTACAGCCTTAGATTTT
>SJXQ01000297.1:190323-239283 GCA_006408695.1 Aepyceros melampus | reverse complement strand
TATGGACAGGGAGGCCTGGCGTGCTGCAATTCATGGGGTCGCAAAGAGTCAGACACAACTGGCGGCTGAACTGAACTGACCGAAGAAATTTTACCTACCCCAAGATTACACAAATTTGCTCTAAGTTTTCTCTTAGAAATTTTATAGTTTATTTTTTATCTTTATGCCAATGATGGTTTTTTTTTGAGTAAATTTTTGTGTATGGTATGAAATAAGAGTAAAGGCTCTCTTTATTCTTCTTCTTTTAAAAATATTCTATATTCAGTTGTTACAGCACCATTTTCCCAAAAACTTCTCTCTCATCATTAAATTACCTTTGCCCTTGTGTCAGAAAAGCAATGGCCACACATGGGTCCATTTCTGGATTTCCTGTTTTGTGCCACTGATTGATATGTATCCTTAATATGATATGTTAATACCATATTGTCTTGATAATTATAGTATTTAGCAAGTGTTGGAATCAGGTAGGTAAATACTCCAAATTTGTTGTTCATAAAAGTATTTTTAACTAGTCTGGATCCTTTGTACTTTCTTATAAATTTTAGATTCCACTCATGAACATCACATGATCAGTCTGGGTAGATTTGGTTTCTTAATCATATTGAGTCTTCCAATTCATGTCCTCTCTCTCCACTTATTTAGTTCTTCTTTAACTGGCTTTAGTGATGTTTTATAGTTTTGAATACATGTCTGCACATTTTTTGTTAAATTTATTCTTAAACATATCATGCTTTTTCATGGCATTTTATAAAAGGAATTACAACATTTCTTTTCTAATTTGTATTGCTACTATATAGAAGTACTTTTGATTGATTTTTGCATGTTGGCTTTGTATTCTGAGATCTAGAACTTATTAATTCTAGTAACATTTTGTAGCCTCATTAGGTTTTTCTATGTATATGTGCATGCTTAGTCACTCAGTTGCGTCTGTCTCTTTTTCAACCCTATAGACTATAGCCAGGCTTCTCTGTCCATGGGATTTTCCATCAGTGATGCTATCTAGGACTGCAGTTTTCCTTATGGAAAGATATTTATTTACAAATTAACTTTCTTTTTTGTAAGCATATGACTAGACTCTTTATTCTTTTTCTGTTTGGTATATTTTTCAAATAGTTTGCCTCTTTAAGTTGGCAGATTTATTGGTATAGGATTGTTCTTAATATTTCCTTTCATCCTTTAATATCTATAGCATCTGTAATGATGTGTCCTCTTTCATTCCTGATGTTAGCAATTTGTGTCTTCTCTCTTCTTGGTCAATCTAGCTTGTCAATTTTATTGATCTTTATTTTTTTTTTAAGAAACTAGAGGTTAAAAGTTGATGTTCTTATTGTTTGTCCATTTTCATTGTTTTTCACTTTTTTGACTTTGGGTTTAATTTGATCTTAATTTTTTAGCTTCTCATAGTGGAAGCTTAGATAGTTGATTTTAGACTTTTTCAAATATAAGCATATAAAGCTATTAATTTTTTCTCCAACTACTGTTCCAGCTATATTGTACTAATTTTGGTATGTTGTATATTCATTTTCATTCACTCTAAAATATTTTCATGGTTTCTTCTTTGACCCATAGTGTATTAAAAAGTTTATTTTTTAATTTCCAAATATTTGGGGAATTTTTCTCCTAGATATATTTGTTACTGATTTCTAATTTAATTCTGAGTGGGCAGAGAATATATACTTCAATATGTTTATATTTATTGAGACTTGTTTTGTGGCCCAGAATATGGTCTATCCTAGTGAACATTTCATGTGTACTTGAAAAGTATGTGTGTTCTGTTGTTTTTGGTGTGAGTGTTCTACAGATGTTATTATATCAAATTGGTTAATTACTGTTCAAATCTTCTAAATACTAGCTGGTTTTCTGTCTACTTGTTCTATAAATTAATAGAGAATGTTGAAATATCCAACTGTAATTAAAGATAAAGTCTAGTTCTCTTTTCAGTTTTGTTAGCTTTGCTTCAAGCTGCTTGAAGTTTTATTTTTGGGTACATAAATATTTAGGGTTGTTATGTTTTCTTGGGAAATTGACCCTTTTATCATTGTGAAATGTCCATTTTTATCTTTGATTATATTCTTTGAACTAAAGCCTACTTCATTTAATATTAAATAGTATTGTTAGCTTTCTTATAGTTAGTATTTGCATTTTATATATTTTTCTCTAAACTATCTTTTTACCTTTGACTTTTATGTGTCTTTATGATTAAGGTAAGATTCTTACAGACAACATATCATTGGGACTTAAAAAAAAATCCAGTTGATATTTCACTTTTTCTCCACTTTTAATTTTTAGCTATATGTCTTTGTTTTATTTTTAATAATTGCAACAGGATTTACAATATATTGCTATGTCTTTAACTTATCACAGTTTACATTTAAATAATATTAATCACTTTGGGTATAAAATAGAACTTTACAACAATATATATTTTAGACCTTAATCCTTTGTACTGTTGTTATCATATATTTCACTTCTGTTACAATATATTATTCTTTCTTTGAAACGCTAACTATCTTTTAAATAAATTTTTTAATATGGAAAAAGTATTTTATATTTACCCACTTATTTGCTATTTTGGGAACTTTCATTCGTTTGTGTAGGTACAAGTTTCCATCAGAGTCATTTTCCTTCTGTCTAAAAAGGTTCTATTTATATTTATAAAAAAATTCTATTTCTATTTATAAAAATATTATTTTGCAAAGCAGGTCTGTGGACAATGAATTCCCTCAATTTTTGTTTGCCTGAAAATATCTTTATTTCACTTGACATTTTTTAAAAGTCTATTTTGGCTACACTGTGACTTCGTGGCTGCACACAGGCTTCCTTTAGTTGCAGAGAGCCGAGCCCCTCTCAGTCACAGTGCACAGGCTTCCACTGCTGCAGCATCTTTTGTTGCAAAGCACAGGTTCTGGAGTACAGGCTCAGTAGCGGAAGCGCACAGGCTTAGTTGTTCTGTAGCACGGGGGATCTTTCCCAACCAGGGATCACATCCATGTCCCCGTATTGGCAGGCAGATTCTCAACCACTGAATCACCAGGGAAGTCCTCCACTTTTAGTTTTGAAGTATATTTTCACATCTTATAGAATTCTGGATTGATTTGTTTTTTAATTTCAGCAGTTAAAAAATGCCTTTCATTGTCTTCTGGTTTGCATTTTTCCTGAAGAAAAATTTATGGGAATTCTCTCTCTTTTTTTAATGTTGTATGTGATTTTTTTTCCCCTGTCTGCCTTTAAGATTTACTCTTTACCCTCAGTTTTAGCAATATGCCTTTGGTTGTTTTATTTATGTATGCCCTTCTTGGAGGTTAGTTGAGCTAATTAGATCTATGATTTGAAAAAATGTATCAAATTTGGAAATGTTTCAGGTATTATTTATATATATGAAGAAATATGTTCAACCACTTACATGTTTTCATGGTTCACAGGCTCTGCTGATTTTTTTTTTCAGTTTTTTTTTGTCTTAATGTGTTAGTTTTAATTCCGTCTTAGAATTCACTTGCATTTTCTTCTGCAGTATTTTATCTGATGATAATTCCATCCACCAAACTTTTCATTTCAGATATTGTATTTTTTATCCCTAGAATTTCTATTTGTTCTTTTTTAAATCTTGTGTCTTTTTCATGATGCTTGTTTTTTTTTATCCCCTGGTAGACATAAGTTTGTTTTCTTTTTTTTTATTATTAATTTTTATTTTTTAGTTTGTTTTGCTTTACAATACTGTATTCGTTTTGCTATACATTGACATGAATCAGCCATGAGTGTACATGAATTCCCAATCCCAACCCCCACCTCCCCACTCCCGCCCCACACCATCTCTCTGGGTTATCCCCATCAGTCTCAAGCATCCCACATCCTGCATCGAACCTAGACCAGCGATTCATTTCACTTATAATATACATGTTACACTGCCACTCTGCCAACCCATCCCACCCTCTCCCTCTCCCACAGAGTCCAAAAGGCCATTCTATACATCTGTGTCTCTTTTGCTGTCTTGCGTACAGGTTTATCATTACCATCATTCTAAATTCCATATATATGTGTAAGTATACTGTATTGGTGTTTTTCTTTCTGGCTTACTTCACTCTGTATAATCGGCTCCAGCGTCATCCACCTCATTAGAACTGATTCAAATGTATTCTTTTTAATAGCTGATAATACTCCATTGTGTATATGTACCACAGCTTTCTTATCCATTCATCTGCTGATGGACATCTAGGTTGCTTCCATGTCCTGGCTATTATAAACAGTGCCGCAATGAACATTGGGGTACACGTGTCTCTTTCAATTCTGGTTTCCTTGGTGTGTATGCCCAGCAGTGGGATCGCTGGATCATAAGGCAGTTCTATTTGCAATTTTTTAAGGAATCTCCACACTGTTCTCCATAGTGGCTGTACTAATTTGCATTCCCACCAACAGTGTAAGAGGGTTCCCTTTTCTCCACACCCTCTCCAGCATTTATTGCTTGTTGACTTTTGGATCGCAGCCATTCTGACTGGTGTGAAATGGTACCTCATTGTGGTTTTGATTTGCATTTCTCTGATAATGAGTGATGTTGAGCATCTTTTCATGTGTTTGTTAGCCATCCGTATGTCTTCTTTGGAGAAATGTCTATTTAGTTCTTTGGCCCATTTTTTGATTGGGTCATTTATTTTTCTGGAGTTGAGCTGCATAAGCTGCTTGTATATTTTTGAGATTAGTTGTTTGTCAGTTGCTTCATTTGCTATTATTTTCTCCCATTCAGAAGGCTGTCTTTTCACCTTGCTTATAGTTTCCTTTGTTGTGCAGAAGCTTTTAATTTTAATTAGATCCCATTTGTTTATTTTTGCTTTTATTTCCAGTATTCTGGGAGGTGGATCACAGAGGATCCTGCTGTGATTTATGTCAGAGAGTGTTTTGCCTATGTTCTCCTCTAGGAGTTTTACAGTTTCTTGTCTTACATTTAGATCTTTAATCCATTTTGAGTTTATTTTTGTGTATGGTGTTAGCTGTTTGCTTATTCCAAAATTTCTTTTCTAAAGATGCTTCAATTATTGATTTTTTTCTCGTTATGGGTCACATTTTCCTGCATCTTGTATGTCTAGTACATTTTTAGGGGATGCTAGGTATTGTTACGGGCTTCCCTGGTGGCTCAGCTGGTAAAGAAACCATCTGTAATGTGGGAGACTTGGGCTCGACCCTGGGTTGGGAAGATTCCCCTGGAGAAAGGAGTGGCTACCCACTCCAGTATTGTTATAGGGCTTCCCAGACGGCGCTAGTGGTAAAGAACCTGCCTGTCAATGCAAGAGTTACTCGAGATGCAGGTTTGAGTCCTGGGTTGGGAAGATCCCCTGGAGGAGGGCATGGCAACCCACTCCCGTATCCTTGCCTGGAGAATCCCAGGGACAGAGCAGCCTGGTGGGCTAAAATTCATAGCGTCACAAAGTCAGACATTACTGAAGCAACTTAGCACAACACAGCACATAGGCATTGTCGTCGTTGCCTTTCTGAGTGGACTTTTTTGTTTGTTTTTCTCTTTAAAGAATATTGAATTTTGTTTCAGTATCCACGTGAGGAATTTAGGATCAACTCAATTTTTTGAAGGTTTGCTTTTAAATTTGTTGAGGCAGGTCTAGAGTAGGCTTTACTTTAGGTCTGTTTTAGCTCTGCTACTAAGATATAACCATTCGAGGGTCTCTAGAGTGTCCTGGGTGGCCCGTGAAATCAGTTCCCCGGCTGGATCTATACTATCTCGTATCTCTCTGTAAGCTCTGGGACTGTTCAGCACAGATTCCCAATACTTCTTGGCATAGTCTCTTGGTGTTTCACCCGAAGTATTCATAGCTTGGTTTTCAGCAACAGACTCAAGGAGCCACTCTGTAAACCCAGGAGCTCCTTCTTCACATAGTTCTTTCCTCTCTCAGCCCCATAAATTCCAGTCATTTCTGCCTCTCTGAACTTTGATCTCTGTTTGCTTGACTTGGCAAAACTGTAAAGCTATTCTGTACCACCATCTGGAAAAGCGGCTCCTGGCAGAAAGCCAGGGCAATCATAAGGCTCACTGTGTTTCCTAGCCCTCCTTGACCATTGTCCTACACTGCCCATTGTCTGGTATTTGGAAACAGCAGTTTCATATATTTTGTCCAATTTTACAGTTTTTTTAATAGTGGGAGGACAAGTCTGGTACCAGTCACTCTGTCATGCCTAGAAAAGAAAGATGAGTTTTTTAAAAGATCACATCCACGACAGTGGTGATTCTAAACATTTTTTTATAAAGTCACATACCAAGGGACTTTTTGGAAACTAGAAAGGACTTTGGAGAATCTGAGATATGGAGATTTGACAATCAGAGCAGAGGCCAGGATGCCAGGAGAAGGATCTCAGCATAAAACCCAACAGTTTAGGCTAGAACAATTATAATTCCTGGTGTGCAGGCTAAGGACGTGATAGAAAAAATATCTGAGTATTTTTTATCTGAATGTTATTTGCTTCTTCTTGAAGCAGGGAATCCAATATGAGATGGACTAAAGCCTTTTCTTCTAAGAACTGGATCTCAACACTGGGTACATATTAGAATCATCAGGGGAGCATTTACAAATCCTGCTGCTCAGAAGCACTGAAAAAAACAATTCAGTCTCTAGGTGGGTCTAGTTATCTGCATTTTTTAAAGTGTCCTAGTTAATTCCAGTGTGTTGCCAAGGTTGAGGCAACTGCCCTAAGATGCTCCACAGCCAGCATTAGGGCTGTAGATCTTTCTCCTCAAGGAGCTGTGTCAAATGCTCTCTGTATCACTGTATCAGATGTGTGTTTCACCTACTTAACACCCCCTTCCTTTACTTTCCTGAGCATCTTGTCCCTTCCTCTTCTGCTGTCTCCCTTCCTTCCTCTGCTCCAGGCCCAAACGAGTTCAGAGCTGGGCAGCTGCATTGGCGACTGTCCAAGGTCTTCTGCCCATATTCGCTGGCCACAATTCTCCTTTTGGAATGATGAAAGAGCCCTGGAAGTCCCTTCCTATTTACCGAAGAAGTGTGGGCTCGTTTCCTGGGAACAGAGTCCACATACTTCTGTGATGAAAACAGCCCCAGGTCAGAGCTCCTGCTATTGTTGACTCCACAGTGACCTGGCTCACTTCTCCTCCACACCCGTTTCTCCACCTGTAAAATTAGGGGATCATGCTGCCTGTCTTCCATCTCTGACCCTTTGGACACATGCAGGCGGCCTCTGCTCCATTGGGAAGGCTCCGAACTTCTCCTGAGATGTGTGGTATCTGGTGGGTGTGGTTCTGACCTCCCCTCCTGAACGTGCCCCGCTCTGAGAAACAGGTTGAAGTGGAAATCTTTGGCAGCTGAGAAGCTGTCAGGTGGATTATTGGATGTGTGACAAAGTAAGCGGTAGAACTGGATCAGAGCATGGTCTTTTCTGTTTTGTTTTGTTTTTTTTTTAACTGAGAAAAATGATTACTTTGAAAGGGTCATATTGGAGACAGACTAAATATTTATTTTTAAAGGAACCACGCAGTACTACCACATGGTTCAGGGAGAGAGAGACCTGCTGTCTCGTGGCTGAGTGTGTGCAATGGAGATGCCTGGGGATTAGGTGGGCAAGGGTGGAGGGCCATATGGCACATGCCACAAGAGGTCCTCAGAGGATGTCTGGGAGCTGGGAGAAGCCAGACAGCCATACAAGGGACTGGCGCTCTCTGAGAAGATGCATGGAGCATCAGAGGAGGAGGGATTACTGTTCCTGGGAGAATTGGGTCTCCAGGCTGGCCCCACAGTAAGGCTCTGGTGGGGCTCAGCCCAGCCACCAGCAGAGACACACCTTCACACAGACATTAGGTAGAAGAAGCAGCAGTGCCGGGGCTGAAGATGAGTCAGGAGACTATCTGGAAGCAAGTTTCCAGAGCGCCCCCGGGATCAGATTTCAGATAGCCTGGATTCCCTGACCGGGAGGTGAGGGCTGACATAGAACAAGAAGTTGTCTTTCCTTTACAAGCCAGGGTGTGAGGGATGCTCCTCACAACACTTATGCTAAATACCCAGAGATCAACTCAGAACAGGGCAAACAGCTGATTAGGAGAGCAGAGTGTAGGACCCAAGGCCTTTAGGAGAGTTTATAGCCCTGCGGCTGTGGTTGTCATCACAAATGATCTGTCATGGGAATGTGTTCATGAACTGTGGCTCAATTCATGTGGACCTTTTTGTTGACTTCTGCTCGATAACCAGGGTACCACTGTCCAGGTCTGTTTCTCACATTTGCGGGGCCAGGCCAAGAGTGTGAATGGAGGTTTATGTACTGAAACATTACAGATCCCACTGATGGCCAAATTTAATAGCAATGGGAATGATGTAATAAAATCGCAAAACATTCCTTAGCTGCCATATATACACAACTCTGTGAATGTGGCACTAATTGATGGAGAATATCTAGAAGCAAACACTGGAACAGGAAGAGAGCAGGAAATTCAGTGCTTGGTACAACTGAGAAATTATATTCTGTTATACAAGGATCTATTGTGTTCATACTCTCAGGGAAGGATCAGTTCAGTTCACTTCAGTCAATCAGTCGTGTCCGACTCTTTTTGACCCCATGGACCTCAGCACACCAGGCTTCCCTGTCCGTCACCAACTCCTAGAGCTTGCTCAAACTCATGTCCATTGAGTCAGTGATGCCATCCAGCCATCTCATCCTCTGTCGTCCCCTTCTCCTGCCTTCATTCTTTCCCAGCATCAGGATCTTTTCCAATGAGGTAGTTCTTCACATCAGGTGGCCAAAGTATTGGTGCTTCAGCTTCAGCATCAGTTCTTCCAAAGAACATTCAGGACTGATTTCCTTTAGGATTGACTGGTTGGATTTCCCTGTAGTCCGAGGGACTCTCAAGAGTCTTCTCCAACACCACAGTTCAAAAGCATCAATTCTTCTATGCTCAGCTTTCCTTATGGTCCAGCTCTCACATCCATACATGACCACTGGAAAAAACCATAGCTTTGACTAGACAGACCTTTGTCAGCAAAATAATGTCTCTGCATTTTAATATGCGGTCTAGATTGGTCACAACTTTTCTTCCAAGGAGCAAACATCTTTGTGATTTTGGAGCCTAAGAAAATAAAGTGTGTCACTGTTTCCATTGTTTCCCCATCTATTTGCCATGAAGAGATGGACCAGATGTCATGATCTTAGTTTTTTGAATGTTGAGCTTTAAGCTAGTTTTTTCCCTCTCCTCTTTCACTTTCATGAAGAGGCTCTTTAGCTCCTCTTTGCTTTCTGCCATAAGGGGTGTCATCTGATATCTGAGGTTATTGATATTTTGATATATCTTGATTCCATCTTGTGCTTCATCTAGCCCAGCATTTCACATGATGTATTCTGCAGGGTGTACATCTGCAGGGTGACATAATAATAATAATAAGCAGGTTGACAATATACAGCCTTGACATACTCCTTTCCCAATTTGGAACCAGTCTGTTCTTCCATGTCCAGTTCTAACTGTTGCTTCCTGGCCTGCATACAGATTTCTCAGGAGGCAGGTAATGTGGTCAGGTATTCCCATCTCTTTAAGAACTTTCCACAGTTTGTTGTGATCCACACAGTCAAAGGCTTTAGCATAGTCAATGAAGCAGAAGTAGATGTTTTTCAGGAATTCTCTTGCTTTTTCTATGATCCAATGGATGTTGGCAGTTTGATCTCTGGTTCCTCTGCCTTTTCTAAATCCACTTTGAACATCTGGAAGTTCTCGGTTCATGTACTGTTGAAGGCTGGCCAGGAGAATTTTCAGCATTACTTTGCTAGTGTGTGAGATAAGTGCAATTGTGCAGTAGTTTGAACATTCTTTGGCATTGCCTTTCTTTGGGATTGGAATGAAAAATGATCTTTTCCAGGAAAGGATCAGGCAGTTAATTTGTCTTTCTTGATCTAAGCACTCCATCTTCACTCAAATACACTATATCTTTCTGTGGCTGCACCTTCACAACAATCAGTCACTTTGTTTTGAGGATTGAGGACAAAAGGTCTGGGGATAGGATTTCTCAGGATCTCGGTGGTGCTCATCATGATGGTGGATGTTTAGGTTTTGTGTTTGTAATATGTGGGATGCTCAAATGCATGGGGACCCTCTAGCTGGATCAACATTGTTTTATTTCATCTTATTTTCTCTTTGGAGCTTAGCCACAGAAATTTTAGCCTGGTCTACTCCCTATTTCACAATACAATATAATCCTTGGTATGTCCAAGGGCCTCTTAATGTTGGATGTAATATTCAGGATGAGTTTTTTTCAGAGAATTATTAAATTAGACTACATGTACTGCTAAATATTCTATTCTGAGAAATATGATTTAGAATTTGTGTAATATAAATTTGGCTTAACTCTTGGATTTTTTTTTAATCAAAACAATTTTTAGGGGTTTTCTATGATGTAGTAACTGATGTTACTAAGTTCCTGGAGCTTCCCAAGTGGTGCAGTGGTAAAGAATCTTCCTGTCAATGCAGGAGTTGCAGGAGGCACTCAATGACTGAGCGTGCACACACTAAGCTCCTGAGAATCAGAGGGTGAACCCCATTGGGTGTAGATGGATGTTTATAGAGGTGGATGTTTAGATTTGCCCTGAGGAGAATATAGGGAACCCAGGAAGAGGTGCTAAACTTGGGGGTTGGGCTGCCTGCCTGTGAGGATCGTGTCCTACACGATTAGTCCATGTGATCACTCCCGGCGATCAGCCACTTCCTGTTGCCCTGGCTATCACTGGCTGGCTTTCCCATTCTTGTGACCACCCACAACTATCATTCAGCCATTTCAGCCGGCACAGTTGGAGCCTTGGCAATACTTCTGGTGTCTCCTTAAATCCCAGGAACTGTGTCCTCTGTGCCCACCACCCCCATCTTACTGCTATTGTCTGCCCTGGAGGACAAAGGCTCTGCTATGGAAAGACTTCCTTGGTATCCATGATGGCAATGGAGACTGGAGCTGTGGTGAGGTAGCTACAGGAGTGAGCCATGCTGCTCTCCCTTCAAGAGAGAGCCTGTCCAGAGGAGCTCACAGGCTCCACTGCCATGCCTCCAGGATCCGTTGCTATGTTAGAGCCGAGGCCACACTCTCCTGGTCAGCGACAGGAAATGACCACATACAGCAGAGGTGTCAGGTCCTGACAGGACCCCTCTCACAGGCAGTCTTTGTTCCAGGGCTCCCAGTTTGGCTGACCAAGATTTCCTGGGGGCTGTACTGCTATATTCTGTACTGACAGGGAAGCCTGACGTGTTGCAGTCCATGGGGTCACAAAGAGTTGGACACGACTGAGTGACTGAACTGAACTGTACTGCTCTGAGGTTCTTCGTATTAGTTCTATTTCCTTCCCTCTCTCCTTTCATGGGATTAGAATGGTATTGTGATCTGAAAGCTCTCCCTGCCTCCCATTGCTTCTTCCTCTCCACCTTCTTCTCAGTCATCTCCTCCAGGAAATCTCTCTCTCTCCTAACTTGGTTTCTGCCACCTGGAGGACCTGAACTGATGCAACTTGTGAGGAAGTCTGTGTGAGATATACCACATGTGACTTTTCAGCTGTCGGCAGAAAGGGGAATATGGTTGAGGGCAGGGCAGGTCAACAGTGCCCTGCCCAGAGCCACTTGCTCCTGAGAGCATGGCTTGAGCAGCAAGTGAAGTGGGGGAAGCTGCAGGCTCTTGGTTTCTGCGCCTCCCGAGATCTCCCCTCTCCTAGGGTCCAGGGCTGCTGCTCACCGTCTGCTGCTGGCTGTTATTTGCTCCCATTCCTCTCCCAACTCCTTGCAGTGTTTTTTTTTTTTTTTTTTTTTTTAACAGTTGGAGTGTGACAGGGAAGAAACTGGGTGCAAGATTGTCTTTTCATCTGGCAAACTTACTTCCATATGAAGTCCTATCTGTATTAATTACTGGTGCAAATATCTCTTAAATGTCCATCTTCCCCTCTACCGTGTCAGCACTATTAGCAAAGGGGCCCTGTCTGTCCTGTTCAGAGCTGATTTCTTAGAACCAAAAGTGGTCTCTGAAATATAACAGTGACTCAGTAATGACTGATGGATATAAGTGGGTGAATGCAGGACAGACAGTATTGTACTTCCAGCAGCTACAAAAGCAAATCAAGAAATAAAAGGCTTCCCAATGGTTTAGTATGCTAGCCAAAATAATCCACCCCATGGCCACCTTTCTAGTGGGCATGGTCCCTGTGGTATGTCTAATTACCCTCTCCCACCATCATGGAGCAATCCTTCCCTCCGGAATATCTGCACCTGCCCTAGAGATGCCATTCCTGTATTTCAGATATTGTTTTTTAAAAAAATTCCTTGTGGGAAGCCTCTTCCCCCACCTCCTGTGCCCAGACTTTCTGAGAGGCTAAAGTCAGCTCTGTGTTGGCTAACGTGTTTAGAGTGCCCAGAAATTACTCCTAACTCAGGAAAGCCTGTGAGACTACATTCCAAAGAGTACTCCTCCCACCTTCTTTCATTTTAATAATTACAAGTCTCTTCCTCCCAAGGTCCCGAAAGAAGTTCCCTGTGGGGTAAAATCCTAGGAAGGTGATCCAAGTGGCTTTGTTGATGTGCACACATCCTTCACAAGCCATCCTCTGTCAACCGTCTCAGGCACTGGGCAACATTATCTGTCCCTACTGAGAGGAAAAACCATGGCCACACTGGAGTGTTGAACTCAAGACTCTGGGCTTTTACAGCAGAGGAGAGAAGGCTCTGTTCACATTTCTCTTCACGGAGAACCGGAGGAGACCTGATGGATGGGAAAGGCAGTACACGTCCCTTGGGCTGGGCGTTGCTGAGCCATATCTCCTTAACAAATAAGGCCAGCTTGCTCCCACAGAGTACGTTAGATATGCTCTTGCGGAGTATCTTAGATACGCTCACATCCATATGAGAGCGTATGTGTATCCGAATGTGCTCTGGATAAAGTCTTCTGTTACTTTCCTCCTTGCTCACCTCAGGACATGAAGCCAATTAAAGGGCAAGTTGCTGTACCAGGGATGAGTCCTTTCAACAAATGAGGGCTCTTTTGTCTGAGTCAGTCACTTCTCTGTCTTCCAGAAAACATTATATCGTATAGAAAGAAATTTCTCCAAGATCAGGGTGGGAAAGAGCAGGTTCATTTAATCATTTACTCATTCAGCAAATGTTCATGACATGGGTACCATGTGCCTGGAATTGTTCTAAGGGCTGTGGATGTTGCAGTGACCAAACAGGGTTCCTGCTTCCACAGACCTTATGCTTTCATGGAGAGGTAAGACTGAAACAGGCAGAAAATAAACGGGCAAGACAATTTCCAATAGTAATGAGTTCTTGGGAGACAATGAAATGGATGAGGAAGAGAATGGTGCTCTTTGGGCACATGTTGAGGACAGAATGCTAATTCAAGTTGGTAGTCAGGAAAGAACTCACTAAGGAGGTGCTATTTGAGCTAACATATAAACATTCCCCAATAGACAGCCATTCAAAGACCTAGAGCAGGGCTGGGCACATGGAAAAGCATGGATGAAGGCTCTAAGATGGGATTGAGCCAGATGTACCTGAGGAATCAAAATAAAAACCAAATGACAGTGCAATGGACTTGGGAAAAGGAAGAGGTCAGAGATGTGGATTATGAGGTGAAAATAGCCAACTTGCCATGCTAAGGAAAACATTAACTATTCCATGCTCATCTCAATCTCCAGGTACCGGTGGTACAGGGAGCTGACTTTGGTTACTACCACAGTCACATATATATGCAGGTGTATGTAGAATCCTTTGCTCCTACCAAGCTTCTGGCTGGTCTTTTCCATATTTCACTCTCATTTTGATCAAGTCAACAGAAGTGGCTTTGCAAACAAGCATTATAAACCAACTACAGCATTTCCATTTAAACAATTTGTGTTCTTTGAGAAGGAAGTGGTTAGTACTCTATGCTTTCTGGTGATGCCTCTGACTTCCACCTTAACTCTCTTACTATGAAGCATCAGGTTACAAACCAAAGCTAATTTAAAGAACTTACTTCTCACTGATCATGCCTAGACATTGCTGAGTTTTGAGCACCTTCCCTAGAGATTATATCTTCTATTTTATGTTGGCTGCTAGGGTCAGAAGAGTCATTTAAAATTCACCTTTCCCACCCAGTGAAGGGATCTCAGTGCCAACATCTTTGTCAGGAGGCCATCTATCCTTGACTGGATTGTTCCTCTGATAAGGAGGTCACCTTCATCTGAAGGAGCTGGTTGTACAACTTTAATTATTAGCAAACACATCTACCTGTTGAGTGGACATAGTAACATCCCTTGATATGGTATCTGAAGAGTTATTGTGTAGTCTTGGAATCTTCTCTTCTCTGGATAATATCACCAGTCCTTTAGCTAATCTCCTTGGTGAAATTTCCAGATCCTTCTAAGTACTCAGATCTTTGGAAGGAATGGTGCTAAAGCTGAAACTCCAGTATTTTGGCCCCTCATGGGAAGAATTGACTCATTGGAAGAGACTCTGATGGTGGGAGGGATTGGGGGTGGGAGGAGAAGGGGACGACATAGGATGAGATGGCTGGATGGCATCACTGACTTGATGGACGTGAGTCTGAGTGAACTCCGGGAGTTGGTGATGGACAGGGAGGCCTGGCGTGCTGTGATTCATGGGGTCACAAAGAGTTGGACACAACTGAGTGACTGAACTGAACTGATACTTATGTCAGTTAGGACACAAGTTTGTTACCCTTTTGGTAACAAATGACTGAAACTCCAAATCGAAAAGATTTAAACTCCAAAGATAAATTATTGGCTCAAGTAACTGAAAAGTCTGGGAAATGCTCCAGGACTGTCAATGTCCAGGGCCTGGTTTCTCCCTGTCTAACTGACAGACAGCTTTCCTTTGTGTTTGGTTCATTCTAGCACCCGATGTGATGGCCCTCAGAGCTCCAGACTCCAGAGTTTACCAGTGATACTCTGACTGGCTGGGCCTGATCACCTTCTAGTGGGTAGAGAAGGGGTAGGAATCCATGGCACTAGGAATAGAGACATTGACCATGAAGGAGAGGTGGTTCCCATGGAAAAGAAGTAAGGTACAGACCGAAATCAGATTGATTATATTCTTTGCAGCCAAAGATGGAGAAGCTCTATACAGTCAACAAAGACAAGACCGGGAGCTGACTGTGGCTCAGATCATGAACTCCTGATTGCCAAATTCAGACTTAAATTGAAGAAAGTGGGCAACACCACTAGACCATTCAGGTATGACCTAAATCAAATCCCTTATGATTATACAGTGGAAGTGAGAAATAGATTTAAGGGTCTGGATCTGATAGATAGAGTGCCTGATGAACTGTGGAATGAGGTTTGTGACACTGTACAGGAGACAGGGATCAAGACCATCCCCATGGCAAAGAAATGCAAAAAAGCAAAATGGCTGTCTGGGGAGGCCTTACAAATAGCTGTGAAAAGAAGAGAAGCAAAAAGCAAAGGAGAAAAGGAAAGATATAAGCATCTGAATGCAGAGTTCCAAAGAATAGCAAGAAGAGATAAGAAAGCCTTCTTCAGCAATCAATGCAAAGAAATAGAGGAAAAGAACAGAATGGGAAAGACTAGAGATCTCTTCAAGAAAATTAGAGATACCAAGGGAACATTTCATGCAAAGATGGGCTCGATAAAGGACAGAAATGGTCTGGACCTAACAGAAGCAGAAGATATTAAGAAGAGGTGGCAAGAATACACAGAAGAACTGTACAAAAAAGATCTTCATGACCCAGATAATCATGATGATGTGTTGACTAATCTAGAGCCAGACATCTTGGAATGTGAAGTCAAGTGGGCCTTAGAAAGCATCACTACGAACAAAGCTAGTGGAGGTGATGGAATTCCAGTTGAGCTGTTTCAAATCCTGAAAGATGATGCTGTGAAAGTGCTGCACTCAATTTGCCAGCAAATCTGGAAAACTCAGCAGTGGCCACAGGACTGGAAAAGGTCAGTTTTCATTCCAATTCCAAAGAAAGGCAATGCCAAAGAATGCTCAAACTACCGCACAATTGCACTCATCTCACATGCTAGTAAAGTAATGCTCAAAATTCTCCAAGCCAGACTTCAGCAATATGTGAACCGTGAACTCCCTGATGTTCAAGCTGGTTTTAGAAAAGGCAGAGGAACCAGAGATCAAATTGCCAACATCCGCTGGATCATGGAAAAAGCAAGAGAGTTCCAGAAAAACATCTATTTCTGCTTTATTGACTATGCCAAAGCCTTTGACTGTGTGGATCACAGTAAACTGTGGAAAATTCTGAAAGAGATGGGAATACCAGACCACCTGACCTGCCTCTTGAGAAATCTGTATGCAGGTCAGGAAGCAACAGTTAGAACTGGACATGGAACAACAGACTGGTTCCAAATAGGAAAAGGAGTACGTCAAGGCTGTATATTGTCACCCTGCTTATTTAACTTATATGCAGAGTACATCATGAGAAATGCTGGACTGGAAGAAACACAAGCTGGAATCAAGATTGCTGGGAGAAATATCAATAATCTCAGATATGCAGATGACACCACCCTTATGGCAGAAAGTGAGGAGGAGCTAAAAAGCCTCTTGTTGAAAGTGAAAGAGGAGAGTGGAAAAGTTGGCTTAAAGCTCAACATTCAGAAAACGAAGATCATGGCATCTGGCCCCATCACTTCATGGGAAATAGATGGGGAAACAGTAGAAACAGTGTCAGACTTTGTTTTTTTGGGCTCCAAAATCACTGCAGATGGTGACTGCAGCCATGAAATTAAAAGGCGCTTACTCCTTGGAAGAAAAGTTATGACCAACCTAGATAGTATATTCAAAAGCAGAGACATTACTTTGCCGACTAAGGTCCGTCTAGTCAAGGCTATGGTTTTTCCTGTGGTCATGTATGGATGTGAGAGTTGGACTGTGAAGAAGGCTGAGCGCCGAAGAATTGATGCTTTTGAACTGTGGTGTTGGAGAAGACTCTTGAGAGTCCCTTGGACTGCAAGGAGATCCAACCAGTCCATTCTGAAGGAGATCAACCCTGGGATTTCTTTGGAAGGAATGATGCTGAAACTGAAGCTCCAGTACTTTGGCCACCTTATGCGAAGAGTTGACTCATTGGAAAAGACCCTGATGCTGGGAGGGATTGGGGGCAGGAGGAGAAAGGGACGACCGAGGATGAGATGGCTGGATGGCATCATGGACTCAATGGACGTGAGTCTGAGTGAACTCCGGGAGTTGGTGATGGACAGGGAGGCCTGGCGTGCTGCGATTCATGGGGTCGCAAAGAGTCGGACACGACTGCGCAACTGAACTGAACTGAATCGTAGTGAAATAAGGTTTTCTTTTTAAGTACACTTGAGTGTACAAAAGGATATGTACTTACAGAAAAATAAGAAGTAATTGTATAGGAGATACTTGGATTTGGCATTTTCCTGAAAGCATACTTTTGAGTATGAATTTATTTTGTTTGTAATTTGAGTATGAATTCTTTACTTTGGTCAGTTTACCACGTATGAATCCTCTCTGCTCAATCTCGTTTTAAAATTTATTTATTTTTGGCCATGCTGCGTCTTCGTTGCTGCACGCGTGTTTCTCTAGTTGCGACTAGTGGAGCGACTCTCTAGTTGCAGTGTGCAGGCTTCTCTTTGGGATGGCTTCCCTTGTGGAACACGGGCTGTAGGGGGCAAAGGCTTCGGTAGTTACAATTCCAGGCCTTGGACTGCAAGCTTAATAGTTGTGGTGCACGGACTTAGTTGCTCCGCAGTATGTGGGATCTTCCTGGACCAGGGATCAAACCCATGTCTCCTATGTTGGCAGGTGGATTCTTAACCACTGAGCCACCAGGGAAGCCTCAGATCATTTTGAATCTTTTGAGACCTAGAAAGAGAAACACTTTGGGGCAGTACAGCATAGGCTTAACTACAGGGAAAATTTTTTTTAAACCACAGAACTACAGTTAAGTTATCTTTAAATAATAAACCAAAAGATGTAAAAATTTGACTGACTTTATTTTTCATTTGTATTTTGAATTAATCCAATCGTTAATGACTGAGCAGATACCCTGGGCTTACGGGTGTGCCGTAGCTGATACTGAAGTAAGTAAAAAATCATCATTCCAAATGTGAAAAGAGTTTTGAAATGAAAAAGCAAAACAAATAAACTATTGTGTGTGAAGTCAATTGAGAACATGCAGTGTGAGAGGTTTGAAACTCAGTGGTGAGGAGGAGTAAGAGGCCTTGCCAAGAGGCTGGGCTCTGGAGTCACCCAAGATCAGCCACCACTGTGTTCACTGTTGCACTGAGCATTTTTCAAAAAACTTAATATGGAAAATTGCAAACATATTCCAAAGACGAGATGTCTGAGCCATTATGGTTCCCATCACCCTGTTTCAGCAGTTTAAACTCATGGCTCCTTGTCTCCTCTGGTCCCCCGACAACTGGATTATATTGAAGCAAATTCTAGTTATCATTTCAGCCTTCAATATTTTAGTGTGTATCTAAAACAGAAGAACTCCTTTAAAAAAACATAACCACATTACTGTTATCACACCTAAATATTATCCTATTGTCATAAAATAACCAGTGTTTAAATTTTCTTGTTATTTATTGTTTGTGTGTACACACACAAATCTTTTTTTTTTTTTAAGATGTCTGAGCCATTATGGTTCCCATCACCCTGTTTCAGCAGTTTAAACTCATGGCTCCTTGTCTCCTCTGGTCCCCCGACAACTGGATTATATTGAAGCAAATTCTAGTTATCATTTCAGCCTTCAATATTTTAGTGTGTATCTAAAACAGAAGAACTCCTTTAAAAAAACATAACCACATTACTGTTATCACACCTAAATATTATCCTATTGTCATAAAATAACCAGTGTTTAAATTTTCTTGTTATTTATTGTTTGTGTGTACACACACAAATCTTTTTTTTTTTTTCCCTAACAGTTTGTTGAAACAAGATCCAAGTAAGAGATATATATGCAGGCTCCTTCTCTTCACCTCCCCCATTCTTTTTTTACTTACTACTTATTTAATCTTCACTATAACTCTGAAAAAGTAATATTCTATTTACAAAAGAGAACTGAGGCCCTCGGAGGGTTACAAATTTGTTCAGCATCACAGAACTGAAAATGACAGCCTTTAGCTGAAAATCAGCCCATGTCTGTCTGACTGCAGAAATTGGTGTGCCTTTCTGGAGTTAGAAGAATTTGGATTCATACTTTAATAGAGGTTTCTTGACCATGCCACTCCACTAACTCTCCAGCCTCACCCAAGTGTTTATGGTCCAAGGACCCCCCAATTAGCAAGGTGAAAGTTGCTCAGTCATGTCCAACTCTTTGTGACCCCAATGACTGTAGCCCACCAGTCTCCTCTGTCTATGCGATTCTTTGGGCAAGAATACTGGACTGGGTAGTCATTCCCTTCTCCAGGGGATCTTCCCAACCCAGGAATCAAACCCAGGTCTCCCGCACTGCAGGCAGACTTTTAACCTTCTGAGCTACCAGGGAAGCCCAGTTATGGAGCTAAAAAAGCAGTATGCTCATTTTTTGCCCAGCTGTTCATATAAGAATGAGCCCAGCTACAGAGTGTGACAGGCAATCAGTTATGCAGTTCCCAGTTTAACCAGAGCAGCTCCAAAAAATCATTTCCTACTTCTTCTAACATCTCCCAAGAGAGATTCTGAGGTTAGTGCCATGGTGTACTAGTAGGTTCTACAACTCTAAAAGATCTAGAACTGTTCAGTGTGGTAGCCACAGTGGGTATTTCATTTTTAATTTGAATTACAATTAAATAAAATTAAAAATCCCTCAGTCACACTAGCCACATTTGAAATGCTTGATAGTAACTACCATATTGCATAGTGCAGATTTAGAACATTTCTATCATTGCAGAAGGCTCTGTTAGTGCTGAAAAATAACAGGTGGAGGCAATCATCTGTGTTTCAACCACAGATTAAAATTGGGGGGAGCGAGGAACAGCAGCTCCCTCTCCTTTTCTTTCTTTAAGAAAGACCTCAGGATTTAGATGGTCACATTTGAGAGCGGCAGTGGGAAGACACAAGGCTTTAGCACTCTGAGTAGTAGGCATTTTGTAAAGTTAAAACAACGATTGGTAAGGCAAAGCAGTGACTACTAGCTGAAACAAAATCTGGTGCCTTTTTTCCTTAAAATGTGCCAGATCCACAGCCTGCACAAAACACAAGGATTACCAGAAACTCTGGAGGAATGATTTACTTTTATCCTTTTAGACATGTAAATTATCCCCCTCATAAGCTTGCCTCATTATTTGAGTGACTGGCTTTAGTTATTGAGCAGCGAGTTGCTGAATAATCGTTGCTGGAGAATGTTGGATCACACCAAAAAAAGATACCCCACATCCAAGGACAAAGCAGAAGCCCCAGCAAGATGGTAGGAGGGGCAAAATTGCGTTTAGAATCAAAACCCTTAGCCGCCAGAGAGTCTCAGAGGGCTCATACAAACCTTGTGTGTACCAGGACCCATAGACCCCACAGAGTTTGAGCCAGAACTGTGATTGAGTGTCTCCTGGGAAGGTACGGGTCAGCAGTGGCCTGCCGCAAGGCAGGGGCCCTGGGTGCACCAGAGCTAGTATGGCATAAGCCCTCTTGGAGAAGGTCACCATCATCCCTACCACAGAGCCACCAGAACTTACACAGGACTGGGGAAGCAGACTCTTGGAAGGTACAAACAGAACCTTGTGACCACCAGGACCCAGGAGAAAGGAGCAGTGACCCCACAAGAGTCTGATCCAGACCTGCACATGAGTGGCCAGGAGTCTCTGGTGGAGGTGTGGATTGACAGTGGCCTGCTGCGGGGTCGGGGGCACTGTGTGCTGCAGTGTTGCATGGGGCCTTTTGAAGGAGGCACCATTATCTTCTTAACCTCCACCTCAGGTCTAACAACAGGGAGGGAATCAAGCCCTGCCCATCAATAGAAAGTTGGATTAAATGTACTGAGCATGGCCCCGCCCATCAGAACAAGACCCAGTTTCCCCCTCAGGCAATCTCTCCCATCAGGAAGTATCCATCAGAGGGCGGACAGAATGAAAATCATGGATAACTTAACCCAACTGATCACATGGACTTGTCTAACCCAATGAAACTATGAGCCATGCATGCCCTGTAGGGCCACCCACCCAAGGTGGATGGGTCATGATGGAGAATTCTGACAAAATGTGGTCCACTGGAGAAGGGAATGGCAAAGCACTTCAGTATTCTTGCCTTGGGAACCCCATGACCAGCATGAAAAGGCAAAAAGATAGGACACTGAAAGTTGAACTCCCCAGGTCGGTAGGTGCTCGATATGCTATGGGAGATCAGTGGAGAAATAACTCCAGACAGAATGAAGAGATGGAGCCAAAGCAAAAACAACACCCACTTGTGGATGTGACTGATGATGGAAGTACAGTCCGATGCTGTAAGTAAGGTCACTCAGTCGTGTCCGACTCTTTGTGACCCCATGGACTGCAGCCCACCAGGCTCCTCAGTCCATGAGATTCTCCAAGCAAGAATACTGGAGTGGGTTGCCATTTCCTTCTCCAGGGGATCTTCCCGACCCAGGGATCGAACCCGGGTCTCCCGCATTGGAGGCAGACGCTTTAACCTCTGAGCCACCAGGGAAAGTCCGATGCTGTAAAGAGCATTATTGCATAGGAACCTGGAATGTTAGGTCCATGAGTCAAGGCAAATTGGAAATGGACAAACAGGAGATGGCAAGAGTGAACATCAATATTTTAGGAATCAGTGAACTGAAATCAGTTATCACTGATTCATTTTAGGAATCAGTGAAAATGGACTGGAATGGGTGAATTTAACTCAGATGGCTGTTAGTTACATCTACTACTGTGGGCAAGAATCCCTTAGAAGAAATGGAGTAGCCATCATAGTCAACAAGAGTACGGGTCTCCCGCATTGGAGGCAGACGCTTTAACCTCTGAGCCACCAGGGAAAGTCCGATGCTGTAAAGAGCATTATTGCATAGGAACCTGGAATGTTAGGTCCATGAGTCAAGGCAAATTGGAAATGGACAAACAGGAGATGGCAAGAGTGAACATCAATATTTTAGGAATCAGTGAACTGAAATCAGTTATCACTGATTCATTTTAGGAATCAGTGAAAATGGACTGGAATGGGTGAATTTAACTCAGATGGCTGTTAGTTACATCTACTACTGTGGGCAAGAATCCCTTAGAAGAAATGGAGTAGCCATCATAGTCAACAAGAGTTTGAAATGCGTACTTGGATACAGTCTCAAAAACGACAGAATGATCTTTGTTTGTTTCCAAGACAAATCATTCAGATCACAGTGGTCCAAGCCTATGCCCCGACCAGTAACACTGAAGAAGCTGAAGTTGAATGGTTCTGTGAAGACCTACAACACCTTCTAGAACTAACATCCCCAAAAAATGTCCTTTTCATTATAGGGGACTGGAATGCAAAAGTAGGAAGTCAAGAGGTACCTGGAGTAACGGATAAATTTGGCCTTGGAGTGCAAAACAAAGCAGGTCAAAGGCTAACAGTTTTGCCAAGAGAATGCACTGATTATAGCAGACACCCTCATTCAACAACAGAAGACTCTACACGTGGACAACACCAGTTGGTCAATACCAAAATTAGATTGACTATATTCTTTGCAGCCAAAGATGGAGAAGCTCTGTACAGTCAGCAAAATCAGACCGGGAGCTGACTGTGGCTCAGATCATGAACTCCTTATTACCAAATTCAGACTTAAGTTGAAGAAAATAGGGAAAACCACTAGACCATTCAGGTATGACCTAAATCAAACCCCTTACGATTATACAGTGGAAGTGACAAACAGATTCAAGGGATTAGATCTGATAGAGTGCCTGAAGAACTATGGACGGAGGTTCATGACATTGTACAAGAGGCAATGATCAAGGCCATCAAGATCGAAAAAAAAGAAATGCAAGAAGGCAAAATTGTTTCTGAGGAGGCCTTACAAATAGCTGAGAAAAGAAGGGAAGCCAAAGGCAAAGGAAAAAAGGAAAGATACACCCATTTGAATGCAGAGTTCCAAAGAATAGTAGGGAGAGAGAAGAGAGCCTTCCTCAGTGATCAGTGCAAAGAAATAGAGGAAAACAATAGAATGGGAAAGAGTAGAGATCTCTTCAAGAAAATTAGAGAGACCAAGGGAACATTTCATGCAAAGATGGACTCGATAAAGGACAGAAATTGTATGGACCTAACAGAAGAAGAAGATATTAAGAAGAGGTTCAAGAATACACAGAAGAACTGCACAAAAAAGATCTTCATGACCCAGATAATCACGATGGTGTGATCACTCACCTAGAGCCAGACATCTGGAATGCAAAGTCAAGTGGGCCTTAGGAAGCATCACTGTGAACAAAGCTAGTGGAGGTGATGGAATTCCAGATGAACTATTTCAAATCCTAAAAGATGATGCTGTGAATGTGTTGCACTCAGTATGCCAGCAAATCTGGAAATCTCAGCAGTGGCCACAGGACTGGAAAAGGTCAGTTTTCAAAATCCCAAAGAAAGGCAATGCTAAAGAACGTTCAAACTACTGCACAACTGTACTCATCTCACATGCTATCAAAGTAATGCTCAAAATTCTCCAAGCCAGGCTTCAACAGTATATGAACTATGAACTTCCAGATGTTCAAGCTGGATTTAGAAAAGGCAGAGAAACCAGAGATCAAATTGCCAACATCCACTGGATCATGGAAAAAGCAAGAGAGTTCCAGAAAAACATCTATTTCTGCTTTATTGACTATGCCAAAGCCGTTGACTGTGTGGATCACAATAACCTATGGAAAATTCTTCAAGAGGTGGGAATACCAGACCACCTGACCTGCCTCTTGAGAAACCTGTATGCAGGTCAGAAAGCAACAGTTAGAACCGGACATGGAACAACAGACTGGTTCCAAATTGTTAAAGGAGTACGTCAAGGCTGTATATTGTCCTCTGCATATTTAACTTATATGCAGAGTACATCATGCAAAATGCCAGGCTGGATGAAGCATAAGCTGGAATCAAGATCGCTGGGAGAAATATCAATAATGTCAGATAGACCGATGACACCACCCTCATGGCAGAAAGCGAAGAAGAACTAAAGAGCCTTGTGATGAAAGTGAAAGAGGAGAGTGAAAAAGTTGGCTTAAAACTCACCATTCAGAAAACAAAGATCATGGCATCTGGTCCCATCACTTCATGGCAAATAGATGGGAAACAACGGAAACAGTGAAAGACTATTTTCTTGGGCTCCAAAAATCACTGCAGATGGTGATTTCAGCCATGAAATTAAAAGACGCTTACTCCTTGGAAGGAAAGCTATGACCAACCTAGACAGCATATATAAAAAGAGAGACATTACTCTACCAACAAAGGTCTGTCTAAGCTATGGTTTTTCCAGTAGCCATGTATGGATTTAAGAGTTGGGCCATAAAGAAAGCTGAGCACCGAAGAATTGGTGCTTTTGAACTGTGGTGTTGGAGAAGACTCTTGAGAGTCCCTTGGATTGCAAGGAGATCCAACCAGTCCATCCTAAAGGAAATCAGGTCTGAATATTCATTGGAAGAACTGATGCTGAAGCTGAAACTCCATTACTTTGGCCACCTGATGCGAAGAACCAACTCATTGGAAAAGACTCTGGTGCTAGGAAAGATGAAGGCAGGAGGAGAAGGGGATGACAGAGGATGAGATAGTTGGATCGCATCACCGACTCAATGGACATGAGTTTGAGTAAACTCTGGGAGTTGGTGATGGACAGGCGAGCCTGGCTTTGCTGCAGTCCGTGGGGTCACAGAGAATCGGACACGACTGAGTGACTGAACTGAACTGGTTTTAGTTAGGTTCTGAAAAGTAAGGGAATCTCTGAATGTAATGGTACCTCCTAGAGCTATATTCTTAAGATTCATGAGTTCTGTTTATTTTTACTCATTATTTTCTGTATCTCCATAGTGGGATAGTGTCAACAAAAACACAGTTAGGCACCTGTTAAAGGCAGCAAGATTTCACAGTTCATTCATACAGTAGGGAAGAGAAACTCCAGCATAAATTAAGCTCAACTCTGCTGAGAGAAAAGTTGGGTCCCTTTTAAAATGCTGAGATGTACTAAAGGAAAAGTATTGAAGATGTTAGGTGGAGAGGTTGGTCAGTGTGATTAAGCCATCTGTGTCTGCTTGCTAATTGGTGCTTCTCAAATTGAGGTTCCCATCCTTCTGCAGAGACTGGTAGACAAGGGCCCTGTCCTTCTCGGTGATTACATTTCAAAGGGATGACTTTCAGGTCTTTGAGAGAGACATTTCTGGGTTGTAAAGGATTTGTATTTCACGCTTCAGAGAAAGGATTGACAGCTGCAAGTTTTCTAAGGTTAAATGCTCCAGAAAAGCGAGGTCAAAGGTGTTGGCTAGAACAAGCAGTTAATTATTTTGGCAGCATTAAGGTTTCTCAGGGAGACCTTTTGAAGATACTGGCTCATCCTAGGGACACAGCCTTAAGCTGACAGAAGGTGTGCTATAGAGTTTGGTCTTGTCTCTTACAGTGTGTGAGGGAGGTTGAATGGAGTTGCTTGTGCTGAGAATCTGCAGTTTTCAGTATCTGGATAAAGGGGTTTCTATTTGTTTTTAATCAAAGTATAGTTGATTTGCAATGTTGTGTTACTTATGCTGTTCAGCAAAGTGATTCAGTTACAAATAATAACAATAATAATAATCTCTCCTCTCTCTCTCTCCCCATATATGTGTGTGTGTGTGTGTTGGTCACTCAGTCATGTCCGACTCTTTGAGACCCCGTGGACTATAGCCCACCAGACTTCTCTGTCTGTGGAATTCTCCAGGCAAGAATACTGGAGTGGATTGCCATTCCCTTCTCCAGAGTATATATTCAATATCGTATGCTGGAGCAAAGGAGCACGTCAAGGCTGTATATTGTCACCTTGCTTATTTAACTTATATGCAGAGTACATCATGAGAAACGCTGGACTGGAAGAAACACAAGCTGGAATCAAGATTGCTGGGAGAAAGATCAATAACCTCAGATATGCAGATGACACCACCCTTATGGCAGAAAGTGAAGAGGAGCTAAAAAGCCTCTTGTTGAAAGTGAAAGAGGAGAGTGAAAAAGTTGGCTTAAAGCTCAACATTCAGAAAACGAAGATCATGGCATCTGGCCCCATCACTTCATGGGAAATAGATGGGGAAACAGTAGAAACAGTGTCAGACTTTATTTTTTTGGGCTCCAAAATCACTGCAGATGGTGACTGCAGCCATGAAATTAAAAGGCGCTTACTCCTTGGAAGAAAAGTTATGACCAACCTAGATAGTATATTCAAAAGCAGAGACATTACTTTGCCGACTAAGGTCCGTCTAGTCAAGGCTATGGTTTTTCCTGTGGTCATGTATGGATTGAGAGTTGGACTGTGAAGAAGGCTGAGCGCAGAAGAATTGATGCTTTCGAACTGTGGTGTTGGAGAAGACTCTTGAGAGTCCCTTGGACTGCAAGGAGATCCAACCAGTCCATTCTGAGGGAGATCAACCCTGGGATTTCTTTGGAAGGAATGATGCTAAAACTGAAGCTCCAGTACTTTGGCCACCTTATGCGAAGAGTTGACTCATTGGAAAAGACCCTGATGCTGGGAGGGATTGGGGGCAGGAGGAGAAGGGGACGACTGAGGGTGAGATGGCTGGATGGCATCATGGACTCAATGGACGTGAGTTTGAGTGAACTCCGGGAGTTGGTGATGGACAGGGAGGCCTGGCGTACTGCGATTCATGGGGTCACAAAGAGTCGGACACGACTGGGCGACTGAACTGAACTGAACTGAACCGAAGCTGGGGCTTTCCAGATGGCACTAGTGGTAAAGAATCCACCTCCCAATGCAGAAGATGCAAGATATATGGATTCGATTGCTGGATCAGGGAGATCCTCTGGAGTAGGAAGTGGCAACCTGCTCCAGTATTCTTGCCTGGGAAGTTCCATGGGCAGAGGAGCCTGGTGGGCTACAGTCCGTTGGACAGCAAAGAGTTGGACACGACTGAGTGACTGAGCACACACAATATCCTATGCTAAACCGTAAGGGAAAATAACATTGACAAGAATAATGTATGTATGTATGGGTTTTTTCAAATATTGTTTTCCCCTATGGTTTAGCATAGGATATTAAATATAGTTCTCTGTGCTGTACCTGAGTAGGACCTTGTTGTTCACCCATTCTGTGTATAAAAGCTTGCATCTAACTCCAGCCTCTTACTCCACTCTGTCCCTCAACCCTTCCCCCTCAGTAACCACCAGCTCTTGTCTCTCTGTCCCCAGTTCTGTTTGTTTCATAGATAGGTTCCTTTGTGTAATATTTTACATTCCATGTGTAAGTGAGTATCTCATGGTGTTTGTTGTCCTTCTGTCTGACTTCACTCAGTATGATAATCTCTGTTGTATTCACACTTCTGCAGGTGGCATGATTTCATTCTTAATGGCTGCGTAGTATTCCATTGTTTATATATACTGCATCTTCCTTATCCATTCATCTGTTGATGGATGTTTAGGTTGTTTCCATGTCTCACCTATTGTGTATAGTGCTGCTTTGAACATAGGGATGCATTTATCTTTTGAATTGTGGTTTTGTCCAATATATGCCCCGGAAGTAGGATTGCTGGATCATATGGTAAATCTGTTTTTAGTTTTCCAAGGAATTTCCCTACTGTTTTCTATAGCATCTGCACTACTTCACTGGCTTACAGTCTCACCAGCAGTGTAGGAAGCTTCTTTTTATTTTCTCTACACCCTCTCTAGCATTTGTTACTTGTAGACTTTTAAATATGGCCATTCTGGCGGGTGTGAGGTGGTACCTCATTGTTTTTTTTTTTGCAGGATCTTAGTTCCCTATCAGGGATCAAAGTTGTGCCCACTGCAGTGGAAACTTGCAGTCCTAACCACTGGACCACCAAGGAATTCCCCCTCCCTATAGTTTTGATTTGCATTTTTCTAATAAATTAGCAGTGTTGAGCATCTTTTCATGTGCCTGTTGGCCATCTGTATGTCTTCTTTGGAGAAACGTGTATTTAGGTCTTCTGCCCATTTTGGGATTGGGTCGTTTGTTGAGTTGTATGCTCTGTAAATTTTGAAAATTCAGCCCTTGTTGGTCACATCATTTGTTCATATTTCCTCCCATTCTGTAGGTTGTCTTTTTGTTTTATTTATGGTTTCCTTGCTGTGTAAAAGTTTGTAAGTTTGATTAGGTCCCTTTTCTTTGTTTTTGTTATTATTTCTGTTGCCTTGGGAGACTGACCTAAAAAAACATAAGTACGATTTATGTCAGAGAATGTTTCGCCTATGTTCTCTTCTAGGAGTTTTACAGTGTCGTGTTATTTTTGTATATAGTGAGAGGGTGTTGTAGCTGTCCGACTTTACCAGCACTGCTTGCTGAAGAGACTGTCTTCTCCCGTTGTATGAAACAATATTGTTCTGTGTTGAAGACTGACTGTAGGTGTGTGGGTTTAATTTGAGGCTCTCTTTTCTGAGCCTAATACCAGGCTGTTTTGATTACTGTAGCTTTGTAGTATTGTTGAAGTCTGGGAGGATTATACCTCATGTTTTGTTCTTTTTCTTCAGGATTGCTTTGGCAGTTCTGGGCCTTTTATGGTTCCATATGAATTTTACGATTATTTGTTCTAGTTTGGTGAAAAATATCAGTGGTAATTTGAGAGGGATTGCATTAAGTCTGTTTTGGGGTATTATTGTGTTTTAACAATATTAACTCTCCCAATCCAACAGCATGGCCTATCTTTCCATTTCTTTCAATTATCTAATGTTTCCTTTCTTAATGTTTTACAGTTTCAGCCTATAAGTCTTTCATCTCCTTGGTCAGGTTTATTCCTAAGTATTTTATTTTGGGAGGATGCAATTTTAAAAGGTTTTTTTTTTATACTCCCTTTCTGATAATTTGGATAAATTTTTATATACAATATTTTATGACCTAGGCATTCAGGGGATAGTGAGATGAATTTAATCCAACTTTGGGAAAGGATAAAGAACCTTAAATGAAAGTGAATAAGGCATTGTTATTGGGGACCTGTTGCATACACAGAAAAGAGTCACAAAGGTGATTTTCAGAACTTGAGGAGCAGCCTTGTATTTTATTTTGTGTTTAAGCCCAGGATGAATGCTTAGAACCAGCATAGTCTAGGGGAAGGTAAGAGATTTGAATATTTCTGGGAAAGCTTCTTGGAAGAGGTAGAACCTGAGCTGAGTCTTAAAAGATGATGGGTGGACTTTTCTTGGTTTAGTATTTTATTGTGGTATTTCCATGACTCCCCATCTGCTTTCCACAGAAATTAAATATTTTAAGTAAAAAGTTTAATCATGAAAAAAAAATTTTTTTAGGATGCTGCCCAAAGTTGGCATTTCTCACTTTTTAAAAAATTTTAAATTTTTTCTTGGCCACACCACACATCATGTGGGATATTAGTTACCCAACAGGGATCGAACCTATGTCCTCTGCAGTGGAAGCACAGAGTCTTAACCACTGGACTACCAGGGAAGCCCCTCTCTCACTTTTTGACCCTTGATTCCTTAATTGTTTTTTAACCAGCTCTCTTAAGAATGACATGTCCTAAGGAACAATGATGTTTTTATACAATCAGTTCCACCATCCAAAATATCTTCCAAACCTGTTCCCCATACATACCATCAGGAAACTATATATCTTTCAAGACCCAGCTGAAATAGCACTCTGTCTGTGTTCCCACAGTAGATTGGTTTCTATATTTTTGCTCGTATTATAACTCTTATTCTGTTCATTTTATACTCCTAGTGCAGTCTCCTCCACACAGAAAATAGCTAATGTGTGATTAATAGATGTGGTTATATATAATATGCTCTAAAATGTGTTTTCTAGTATAAAGAACTCAGCTATCTTACATGCACAGGTATTATATTATGTTAATTGAATTTTTATTTGTTCTTAGATGTCATTAAGAGGATCTGCGCCAGTGACAATTGTACCTCTTCCTGGAGAGCAAGTACAGGTTCAGGGGGTCATCCAGACAGCTCAGTCTTCTGTAATTCACCCACCACACGTGCAAACGGTACAGAAATTAAGACTTAGTGGGGACTTTCCTGGTGGTCCAGTGGTTGAGAGTCCACCTTCCAGTGCAGGGGATGTGGGTTCGATCCCTGGCTGGGGACCCAAGATCCCATGTGCAGCAGGGCAGCTGAGTCAGCATGCCACAACTAGAGAGAAACCCAATCACTGCAGCTAAAACTTGATGCAGCCAAAAATTTAAAAAAAAAAAGACTTGGTGGCTGAGAGAGGGGACTTGTGAACCTGGAGTCTTTGGACAACTGAAGTTGCTGTAGTTTCACTATTTTAGACCAAAATAACGATGTCTTAGAGACTGGACTATAGAACAAATGAAGTGAATGGAAAAGTTTCAGAACTTCTAGTTTCATGTATGTACTACCCAGGGAAAACAGAAGGCAATTCTGGGGAGAAGTTACATTTAGAATTTAAGGAAATGAAAGATTTTCTGAAGGGAAAGCACCTTTTTATCCTAGTGGTATCCTTCACGAAAAAGAGAATTCTGAAGAAAGGGTGATGATGTGAGTGTTCTAGCAAAGTAAGAAAGTGCCTACTTTATGCTTTATGGTGATCGTATAAAAGAGAGTTCCCTCATTGTAAAGTTCATACTTATGCCTGTCTATTTACACCTGGCAACAATAAGAAGGAAAGAGCCATTCTGGGTTCTTTGCCTTTTACTCTTTCTCCCCATTTTATCTTCTGGCTCCTGTGAGTCTCAGAATGCCTTTGGTCATCTCTCATTTTTAGAAGCAGCTATCTTGGAGGAAAAGCTGTGTAGCCCATGTTCACTCTTGAGTATATACAGTGTCTGTGTAGCTTATTTTCCTCTTGAGCATATACAGTGTCTGTATAACTCATTTTTCCTCAAGTATATACAGTGTCTATGTAGCTCTTTTTCCCTCTTGAGTATATACAGCCTCTGGCAGGGCTGTCAGCTCTGGAGCTGCGTCTTTATGTGTTTTTTTCCTTTGTGAAAGGTGATTGCTTTAATGTAAAGATTTTACTGTTACTTGCTAGTGCTGTCATTAGAGGTTCTTCCTCTTAGTTATAAGTAATGTCTTAGTTCTAGGAATTATTTTCTTGAGTTCACTGGGAGGCTTTGAAGTAAATCTGTGGACAAAAGGTAAAACAGCTAAGATTTAGATTAGAAATGGTATATCTGTGATGCTTGAGGAAACAGAAGCGACTGATCTTCTTTAATTATTACTGTATTGTTTGTTACTGTGATTATTAACTATTACTGATTATGACCCGTTCTTTCTTTTCTATCAAAAGATAAAGATTTAAGATATAAAAAAGTATAAGTACACTTGAACTCATTTTTGAAGGTGAATACAATGTAAAACAAGCTTCTTTGGAAATTTAAGATCTAAGTCTAAATAGTTAGGGGAAGGCTTTCTGTATACAGTAGGTAATGTAGAGAATTTATTTATTACATCTTTCTAGAAGCTTGTTTTATTTTTTTAAAAGAAGTCAGGTATCACAGTGTAGCTTCAGAAAAATATTGAGAAATTTAATACATTTAAAATATCTTATTTCCTCAATTGTAAGATATAACTTAAAACTTGCACGTGGTTATTGTGCTGACTAGTTTTACTAGGTTTTCCTTTTTTTCTCTGCTTGAAAGTTTTCTCCTCAACATCTCCAGCATTGGCTTCTCTTGCCTTTCAGATCTCAAGTTAAATATCTCATCAAGGAGGCTTTCACAAACAATCAATAGGTTTATTATTAATAGTAGTTAACATTTAATGTGTGCTTGTGCTATGCCATGCACTAAATGCTTTACATGTATTGACTAATTCAATTATGAAATGAGATAAAGCTAATCAATACAGATTTTTAAATTTACTTATATTTGTACCTGCCCTTGCCAGTGACCTCCACTTTGCCAGATCTAATGGTTGTCCTGGGTCCTTACATTACTTCACCTGCTAGCAGAATTTGACATGGTTGATCATTCTTTTCTCCTTAATACTCTGTCTTTGCTAGGTTTTCAAGGACACCGCGCTCATTTGGTATTCCTCCTGCCTCACTGGGGGCTTATTCTTGCCCTCATTTGCTGGTTCCTCCCCTTCTTTCCAACCTCTTACTGCTAAGAATGTCCCTGGATTTTGTCCTATCTCTCCTTCCTGAGCTCACTCGGTCTTGTGGCTTTAAGGACTGTCATAGAGAGCTGACTTCCAATATGTATGTCTAGCCCAGAGCTCTTCTCTGACACACAGGTTTGTATATTCAGCAGACTCCTCAATGTCATTTTCTGTTAACTAGATATTAGTTGGATATCTGTAGCATTTCAAAGCTTGTCCAAAATCCAAATCAGATAGCATTAATGATAAAAAATCTTGAGTAGTGTGCAACAGTCTCAAGACTGATATTTACACCTCTAGTGCAGTAGTATTGCTTTATTTGGGGGATAGACTTCTTAGCTCTGAGCCTGCTGTGTTGTATGTTCCTTTAGTTTAACTCCTGAAATAAACTTTCTCCTTTTTCCTTTTCTTTCTTTCTTTTAGACCTTAGATTTAATGACGAATTTGGGTGGTAGAAGACCAATCATTTTTTTTTCAAGTAAAAATTAAATTTAATTCTTCTCCCACTTGGTTTGTGCATCTTAGTAAAGCCAGTTCTTTTTTTCAGGTATCATCTTTATCGGAGAGTGAGGAGTCTCAGGACTCATCCGACAGCATAGGCTCCTCACAGAAAACCCACGGGATCCTGGCACGGCGCCCATCTTACAGGTTAGTCTCATGTATAAATCCTGTGTGTGTTACATTACTACATGAGTTTGAATGGTGTAATGCAAAGCAGATTACATCAAGAAGGAACATGTGTTTGTATCAGAAGGCGCGTGTTAAGAGAGATAGGCTTGAGCCAGGTTATGAAGGGCCCCTGTTGCTGTGCTAAGGAGGAATTTAGACCTACCTTCTGGCGAAGTATTAGATATTTGTGTTTACTTTTAGTTAACTTTAATAGTAATTTGAAAGGACTGTAGATTTTAAGACTTGAACTACTTTGTGTTCCCTTCCTTAGCCTCCTAGCTTTTGTCTCTTCTTCTGTGTGTATCCCTTTGGTGAAACACAACTCTTCCGTATTCTGCATATATTCTAGGCGTCATTTCCTCCTGGAAGCATTCTTTGTTTATTTCTCTACAGCTTCCCAAGACCAGGCTAGGTCTTTCTTCAGTAGCATCCTTTAACTGATTCCTTTTATAGTACTTATCTCATCCTATTAGAATTCCAGTTTATTTATGGGCGTGGTCTATGCATTATTTTTTGTGATCCCAGGACCTATCAAAATGACCAGCTGAAAGCAGATGCTTAATAATTACTTGCTGAATGAATGGAGAGCTGAAGTAGTACAACTCACAGAAAACTTTTAAAATAACCTGGGTGATTTCATATAGGGTAGTGGGATATCTTTGACATGGGTGGATCTGAGACATTTCTGTATTAAAACTGAGAAAACCTGGTGACTAGAGGGTGGGAGGAAGGGAGACAGAAAAGGATGCAATGTTTTTGAAACACATAAACAAATGCAGTAAGGTTTTAGATCTTAGAATTTTGTATAGGGTGTAGAGTCATTCCTGCCTGATGGAACAAATAGGAAAGACTTCATAAAATATGTGATTTATTTCATTATCAATCTGATAAATTTTGAGAGCTAGGAGCAGGGATGGGTTTTGTGAGGCAGAAAGAGAGCTTCTTGGGCTGAGGAAACAGGGTAATAAAGGTGGATTATATTGATATCAAAGAAGTTGGCCTGTTCTGGGAACTGGGAACTTAAGATACAGAGAGGAATGGGTTGATTTAGCAAGAAAAGGTAAACAGGAGCCTCGTTACTTGAACCTTGTTACCATGTTAAGGAATTGGGACTCTGCTGAATAAACAGTTAACGAACAGAAGAAATTTTGTCTGAAATTTAGGGGAAGGGGTATGTGAAAAATAAGCCTACTAAAAGGAGCTCGTAATCTGAAACTAAAAAAAAGTAATCCAGGGACTTCTCTGGTGGTCTAATGGTTAAGATTCTATGCCACTACTGCAGGTGGTGGGGGTTTGATCCCTCATCAGGGAACTGAGATCACACATGCCATACTGTGTGGCTTAAAAAAGAGTAATCCAGTATAAAAGGAATTTCTCAGCCTTAGAAAACAAAGTCCCAACCAGATTAATTAATATAAACTTGCACCTAGATATATCTTACGAAGCAATAAAAATAAGATCTTTGGAAGAAAGCTTCCAAAGAGAAAAGATGTGACCATTAGGCAGACAACAGATTTTTGAACTGTAGTATTAGAAGATAATGGACTAAAATCTTTAAATGACAAGAGAGCATAACAGTTGGCCTGAAATTACACATCCACCTGAACAATCACTCAGAAATAATGGTGAAGTTAAATTAAAATCATTTGAAGCTGATGTAAGAAATTACTAAAGGGTACATGTCAGGAAGAATGAAATGAAACAAAAGGAATGTGAATATAAGAATGGTGAACCAAGACATTAATTTAAGTACCATTGACTTTTTAGAATAATACTAGAAACAATTAATTTGAGTAGTTTAAATCAAATGTAAAAAATATACCAGACAGAAACATATAAGACTGGAATGGTCTTCCGGAGTCCTGTGTTAATTACCTTTATTCTGTTAGACATAATGACCAAAGGAATACAGGTAAAATGTTTACTTTTCAAATAGGAGGGCTCTCTTAGCACAGAACAGTTAGCTCCTAGATAAGATACTTACTAATGAATTGTGCATTTATAGGAAATAATAAAAATGTCTTTGCACCCTACTCCAATAAATATAAAGCCATGTACAGACAAATACATTAGCTGAAACCAGAATGGGAAGCAGAATCAAGCAAGCATGAAAGCCAAGGTATACCCATTACTTCTGCAGGAAGGGACCGTGAACCCAAGATTTTGTGTTAAGCTGAGAACCCTATAAGAAGCTAGAACATCTGAAACAAAGCTTCCCCAAGTTAAGTTTTCTGAATTTATCAAAAGTCAACCAAATATGAATTTACAGTCGGAAATCAAACATATGAGGAAATAAACCATCACAAGTGAGAATCAAACAATTTATAATCAACTCAAATGCAGAAAAAGTACTTAATAAAATTCAGCACCTACTTATATTTTTAGCAAGTAAAGAATAAAAATGGGCTTTCCTAGCATACGTGGACTTTGAGAACTGAACTATACATACTGCAGTTCATAGCTCAAGTTCCAAACTGCCCGCTGCATGGTGCACACGGGGTCAAATCTGAATAACACTGCAGTCTTTGAAAACTGAAACTGATGTTGGAACTACAACGCACAGAAGGCCAAACAGAACTTGTGGTTTAGACACAACCAGGTTGATAGCCTGCTAAAAGAAGAATATCAAAAATTCTCTGCAAGATTTAAAAGAGTCAGGTATCATAATATTGAAAATGTCCATTACTTGGCATACAAAGAACCTGGAAGAATCTTAACTTGTAAGGAAAGACTATCAGCAAATGCCATCATCTCCTAGATGAACAAGATACTGAATTATATGACAAGGACTTTAAAGGAGCTATTACTGCAATGTTCTGACTAACAAGTAAGGGTAGAGTCTCTTGAAATGAATGGAAAGATAGAAACTCTGCAAAAAAATAGATATAAAAAGAACAAAATAGAAATTCTATAGCTGAGAAATACAGTTAACAGAAAAAAACCTCACTGGATGGATTCAGTAGGAGAACAGAGATAAGTTACTCAACTTAAAGATAGTTCAATGGAGAGTATCCAGTCTGAAGAACAGAGATCAGAAAAATTAATTCTCAGGGACTAGAGAGACAGTACCCAAAGATTTAACATTGTGTCATGCAAGTCATAGAACAGAAAAAAAGTATGTTGCAGAAAAAATACTGTTGGAAATAATGACTGAAATGTTCCCAAGTTCATTGAAACCTACAGATTCAAAAAACTTGGCAAATCTTAAACAGGATAAAACACAAAGAAACCCCTGCCCAGACATACCATAATTAAATAGCTATGAAATAAACACATATTGTGAGCAACCACTTATATGACACACCACTTATAAGGGAATGTTGTGAAAGACTCTAGATTTCTCACCAAAACTGCAGGCTAGAAGAAATGAACAGCATTTTTAAAGAAAGAAAAGAACTGTTAATCCAGAATTCTGTGTCTTGTAAAAATAACCCTCGGAAATGGAGTTTAACTAAGTATTCTCAGATAAAAGAAAACTAAGAGAAATCATTAACAGCAGAGTTGCTCTAAAATAACTACTAAGTTATTAAGACCAAAAGAAACTTGGAATAGCAAGATCTGGGCAAATAGGCTGTTCTTCTGTGAATAGTTTGATAGTTGAAATATATTTGACAGTTGAAAAAAATGACACTGATGGGGCTTTCAGTGTATGCAGAGGTAATATAAGACAACTTACAAAATAAATGGGATAAGGTAGGGATTTAATATGGTAGTAAGGTTTCTAAGATTGACTTCAAGTGGTAAAACACTGACTAAGTAGACTTGTCATCTGTATTGTAACACCAGAGCAACTATAAAGAAACTATACAAAGAGATTTAGTCAAATACACAATAGGTAAATTAAAATGGAGTTTTAAAAAATCTTAAAAGAATGCAGAAGAATTTTTTTAAAAAGCAAATAATAAAATGTTAGTTCCACCAGTATCAATAATTATATTAAGAGAGCATGGGACTTCCTGGTGGGCCAGTGGTTAAGACTCTGCACTTTCCAACCTAAATGTCCATCAGCGGAGGAATGGATAAAGAAGATGTGGTCCACATACACAGTGGAATATTACTCAGCCACAAAGGAACAAAGTAGTGCCATTTGCAGAGACATAGATAGACCTAGAGCCGGCCATACAGAATGAGGCAAGTCAGAAAAACAGATACTGTATAATATTGTTTATATTTGGGATCTAGGAAAATGGTACAGGTGAACCTAATTTGCAAAGCAGAAATAGTGACACAGATGTAGAGAAAAAATTAACAGATACCAAGGTGGGTGGGTGGGATGAATTGGGAGATTGGGATTGACATATATACACTATTATGTATAAAATAGATAAACTAATGAGAACCTGCTGTATAGCACAGGGGACTCAGCTTAATGCTCTGTGGTGACCTAAATGGGAAGGACATCTAAAAAGAGGGGATATATGTGTATGTATAACTGATTCACTTTGCTGTACAGCAGAAATTAATACAACACTGTAAAGCAACTACACTCTATAATAGAAATCAGTGTTAAAAGACTGCACTTCCACTGCAGGAGGCATGGATCCCATCCCTGAGCAGGGAGGCTCCACACGCCCTGAGGTGTGGACAAAAAAAGAGCACAGGACTGAAACTCACTAGTTAGAAGAGATGATAAAACTATATACCAGTGTTCCTGTGAATACAGACACAAAAATCCTCAACAAAATATTAGTAAGTCAAATAGGTTAACAGATAGAAGGCATTATACACCATAATTGAGTAGGCTTTATCCCAGGAATGGAAAATTGATTTAACATCTGAAAGTCAATTAATGTAATAAATCATATTTGTAGGATAAATCGAAAAACTTATAGTCATCTCAACAGACACAAAAAGCATTTGATGAAATCGAGGTTAAAGAGCTTCCCCAATGACTTATCACTAAGGAATCTGCCTGCCAATTCAGGAGATGCAAGAGACACAGGTTCGATCCTTGGGTCGGGAAGATTTCCTGCAGGAGGGAATGACAGCCCACTCTAGTGTTCTTGCCTGGAGAATTCCAGGGAGAGAAGAGCCTGGCAGGCTGCAGTCCAAACAGTCACACACAGCTGAGCGACCCAGCACAGACACAGTGCCCTTGAGTGATAAAAGTTCTCATCCGACAAATAGATGGGAACTTCCTCAACTTGATGATGAGTATCTACAAAAGCCCGTCGCTGACATAGTTAATGGAGAAAGATTGTATATTTTCTCTTCCTAAGAGCAGGCACAAGACAAGGCTGTGAATGTCTCACTACTTCTACTCTCAGGCAGGTAAGAAAATTAAATAAAAAGCATACTGGAAAGGAAGAAATAAAAGTTTGCAGATGACAGTGATTTCATATATAGAAAATCCCAAAGGATCCACTGAAGTAGAAATAATAAACAAGTTCAGCAGCGTTGCAGGATACAAAATCAATTGTATTTCTCTACACTAGCAATGAACAATCCAGAAATGAAATTAAGAAAACTGTCCTACTCATAACAACATAAACTATATAAAATTCTTGAAATTAAATTTATAAATTGAAGTTATATATCAGGTCAGCCAAAAAGTTTGTTTGGGTTTTTTCCATATGGAAAAGCCTAAATGAACTTTTTGACCAGTCAAGTAAATTTAACAGATGTATATAATATTAATACTTGCATATTGAAAACTACAAAACATCATTGAGAGGGATTTTAAAAAATCTTAACTGAAAAGACATTATTACATGTTCATCAACTGGAAGACTGAATATCGTTAAGACAAATAACCCAGTTAAAAAATGAGGAAAAGACTAGAATATTTATCCAAAGAAGAAACACAAATGGCCAATAAGCATGTAAAAAATTGTTCAGATGATTAGTCACTAGGTAAATGCAAATCAAAATAGTGAGAAACCACTTCAAACCTAGTAGAACGCTTAGAAAATCCCAAACAAAACAAAACATAACAAGTGTTGGTAAGGGGGACAGTGGCTATGGAAACAATCTGGCAGTTCTTCAAAATACTGAACATATTTATGTTATAAACCACTACTACTATTGCTATACATATAACCAAGAGAAATAACAATGAAAATAAAGTTGGGTGTATTAGTATCATACAAAATGGACTTCAGAGCAAAAAAAATTATCAAGAGATAAAGAGAAAATCAGTTCACCAAGAAGATATAACAACCCTAAATATGTATGTACTTAACAACAGAGCTTCAGAATACATGTATCAAAAACTTACAGAACTGAAAAGCAAAATAAATCCAGTTACAGTTGAAAATTTTTGTACATCTGTCTTAGTATCCAACAGAAGTTACAGCAGAAAATATTATAGAACTGAACAATATCATCAACCAGTTGGATCTAATTGGCATTGTTAGAACATTTCACCTACGTGCACAAAGAATATCCACCAAGAAAGACCACGTCCTGGATCATAACAAACCTTAACAAATTTAGAAAAACTGAAATCACACAAAGTTCTTTACTCATACTTGAATTAGACTAGAAGCCAATAAAGGAAAGATAACAGGAAATCTCCATACAGAAATTTACATACTTAGAAATAACCAAACAGAAAATCTTAAGGGAAATTAGAAAACATTCAACTTAATGAAAAATTAAAAATACAAAATACCAAATGCTGTAGGAAATAACAAATCAGTAGGAAATACAGGGAAATTTACTTTATTAAACACTATATAGGAAGGAAGGTCTCAAATCAACAGTCTTAGCTTCCACTTTAAGAAACTAGGGGAGAAACAAAATAAGCTTAAAACAAGCAGGAGAAACAAAATAATAGAGATTAAGAGCAGAAATCAGGGAATTCGCTGGCAGTCTGTTGCTTTGGGCTCCATGCTTCCACTGCTGGAGGGTTCAATTCCGGTTGGGGAACTAACATCCTGCAAGACAAGTGGCGCAAGTAGGGGTGCGGGAGAGCAGAAATCTGTGAATTTAAAGAGAAAACGAATAGAGATAATATAACTGAAAAGTGGTTCTTTGTGGGGGTAGGGGGGTGTGGAATCAGTAAAATTGATAATCTTGTAGCAAGATGGCTGGATGGTGACTATAAAGGGAGGAGTGGTTGGAGAAGTCACAGGGACAAACCTTGTCAACCATGTCATTCATTCTGATAGGGAACCACTGCACACAAGTGATTTGATCTAACTGACATTTTAAAAAGATGACTGGTTGTTGTGTGGAGAGCAGACTGTAGCAAGGAGGACCTGCCAGAGGCTGTTGTTCAGTCAGGAGGAGCTGGTGGTATGGACTTGGGGAACCACAGTGGAAGTGATGAGGATGGGTAAGATTCTGAATATATTTTCAAGATGGAAACAATGAGATTTGTTTATGAATTGGATAAAGGTTGTAGGAAAGAGGACAACTCCAGAATTTTTGAAAAGTAGAGTTGGTATTTACTGACATGGGTAAGACTGCCAGGGGTAGAAGGATATCTGATACTAGATTTGGAGCTATTAAGTTTGAGGTGCCTGTTGAATGGAAGCATTCAATACACAATTGGATATGTGAGTTTTGAGTTCAGGAGAGAAGCTGAGAAAATACCATTTTGAGGGGTCATCAGTGTACACAAGGTATTCAAGCCTTTGGGACAGATGAGCTCATTGGAAAGAATGTAGATGGAGAAGTCTGAAAGATGGCTCTTTAAGATTCTCCAGGGTCGAATAAGGAGGATGAGGAAGAAGATAAGACAATGGCAAATAATAGTATCTCAAAATATAGTAAAAATAAAGTAATATATGCGGGAATGATAAATAACAATTTAGATAATGGCACTCACTGAGGGAAAAAGGGAAAGGAATTGGTGGTGACATTTTGGTGTATATGTAACTTAATTCCTGTTAAGATGAGATATCTGAAGCAAACATGGCACAGTGGTGATCAGTTGTTCCTGGTATATGGTACATAGATGTTTTACTTGGTGTCCTTTTTTTTGCTGAGCTGGGTCTTGCACAGCTTCTCTCGCGTTGAGGTGAGCTACTCTTGAGCTACTCTCTAGTTGTGGTGTACAGGCTTCTCATTGTGGTGGCTTCTCTCGTTGCTGAGCGCGGCTCTAGGGCGCATGCACTCCAGAATTGTAGTTCTCTGGCTCTAGAGCACAGGCTTAGTAGTTGTGGCACACAGACTTAACTACTGCACAGAGTGTGGGGTCTTCAAGGAACCAGGGACTGAACCAGTGGCTCCTGCATTGGCCGGCAGATTCTTTACCACTGAGCCACCAGGGAGGCCCTTCTGTACTTTCTGTGCTCAAAATATTTTGTAACTTAAAAGTGAAAAAGAAATGGGCACAGCATTCCACCATTTCATGCAAGGCTGGCTGCTTAGGACCATGCAGGCAGTTTGTTAAATGTATTCTCAAGCTCTGTCCTGACCAGCTCACTCACATCATTAGAGGTGCCGTTTGGGAGTCTGGATTCAATAAGCCTCTCCAGATGATTCTGGTACATAGCAGGTTTGGGAAGCACAGTGGCGGTTCTACAGATGGCTAACACAGAGTTCGTAGGACCGCCACATCCTTTGTTCTCCACTGTGGAACTTCTGTTAGTATACTCTACACTGGTAGTTCTTGGTGGGAAGACTGTCCAGCTTAAGGGGACCAAGCTGGGAAAGGATCTTCAACATGTGATAAGAGAACATCTGAAGGATCTGAAATTATCTGGCCACCAATGAAGAAAACCTGAAGCAGTTGTCAGATATTGCAAAGCTAGGGCATGGATATAGGATTAGGGTATAAAGTTTAACTTTCTCTAGTTTCATTGGGTGGAATTAGCTTTGAAGCTAAACAAGGATGAGCTCTAACCATCCAACAATTGAATAGTTTGCTTTTTGAAATTGTGGATGCCTTATTCCTATAAATAGAAGCTGTTAGTAATGTTAGAGAATTCCTGAATGGGCTGGAAATTTAGCATAGTAACATGAAAGATCTCTTTTAATGCTAAGGGTAATTTTTTTTTTCTTTGTGATTCTTTTTTGTTATTGTTTTTGCGCAAGTAGTTAAGATTTTCTAATTTTTCTCCAACAAACATGGCATTCTTGAGTAAAAATTTCTTTTTTCTTTCAATGCTCCTTCCATTCCCAGCTGTATTTTGGAAGACCTTTCTTTTCAGCAAGGCATCTTTTTCCATCCCCTTATTTTTGCCTTATTTTTGTGGAGTCAAGTGTACTTCTTGTTAAAATAATGAATTTTATTTATCACAGATACTCTGTGTTTTTATAGTAGTTTTTTTATACTTTCCATCAAAGTTATGAAAGTGGACTCCATCCCCCTAATTTCTGCACACGTTCTTCTGCACACGCTTCACCACCAGATGCTGGCTGTAGCGCCCTGTGGTATGCAGTAGGACATTGTTTATCCATCTAAATATTACCAGTTCTCACTCACTAACCCCAAACTCCCAGTTCATCCCCTTCCACCTTGGCAACCACCAGTCTTAGAGTAGTATTTTTAATCTCCTTGTTTGTTTCTGAGAACTATGAGTTTCTCTTCCATTTTAGAGTTGAAGTTGAAAAAATCTATTGATTGATCACTGCACCATGCAGCATGTAAGGTAGGATCTTAGTTCCCAGACCAGGAATCAAGCCCGTGCCCTCTGCAGTAGAGTGTGGATTCTTGACCATTGGACCACCAGGAAAGTCCCCAATTTGATCTTTTTAAATAAAGGTAACTGACACTGTTTGGAAAATGAATAGCACCTTGTACTCACAATGGAGCCACCTCTCCTATAAAGAGACCTTTTCTACCTCTACAAGGGCCTTGTTGTTGAAAAGGCACTCTGTATAGGTATTTGCTCATTGTCTCTTTTCAGGTCATCATAAACTAAAATGTAACCAGCCTGCTAAACAGAGTCTTGTTGCTTAGTCACTAAGTCTGATTCTTTGCAGCCCCATGAACTGCAGCACACCAGGCTTCCTTGTCTTTCACTATCTCTAGCTGAGGTAAAAAAAATAGTATGTACTAAACAAATAATTCTTTGATGCCACAGTTTAGGTGTCTACTGCTGCTGCTGCTGCTAAGTCGCTTCAGTCATGTCCGACTCTAGGTGTCTACTAGATCACTGTATTTTTAACCTGAAATTAAAAGAGGTTTAGTAGTTTCTTTTTGTAAAGTTGTCCTCATTACCAGCATTAATAATAGAGTTCTATTTTCCACAGAAAGATTTTGAAAGACTTATCTTCCGAAGATACACGGGGCAGAAAAGGAGACGGAGAAAACCCTGGCGTTTCTGCTGTCACGTCTATGTCTGTTCCAACTCCCATCTATCAGACCAGCACCGGCCAGTACAGTACGTACAGGAGTGACTTCCCACCTGGCAGACACAGAACAGAACCTTCCTGTGAAGAAGCTGGCATAGGCTGTCATACTTTGATAGTGATGAGTATTAAAGGATAATAAGTAGCATTTGGGGCCAGCAATAATGCAGAGTTCTTTTTTAGCATTATCTCATTTATTCCCTACGACAGTTTTGTAAGGTAGGCAGTTACCAATTTATGAGGGAACTGAGGTTAGAGAGTTAGACAATTAATATCCCTAAAGTCACACAGCTTGCTAGTGATACATAGCTTACATACTTATTTTGGGGGTAAGTCTGTGAGTTTTGACAGATGCATGGAGTTGCCTAAGCACCACCACAATCAAGATACTCCATTACCCCCAAGAAATTCAATTGTGCTGTCCCATTTGTAAATAATCTCTCCGTTCTCTCATAAGCCCTGTTCTTTAAGTCTAATTGTGTCTTGCCACAAAACAGGTGTCCTATCTGACCACCTCTCACCATCTCCACCACCTGGGTTTATACTGTCATCCAAACTACTGCAGTATCCAATTAGTTATCTTGCTTCCCATCCTTGATCTGATAGTTTTCAATATTGCAACCAAAGCAGTTTATTTAAAATGCCTATTAGATTACACCACTTTAGCTCAAAATCTTCCATGGCTTTCTGACACATTTAGAATAGTCCTACAAGGCATTACATTCAGGATCTGGCTTTGCCTACTCTGATCTCATCTCCTGTCACTTGATGCCATTTGGCCTCAAACTTTCTTGCTGTTTCTTAAACACATGAAGCTCATTTCTGCCTCAGGATCTTTGGAGGTGTCATCCCTACCACCTGCACGTTCTTGAACCAGATCCTTACATGGCTTACATCCTCACTCTTGCTCTGCTCAAGTGTCACCTCCTCAGAGAGACCACTGTGGCTAAAATATATTGCTCCACTCTTTAGTTTATTTTCTTAGGTACTTTTCCAATATAATTACATATAAATGCTTTAAGGTATATTTGTTTAATTATAGAATATATGTAGATTAGCTTATTTGATTTATGATTTATGATCTCCTTGAGGGAGAGAACTTTGTCTTGTTCACAACTGTAACCTTGGCATATTGGGCCTGGCACATAGTAGGCTTTCAGTAAAATGTGTTATGAACATATAATTTTAAGAATATATATAGAATATTTTTGAAAACACAAACTGGGCAAAGTGGTTGCAAGGAAGAAAACTTAAGAGCAGAGCTCAGAAGCAGTTGGGAGGTTCACGTTTCATTTTAAACAACTGAATTTTTAAAAATCATACATGTATTATTATTTCCAAAAATATTTAAGATAGCATATTAGCAAGTTAAAAGTTATGATACATGGTTTATTATTATGAAAACTATATAGAAACTTAGGCCAGTATTTCGTATGTTACAATCGAAGTGCAGGACAGTACATGTTGTATTAAGGGCAGTTTGATGCAGCAGAACTTCCTTGGTGATGCAGGTGTTGTGTATCTGCATTGTTCAGTACAGTAGCTCCTGAGCTGTGTGTGACTACTGAGTCCCTGGTGAGACTGAGGAACTGAATTTTTTATTTTAATTAATTTAAATAGCCATATGTAGCCCATGGCCACTATACTGAATAGTACAGATTGAGAGTAAATTCAACCAGGTAAATACACGTCAATCAAGTACAGGAAGATATGTTGCAAAAATGAACAATTCTGTATTAATGTATACATTTGCATATATATCAGAAGATGTGTATCTGTCTATAATGTGTGTGAATAGATAAATGCGTTGGGTCTTAGTTGTGGAACATGGACTCCCTAGTTGTAGCCCACGGGCTCAGTAGTTGCAGCGCACAGGCCTGGTTGTGCTGCAACATGTAGGAAACTAGGTCCTCGACAAGGGATGAACGAACACAGGGTACCTCTGTCCCCTGCATTGCAAGGCAATTCTTAACTGGACCATCAGGGAAGTCCCTATATTTTGATAATGTATCAGTTGTGCATAGGGAGATACCAGGAAGGATGTGCACCAAAAATAATGGTTACCTCAAGAGGGTGGTGGGAAATGGCAAGTGGAAGAGATAGGGATAATGGGCCTTTTACTTTAAATATTTTATTTTTTATTTATTGGCCGCACTGGGTCTCACTGCTGTGTGCAGTCTTTCTCTAGTGTGGAAAGCAGGGGCTACCCTCTGGCTGTAGAGCAGTCTTCTCATTGTGGCAGCTTCTCTTATTGTGGAGCATGGGCTCTGGCTCAGTTGCCCTGTGGCTTGTGGGATCTTCCCAGACCAGGGATTGAACCGGTGTCCCCTACCTTGCGAGGCAGATTCTTAACCACTGGACTACCAGGGAAGGCCGGACTTTTCCTTTTTAAATATATTTATGTATGTATATAGTGTCTGTTACAGGGAAAGAGATTGAAAGTAATTGATACTGTAAATTTAAAACAAATCTCTACATCTAAAAAACTTTAATGTCTTTTCTTCTGAAGTCATTTTATAAATTATATGGGAATATTTGTGGTGTGGCAATAGGGAAAGGCTAAGGATAACTAGAAACAGTGTTACTACTGGAGAGTGGAGCTGAGTAAGCCTATGAAGATTTGTTTTTTCATTATGTAACCTTTTATCCTTTCTGAATTTTTTTCCATAGGCACACTTAACCTATTCAAAAAATTTTAAGATCAAATCTTTCTAATGCTTTTAAATAAAAATTACAGACTGTGTTACCTTTCCTTCTACTTATTTTTGCTTTAAAAGTTAGTTGTCAGTGGTATCCCCTTCTTATGCCCCAGAACTGCTGTGACAGCATTAACAATTAACATGTAGTGCTCCATAGAGCCCCAAATGACCGATCAGTTATTGTATGATTTAAGATTAGTGCAAACTTTTATTTGAAATACAAAATTTTATCAAGAAATGCCAGATTTTACTTCTTTTACATGTAGCTCACCTAAAGTAACCAACAGTCATCAAGTGAAATTGCATTTAATCCTGTTTTAATAAAAAGCGATTGTTTTGTTCGCCAATCCTTTGTAATAAGTGTGTTGTATAGCCTTACATTAGCTATGTTTTCTCTTTGGTTAAAGTTGCCATTGCCCCAAATGGAGCCTTACAGCTGGCCAGTCCAGGCACAGATGGAGTACAGGGCCTTCAGACATTAACCATGACAAATTCAGGCAGTACACAAGGTACAACAATTCTCCAGTACGCACAGACTTCTGATGGACAACAAATACTTGTGCCCAGCAACCAGGTTGTTGTACAAAGTAAGTATGCTTAAGTATCTATGGAAAGCATTCCAGAGTACTTTCAAAGACACTTATGAATTTTAACTCATTCTTTGGACCACACAGCTGCGTCAGGAGATATGCAGACATATCAGATTCGTACCACACCTTCAGCTACTTCACTACCACAAACTGTGGTGATGACATCTCCCGTGACCCTTACATCTCAGACATCTAAGACAGATGACCCCCAACTGAAAAGAGAAATAAGGTTGATGAAAAACAGGTAAGTAGTAAAATTATACTATCAGAATGGGTGATACATTTTTATAAATCTCAGAAAGATTTTAACTGAGATTATGTTAGAAATGAGAATAGTTTATATCAGTTTTATTTTAATTGTTAATCTGTCTTGTATGTTTCTAGCAGATCAGTGAGTCCCTTTGCAGTCTCTTGTTAATATATGACCTAGAGTTCTTCCATTTCTGTTGTGTTCTTCAAATAGCACTCATAAGCAAAACTTTTAAACAGTATTGTTCTTGTTAGGTTGACAAAGTTAAGTGAAAATAATAATTTGCTGCTTGCTGTTTGTTGACTAGAGGAAGAACAGGGAAGAATTACTAGGTTTCTGGCATAATACCTAGTATACTTATGGATACAGAATTGTTCTTAATGAATTTTGATCATGAAAATGTAGTAGTCATTTAACCTCTAGAAACATTACCTTTCATTTAATATGTATTTTAAACAATGCTGTTTGCATCTCATATACGTCTGGTATTAAAACTAATTCTTTGAGAAAAAGAATCTAATGGATAGCTTTTTGCAGTGTGTTCAGGGGAGAAAAAAAAGATACCAATAAAAGGGGAAATAGCTACAGATTACAACAAGTTTTTAAAATTATAATAAAGTTCTATTTTCAGGTCGTCTCAAGTAAGTTAGAAAATCAGAATAAAAAGGATAATTTTCTGGAACAATAAAAATTACCATAAAGGACCAGATGCATACACTTAGTTACTTCAAGATAAAATGTTTTACTAAAAATAAAAGGGAGCAAGTATCACTGTAAATAAACTTGGAAACAAGGCAGAGACCATCTGTTGTTTTGGAAGTTCCAACAAATACAGTAAGACAAGTAAATAAGTCATGTAAATATTAGAAAATAATCCTATTTCTTTGCTGATGATATGACTGTGTACCTAGGAAACCCAGAAGACTTGTTAAAAATTACTAGAGACAGACTTCTCTTTCTGACAGTGTAACTTCAGCTGCATAATATTTTTAAAAGCTTGATGAAATATAAAAACCATTCCTTTACATGACTGAATGAGCATGCAGAAAGAGATCTGTTGAGGTTAGAAAAACCAGAAGCACAGGACCATGATGTTAATAAGCACTGAGGCAGCTGCTGTATATTCCTGGGGATAAGTTCAGATCTTTGTAATTGGCATCGCTTTCATATGCAGAGTGGACCAGGGACAGAGTGTAGGGACTCCAGCTTGGAGAACTGGATCAAAGATTTTCTTCCTTGAGGTCAAGACCCAAAGATCTACACCCATAAGTTGAGAATTGTAACTTAAAAAATGGGTATCGGGACTTCCCTGATAGTCTGGTGGCTAAGAATCTGCCTGCCACTGCAGAGGACATGGATTCAGTCCCCAGTCCAGGAACTAAGATCCACATGCCACAGGGCAACTAAGCCTGTGTGCCACAACTGCTGAGCCTGTGGGCCCTGCAGCTGTCTTCCGCAGCAAGAGAAACTGCCACACCACAACTAGAGAGTAGCCCCTGGCACAGCCACAAAGATCCAGTGCAGTCCAAAAAACAGGTAGACACTGGATGAGGGCTCATAGGGCCCCCGGTTGCTTGGAGAAAGCAACCTCAACACAGGCTCTAAAGATCCTACACATTGAGTTCTAACAAATATAAGTTGAAAAATCAGAATACCCAAAGAATTAGGCCTCCATTATATATGCCAAGCCCTTAGACCATTTTCACAAAAAATTATTCCCATTTTCTTGAGGAAACAGGCCTCAGTTCAGTTCAGTTGCTCAGTCGTGTCCGACTCTTTGCGACTCCGTGAATTGGAGCACGCCAGGCCTCCCTGTCCGTCACCAACTCCCGGAGTTCACTCAGACTCACGTCCATTGAGTCCATGATGCCATCCAGCCATCTCATCCTCGGTCGTCCCCTTCTCCTCCTGCCCCCAATCCCTCCCAGCATCAGGGTCTTTTCCAATGAGTCAACTCTTCGCATAAGGTGGCCAAAGTACTGGAGCTTCAGTTTTAGCATCATTCCTTCCAAAGAAATCCCAGGGTTGATCTCCTTCAGAATGGACTGGTTGGATCTCCTTGCAGTCCAAGGGACTCTCAAGAGTCTTCTCCAACACCACAGTTCAAAAGCATCAATTCTTCAGCGCTCAGCCTTCTTCACAGTCCAACTCTCACATCCATACATGACCACAGGAAAAACCATAGCCTTGACTAGACGGACCTTAGTCGGCAAAGTAATGTCTCTGCTTTTGAATATACTATCTAGGTTGGTCATAACTTTTCTTCCAAGGAGTAAGCGCCTTTTAATTTCATGGCTGCAGTCACCATCTGCAGTGATTTTGGAGCCCAAAAAAACAAAGTCTGACACTGTTTCTACTGTTTCCCCATCTATTTCCCATGAAGTGATGGGGCCAGATGCCATGATCTTC
>SJXQ01000297.1:128521-189351 GCA_006408695.1 Aepyceros melampus | reverse complement strand
GTCTGAGTGAACTCCGGGAGTTGGTGATGGACAGGGAGGCCTGGCGTACTGCAATTCATGGGGTCGCAAAGAGTCGGACACGACTGCGCGACTGAACTGAACTGAAATGAAGAAAATAAAAGCTGTTACTATTTTTTGTATGATTGCCTGATTTTTAAAAAACCAAAATAGATTTAGAGAAAGATTACTGTAAGGAATGAATTTATAAGGTTACTCCCTGGTGGCTCAGAGGTTAAAGCGTCTGCCCCAATGCGGGAGACCCGGGTTCGATCCCTGGGTTGGGAAGATCCTCTGGAGAAGGAAATGGCAATCCACTCCAGTATTCTTGCCTGGAGAATCCCATGGACTGAGAAGCCTAGTAGGTTACAGTCCACGGGGTCGCAAAGAGTCGGACACGACTGAGCGACTTCACCTCACCTCAGATATAAAATCAGTTTCAAAGATCAGCTGTTTTCTTCACATCAGCAATAGTCTGGTAAATAGTTATTTAAAAGATACTTATCAGTAAATGAAATATCTAACAAAAGATGTCCAGGACATTTATGGAAAATATTGTTTTCTAGAGACATTAAAGAAGATCTATTAAATGGAGAAATATACTATGTCCACAGATATGGAAACTCAGTATTATAAAGATGACTATTTTTTCCCCCCAATTGATCCATAGATTCAATGCAGTTCCAATCAAAACCCAAACAGGTTGTTTGAAGAACTTGACAAGTTGATACTAAAATTTATAGAAGAGTAAAAAGGGTCAAGAGCAGCCAAAATATTCCAGACAAGAATAAGGTGAGGAGATAATCAAATCTTGTTTAAACCGTGGTAATTAAAATAATGTAATACTGGCATTGAGGTAAACAAAATCACTAGTGAAATAGAGTAGAGAGCTCAGAAACACATCTGTAAATACATGAAACCTTGGTAGGGCAGATTATTGGGGGAAGAAGGGACTCCAATAAATGATGCTAGAATAGTTATTTTATGTGGAAAAATTTCAAATTTCTTCCTCACACCAATACCAGATGAATTAAAGAGTATGTGAAAGGTGAAATTCTAAAAACTTTTAGGTTGAAAATACATAATCTCACGGTTTCAAGTGTAGGCAAGATTCCTTAAAATAATACACACATAAAAAATTAACATGAAAAATTGATGAATCTTTATTAAAATCAATAACTTCTTTTCATTAAAAGAAAGTGACTGAAAATATAAGCTTCAAACCTATAGAAGATATTTGCAACATATCTGCTCCTCCTAAAAAAGATTTCTTGAAAAAATATAAAGATCTGAATTAATAAGTACAACCCAACTGAAAAAAAGTTGAATATGTTTTTGAAATGATACACAACTCCACATCCAGAAGAAAATTAAATTGGACTCCTATTTTATACCACATGCAGAAGTAATTACAGATAGATTAAAGAAAATTAAACAATAAAATCTTGAAAATAAAATTTAGGAATATGTAGTACATGGCAGTTTTTAATCTAAGCCAAGAAAAAGACTAAAAAAAGAGAATTTATCATATAAGAAATAAAAATATCAGAAATCAAGTGATAGATTAGAAAATAATGTAGAAACAGATAATGGGTTAGTATGTATAATTCATTGAGAGTTCTTAGGTTGTGTGTCTTTCTAGTAATTTCTAAATGTAAAATAGGCAAAAAGTATGAATGAACAGGCAAATAAATAAGAGCAGATCCAGAGGAGACTTAAACTTTTAAAGATGTTCCATTTCACTAGTAGTTAGGGAAGTGAAAATTAACAATGAAATGTCTGCATGACAAAGAACTGTGTACCAATATAGAGACATCATTAAATAGTATGTGTCCAAAAAAGCAAGTTGCAGAGAATATCTTTAGTTTTTAGTTCAAAAAAAAAAATTCAAAATACTTTTTTACTTTTTGTATATGTATATAAAACTTCAATGAAAATCCATAGAAATATTCTAACAGGACATGTACAAAACTGAGTATCAAAGTATTGTTTATAATTAAAAATTGAAGTTTAGAGGATTTATATGTCCAAAGTTAACCAGAGGACCCATACATTTCACTTCTTGGTGTTTATCCAAGAGAAATGGGACATATGTTCTCAGAGACTGGCACAAGGAAGGACATGCGTAGCAGCTAAAACTAGCAAATGGCCCAACAGAATGGATCAACCAATTGTAATGCTATCCATACAGTGGAGTATGGAGACCAGACACAAGAGTGCATTCTGTATGACTGTGGTCTGAAGGAACTTCTGTTATAGAATAGGAAAACTTCATCTCTGGTGCTAAAAAAATTCAAAACAGTAGTTGCTTGGGGAGAATGGGTATGAGGGGACTTCTGGGGCAATAAAATGTCTGACGTAATGGATGTTTGGCTTATATAGGTATATGCATGCATTTGCCAATAGCAAATTGAATTCTGCACTTAAGATCATTGTTTTTCGCTGTATATAGATGTTTTAATGAGGGGGAAAAAAGGATGACCAGGGAAAATTACTGAAGTGCATTTACCATTTAAAGAATGTGAACTTTTTTCCAACTTTTTTCACCTGGGCTTCCCAAGTGGTGCAAGTGGTAAAGAAGCTGCCTGCCAATACAGGTTAGACATAATAGACATAATACATACCGGTTCGATCCCTGGGTCAGGAAGATGCCATGGAGAAGGGAATGGCAATCCACTCCAGTATTCTTGCCTGGAGAATTCCATGGACAGAGGAGCCTGGCGGCTACAGTTCAGAGAGTTGCAGAGTCAGACACTACTGAAGCAACTTGGCGCACACACAGCACACATTTACCATTTAACGAATTTGAACTTTTTTCTAACATTGGTTTTTAATGCTTATATTTAGAGAAGCTGCTCGAGAATGTCGCAGAAAGAAGAAAGAATATGTGAAATGCCTGGAAAATCGAGTTGCAGTTCTGGAAAATCAAAACAAAACTCTAATAGAAGAGTTAAAAACTTTGAAGGATCTTTATTCTAATAAAAGTGTTTGATTCTTAAGAAAGAAAATATTTTTGTGGACTTGCCTGAAAATTAGATGGATTTCTTTTCTTTTTAGTGGAGTTTTAAAAGGTCAAAAATGAAGCTTTTTATTTAGGTTTTTACAACTAAAAGAGAAATACCTTACATGAGAGATCTGGTGACAGAGGATAAAGTGGAAAAAGACCTCAAGGAAGTTACTGGCACAACTGGAAGCTCTGTAAAAATTAAACATACTCAAGAAACATTTGAAGTGAACTTTGACCAATTTGAATTTTCTAAATAACAATAGTTGCCAATATTCCAAAAATGGTAGCTAAGATTAAATTTGGTAAATAGATCTTCAAAAATAAATCAGTTCACTCTTTCAGGTTTGCATTTCTGTTTCCTAAAATTTACCTTTCTTCAATTGTGTGTGTGTGTGCTGTTTCTGCCAATAAATTTTACATTGCAAATATAAAAGAAAAGCTAATACATAACTAAATATATAAATTATGTATCTTGATTATATATACTTGTTCTGTTGTCAGGTCTCAAATAGGTTTTTAAAAGTCTGTTCGTTGGACTCAGGAGGGGTTTTGAGACTAGGTTAACAATTTTTGAGGCCTTGTCCTAAAAGACATCTAAGGTACATGAATGGAGTATGGTGATTTTGTACCATTTTTTATCAGAATGGAAAAGAATTGTTTAAAAGTTTGATACTTTTAAATAGTTTTTTGGTTACTCTGGGAATGGTGATTTTCTACAAATATTTAATAAATTGTTTTTTGATTCTATATTCTGTATGCAGTTGAATATACATTACTTATTCTGTTGTGCTTTAATAGAATGGAATGTTTACAGGCCCTTAAGATAATTAGAGTATTTTAAAAACCTTCTGAAGATGCATACCAAAGTTTTCCAAGAGGATTTTATAATCAGTTTAATGTAAGGTTTATCGGATTCTAAATACAGTTACTAAGGCAATTTTATGTTAGAGACTATTTTGTATTGTAGTGAATGGTACATTTATAAGAAAAGTGACTGCCAATATATTTTTATAGCTAATCTTTATAAATTCTGAAGTTAAGTTTTTAATGATTATTTTAAATGTTTATATAGTTTGTTAGTAAAAAATATTTTGCATCTCAAAGTATCATTTTTATATTATGGGAAGTAAAGTTTCCAGATTGGCTAATATTTGAATTGTAAGTTTTGTATGCAGTTTATCCAGAGTTCAAAAATGCTGTCAGCACGCCCGTGTTCAGCCTCTGTATTCCAGTTTCTATACACTTTGAAATTGTACTGCAAAACTATTGTGCACTTCTTAGTACAATATGTATCATATTGTTGTGTATAAAATTAAAGAACATTTGATAAATTAAGTTTGCTGAATATAAAATATATTGCTTGATAGATGAATGACAAGCTTCCTGATAACCATTTTGTTAATTATACTAACTATAGTGCATTTCTAGTTTTGAAACGAGGATAAATTTACAAATCTGGGCTGCACAACCTATTAAGGGGATATGTTTTGCTTCAGTCAACCAATTATAATAAAGATAGCTAAATATTTTGTTCTACAAGTGTTTAGGACATGGTTAAGGGGCCTGTCATGTAGAAATTTTAATTGATAAATCTATTCTAATAAAATTTTTCATTAACAGGGTCAGGGTCTTTTAGAATGGAACTTTTTGTTGATCTTTTAAAATGAGACTTTTTTTGTTGATTTGTCAGCAGTTTATGAAAAGAAAGAAAAGTCTGAACACCAGTGGAATTACTTCTGTCTGTTACTATCCTGAGTCTCAAAACAGTGGCCCATCAGGCTGAAGAATATTAGGGGTATGCGTCAGTGGGTTTCATCAAGAGTGTTTTAAAAGCTAGTTTATTGGGTGGATGTTACACTTGGCTCCAGCAGCCTAGCTCTTAGTGCCTTAGCAACAGGACATACACAAATACTGTACACTCTCCGCAGCCTACACATTTCTGGTGTAGGGTCTCGCCCACTAGTTCACATTATGTAGTTAAGCTGTATGTAACAGTCATGGACAAGCCACTGAGGAGTCCGTAAATGCACACCAATTAATGAGGCTTAAGATAACTTTAAAGGTGATTGTACTACAAGCCTGAAATTAAGATTTCAAAAGTTTGAGAGACCAATGAAATTATTTCCTTAGTTCAATTTACTATTGAATTTATAAATAAATTATCAGTTACTATTTATTGGATTACTGCCCACAAATGCATCCTTGAGCATGTAAGATTTTTTTTTAATCCCTTTAATTTTATTGACTATCCCTTTAATTTTATTATTCTTCTACGAAGAATGGACATGTGTTAAAGCTTCAGAAATCTTAACCATATTTGTTTTTTCATTCAGCAATTACTATTTGAAAGTTCTGGCTATGTTTTTCTCCAGTTAAAACATATATTAATTATGCCTTGGAATTATACAGTTAAAATTGAAATTCAGATTCCCAGATGCTGAAATTTAAAAAACTGAGTGAATTTGACTAAGTTAGGAAAAGTCATAGGTTATAGTGAAACAAAATTTCAAAGTATATCACAGGCTAATTGCAGTAATCATATTATTTACTGTTACTCAAATTTGGTTTTTATTTTTTAATAAATACTGCCTTTTTTCCCCAAAAACTTTTTCCTGTAAAGAAAGTAAAGGAACACTTAAATCAAGGTTGCAGAATTCAGCAGCCCACTCTAGGGAGTGTTTCGCAGAAGTATATTTTTGGCCATGCCATGCCATGCAGCATGCAAAGCAGCATGCGGAATATTAGTTCCCTGACTAGGGACCGAAGCCATGCCCCTGCAGTGGGAGGGTGGACTCTTAACCACTGGACCACCAGGGAAGTCCTTGGCAGAAATCTTCGAGAGAGTCAGTTGAAGGAGGTGTAGGCCATTTAAGTTTTTGTTTTGTTTTAAGAGATTCTGGTAACTCAGTTCCCTTTTATTCATATACCTTTCTTTACAGCAAATACAGACAGGGATTAGAGACCAAGTCTTTGACATTTCATGGTTGAGATCCTTTTCCTCAAAATTGATGGATATATGTGATAGTTTGCTGCCTTTGATAAGTATATGTTTTAACTTATATAAATATACATTTATTACAAAATTGAGTTACCTATATATATATATAATGGCACCCCACTCCAGTACTCTTGCCTGGAAAATCCCATGGACGGAGGAGCCTGGTAGGCTGCAGTCCACGGGGTCGCCAAGAGTCGGACACGACTGAGCGACTTCACTTTCACTTTTCACTTTCATGCATTAGAGAAGGAAATGGCAACCCACTCCAGTGTTCTTGCCTGGAGAATCCCAGGGACAGGAGCCTGGTGGGCTGCCGTCTATGGGGTCGCACAGAGTCGGACACGACTGAAGCGACTTAGCAGCAGCAGCATATATAATAACATGTACAGTTTTACCATTTTGTTAACATCTACTATTTATTGAGTAATTACTATGCATAAGAAACTATTAAAGTAGACATTCATTCAGAAGAAACTTATTGAAGGCCTTTTACATGCCAAGCATTACAGTAATAGTGACTGAGAAGGCAGAGTTGTATCTCTTATGGAACTTAGGTAAGTACCAGTCTCACAGGATGACAATATCTAGCTAAGGTTATATGAGTATTAATAACTAGGGATCTGGGATTTAAACCTAACCCCTAACGAATATAAAACCACATATACCCTTACCCCCAACAACACACACCTTTATTTTAAAACTTGAAGGGGCGACTGCATCTTGCGCTTTTCTGTACCCCAGTCTAGGGCAGTCCTCACCTGGTTTAAAGGCATGCTCTATTGTTATGTTAGTCACTAAGTCATGTCTGACTCTGCGACCCCCACGGACTATGAAAGTCACTCAGTTGTGTCTGACTCTGCAACTGACTATACACAGTCCATGGAATTCTCCAGGCCAGAATACTGGAGTGAGTAGCCTTTCCCTTCTGCAGCCTTTACCCTCTCCAACCCAGGGATCGAAGCCAGGGCTACCCACGGATTCTTTACCAGCTGAGCCACAAGGTTCCTCTGTGGTATACTCCAGGCAAGAAGATGAGTGGGTTGCCATTTCCTTCTCCAGGGGATCTTCCTGACCCAGGAATCAAACCCAGGTCTCCTGCACTGCAGGAAGATTCTATACCTAATGTTACTCTACCCAGGGTTACATAGAAAACAGCAAAACTAGGGTTTGGACCTAAGCTTGATCAACTCCAGTCTGTGGTCTTAACCTAGAGCATATCTTTTTAACATGTGCTGGAAAGTCTGAAAAGCTTCACTGAATCTCTGCACTCAAATAGCACAGATTCTTAAAAGTTCTATTTAAATGTGTCCACTAGATGGCAACCTCCATTTTAAAAATCACAGAAGTTTTACAAACTTTAAAAATTACATAGAAAACTACACAAGTTAACATATCAAACCTTGTACATGCACCATTCAGAATTAATCAATGTTAACATTTTGTTGCCTTAGCTCATTTTCTGAAGAGGAAAAAATGGACAGATAAACTCCTCATTCTTTCCCTAGTCCAGTTTCCCTCCCTGAAGGAAACCACTATCATGAATTCAGTATGGAACCAGTCCATGTTTTTATGTTTACTCCGTGAACCCATAAATAACATATCAGACTGTAGTAGCTCTTTTAGAAGTTTATAAACGGTACTTTAATTCCCCAAATAAAAGATCAAGCAGACCAAAGAAAATTGAGGATTTTAGCTATGATAAAGTAATACTTTCTTTTGGAAAAAAAATAGGAGAGCAATTTTTTTTCTCAGATGATAATTCTTAGGATTTACCATCATCTCTGAAAAAAATACTTGCCAAGAAAAAAAATTTTTTTTTAATTCATAAGATGTGCAAAAAAGCTTAGGCTTAGTTGGTATAACAGTAAACAAAAACAGACCTGCAATGAATTTTAAAAAAGAAAAAGTCACAATTTCTTTCCCCACTACCCACTGCCATCATAAATAAGCAATCAAATAAAATTTTGAGGAATTAACTGCTCAGTGAAGGATACTACTTAAACATGAAACATGGTGTTTCACAAGCTCAAACTACTTGGGGAAATGACAGAGGCTATCAGAAGACCCCTCTACTTTTCACTACATTATTTGCGTGTTGTAAGAAATCTAGAAATCTATACCCACTTAAAAAGCCCTCATTAGTCCAAAAGAAACAGGCAAGACAAACTGCCTCCCCCTCAAAATTATAGAAATCTATGCATATTAGTAATCATAATAAATGTAAACGTACTGAGCATTTTAGTTAAAGATTGCCATGTTGGATTAGAAAACAAAATTCAGCTGTGTGTTGTTTATATTCCTAAAATATAAGGATACAGTAAGGTTGAAAGTAAAAGCACAGAAAATGTTATATCAGCCAATTATTAGCCAAAAGAAAGCACAAAGCATAAATATAGTACAGCTATATTTATGTTGAACATAAAAATTATGGCTTGGGACAAAATGGTCACTATAAAAAGATTTTAACTCACTTGGAAGATAAAAATACATCTAAACTTATATGCACCTAATAATACAGGGTCAAGATGTTAAGCAAAATGCAGAAATAAGAGAAAAAATTCATAATCTTAGTAGAATTTAATATACCTCTCTCAAAATTGATACAAAAAGCAGGAAAGTAATCAGTATAGACACTTCAATGAAAAAACTTGACCTAACATACTGAATTTCATCATCTGTAAGCCATCACTGATTGATTATAAGACAAGCTATTATCTTAAGTACCACTAAGAAGGAGAGGCCATTGCCAGTTAAACTATACCACGCCATTGATGGCCAGATGCATACTTGATTTCAGAGATGTCTCAATGTGGAAAACATACATCTTTTAATCAATGAAATTTGATGTAGAAAATGCAACTGTAAATAAGTATTATTTATGAAAGTAGAACCATATAATATGGGCAATAAAGTAAGTCTCAACAAATTCTGAGGGCTTCCCTCCTGGCTCACCTGGTGAGGAATCCTGCAGTGCAGGAGACCTGGGTTTGATCCCTGGCTGGGGAAGATCCCCTGGAGAAGGGAAAGGCTACCCACTCCAGTATTCTGGCCTAGAGAATTCATGGACTGTATAGTCCATGGGGTTGCAGAGAGTCAGACACAACTGAGTGACTTTCACTTTCAACAAGTTTTCAAAGAGTTGGTTTGACACGGACTATGTTCCATTGGTCTGTATGTGTCTATCCTTTCAATAAAACCACTGTCTTGATTACTGTAGCTTTACAATCAGTTGGTATGAATTCAAGTTTTTTTTTTTTCCCCAAAATTATTTTAGCCATTCCAGTTCCTTTGCCTTCTATATGAATTTTAGAATCAGCTGGTTTGCATCTACAAAAGATCCTTCTAGGACTTTAACTGGGGTTGTGTTAAAAATATACGTAGATCAACTGGGGAAGTACTGACAACTGAACAATATTGAGGCACCCAATCCATAAATACAGTAATCTCCACTTAGTGTCCTCTGATTTTTTTTTTCTTCACTGTTTTGTACTTTTTGGCAGAGACCACGTACATATTTTGTTAGATTTGCACCTAATTACTACTTTTTTCTTACTGGTATTTTAAGTGTTTAATTGTTCTTGGCTAATGTATGAAAAGAGAAATTTTGTCCTGGGATCATACTAAATGCACTTAGTAGTTCTGCTGCTGCTGCTGAGTCACTTCAGTTCGACTCTGTGCGACCCCATGGATGCCAGCCCACCAGGCTCCCCCATCCCTGGGATTCTCCAGGCAAGAACACTGGAGTGGGTTGCCATTTCCTTCTCCAATGCGTGAAAGGGAAAAGTGAAAGTGAAGTCGCTCAGTCGTGTCTGACTCTTCGCGACCCCATGGACTGCAGCCCACCAGGCTCCTCCGCTGTGGGATTCTCCAGGCAAGAGTACTGGAGTAGGGTGCCACTGCCTTCTCCATTAGTTCTAGGAGCTTTTAAAACAGATTTTCTTGGGGGATGGGGAGTGGTTTCTATCTAGACAGTGACATTTGTGAATAGAGACAATTTTATATCTTTCTTTAAAGTATCTCTTTATCTTGCTTTATTGTACTGCCTAGGATTTTCTGTACAGTAGTAAATAGCACTGGTAAGAGCAGACTTTTTTTTCCTTTGGCCATGCTCTGTGGCTCATGGAATCAGCTCCTGTCCCAGGGACTGAATCTGGGCCCCGGCCGTGAGAGCACTGAGGCCTAACCATGGGCCTCCAGGAAGTTCCCACTAGTTTTCAACATCATATTGTTAAGTCCTAAAAACAAGAAAAGGAGATAAAAGGTATACAGATTGAGAGGGAAGAAATAAAATTTTCTTTGCTTACAGATGACACGATAATCTATGTAGAAAATCCAAAAAATTTGACAAAAGAACTCCTGTAATAAGTGATTACAGCAGGGGTGCAGGTTCAGTTCAGTCGCTCAGTCGTGTCCGACTCTTTGTGACCCCATGAATCGCAGTACGCCAGGCCTCCCTGTCCATCACCAACTCCCGGAGTTCACTCAGACTCACGTCCATTGAGTCCGTGATGCCATCCAGCCATCTCATCCTCGGTCGTCCCCTTCTCCTCCTGCCCCCAATCCCTCCCAACATCAGGGTCTTTTCCAATGAGTCAACCCTTCCCATGAGGTGGCCAAAGTACTGGAGCTTCAGTTTTAGCATCATTCCTTCCAAAGAAATCCCAGGGTTGATCTCCTTCAGAATGGACTGGTTGGATCTCCTTGCAGTCCAAGGGACTCTCAAGAGTCTTCTCCAACACCACAGTTCAAAAGCATCAATTCTTCGGCGCTCAGCCTTCTTCACAGTCCAACTCTCACATCCATACATGACCACAGGAAAAACCATAGCCTTGACTAGACGGACCTTAGTCGGCAAAGTAATGTCTCTGCTTTTGAATATACTATCTAGGTTGGTCATAACTTTTCTTCCAAGGAGTAAGCGCCTTTTAATTTCATGGCTGCAGTCACCATCTGCAGTGATTTTGGAGCCCAAAAAAACAAAGTCTGACACTGTTTCTACTGTTTCCCCATCTATTTCCCATGAAGTGATGGGGCCAGATGCCATGATCTTCGTTTTCTGAATGTTGAGCTTTAAGCCAACTTTTTCACTCTCCTCTTTCACTTTCAACAAGAGGCTTTTTAGCTCCTCTTCACTTTCTGCCATAAGGGTGGTGTCATCTGCATATCTGAGATTATTGATATTTCTCCCAGCAATCTTGATTCCAGCTTGTGTTTCTTCCAGTCCAGCATTTCTCATGATGTACTCTGCATATAAGTTAAATAAGCAGGGTGACAATATACAGCCTTGACGTACTCCTTTTCCTATTTGGAACCAGTCTGTTGTTCCATGTCCAGTTCTAACTGTGGCTTCCTGACCTGCATACAGATTTCTCAAGAGGCAGGTCAGGTGGTCTGGTATTCCCATCTCTTTCAGAATTTTCCACAGTTTACTGTGATCCACACAGTCAAAGGCTTTGGCATAGTCAATAAAGCAGATATAGATGTTTTTCTGGAACTCTCTTGCTTTTTCCATGATCCAGCAGATGTTGGCAATTTGACCTCTGGTTCCTCTGCCTTTTCTAAAACCAGCTTGAACATCAGGGAGTTCACGGTTCACATATTGCTGAAGTCTGGCTTGGAGAATTTTGAGCATTACTTTACTAGCATGTGAGATGAGTGCAATTGTTCGGTAGTTGGAGCATCCTTTGGCATTGCCTTTCTTTGGAATTGGGATGAAAACTGACCTTTTCCAGTCCTGTGGCCACTGCTGAGTTTTCCAGATTTGCTGGCAAATTGAGTGCAGCACTTTCACAGCATCATCTTTCAGGATTTCCAGGGTCTCATTTCCTGAGTCTCATCTCTTTAGAGTCTGGGGTCTCATCTGCTGAGACTTAGTCTACGCTCCTGAGACACCTGGGCCTTGTCTCCTGAGTCTCCGGTGTTCTATCTCCTGAGTTACTGGGGTATCATCTCCTGATTCTCTAGGATTTCATCTCCATGGTCTCTTGTCCTAATTTTCCATAGTCTCTCCTCCTGAGACTCCAGGATCTCATTCTCAGGGTATCTTCTCCTGAGGTTCCTGGATTTCATCTCCTAAGACTCCTGGGTCTCAACTGCTAAGTTTCCATGGTCTCATTAAGAGGCCTCATCTCTAGTGGCTCCAGGATCTCATATCCTAATACTCCAGTTTCTTATCTCCTGAGTCTCCAGGATACCATCTCAAGAGTCTCCAGGGTCTTATCTCCAGGATCTTGTCTCTATGTCTCCAGGATCTCATTTCTAGTTCTCATCTCATGAAATTCTAGGCTCCAGGCTCCTAAGACTCCAAAGTTTCATATCATCGACTCCAGGGCCTGGTCTCCAGAGATTCAGGGTCTCATGTCCTGAGACTCCAGAGACTTGTTCTCTAAGCCTCTGCTGTCTCATTTCCTCAGATCTGAGTCTCCATTCCTGAGTCTCTATGGTCTCATTTCATGAGCCTCTAAATAAGTCTCCACTGTCCCATCTCCTAAATCTCCAGACTCTCCTCTCCTGAATAGCCTAAGACTCATCTCCCGTCCAGAATATCATCTCCTATGACTCCAAGGACTGGCCTCCTGAATCACCCAGTACTCATTTCCTGAGACTCCATGGTCTCATCTCATGCATTTTGGGGTCTCATTTCCTGAATTTTACAGTCTCATCTCCAGGGCCTCGTCTCCTGAGTCTCCAGAATCACATTTCCTAGGTCTCATCTCCTGAAAATCTGTGGTCTTGTCTCCTGAGTAGTTAATCTCTTCTTCTCTACTGAGTCTCCTAAATCCCCTTTCCTGAGTCTCTCCTCCCAAGACTTCAGGGTTTCTTTTCCAGGATATCATCCTGAGTCTCCAGACTGTATTCTCCTCAGACCCCAGGGTCTCATCTTCAGGGTCTCTTGGGTATTATCACCTAAGCTCCAGACTTGCATTCCAGAGACACCAGGATTTAATCTCCTGTGTCTCCATGGTCTTGTCTTCTGATTCTCCATGGCCTTATCTCCAAGGTCTCGTCTCCTGAGACTCTTAGATCTCATCTCCAAAGTCTGGAGTCTTGTCTCCTGAGTGTACATGTTGTCGTCTGTTGAGTCTCCAGAGTCTTGTCTCCTGAGTCTCCAGTCTTGTCTCCTTGGTCTCTAGCTTCTCATCTAGAGGGTCTCATGTTCTCAGTGTCCAGGGTCTCATCTCCTGAGATTCTGTGTTCTCATCTCAGAAACTCCCAGGTCTCATCTCCTGAGACTCCTGGATCTCATCATCTGAGACTCCAAGACCTTGTCTCCTGATTCTCAGGAGTCTCTTACCCTGAGTTTCCAGGGTCTTATCTCTAGGCTGTCACATCCTAACTCTTGGGTCTCTTTTCCTGATTCTCCAAGGTCTCATATCCAGGGTCTTCTTACTGAAACTCCATGATCTTGTCTCCTGATTCTCAGTGTTCTCATCCCTTGAAACTCTTGCCTCTTGAGTAGCCTCAGTCTCAACTCTTCTCCTGAGTTTTTCTGAGTCTCCTCTCCTGAGTCTACTACCCTGAGACTCCACAATCTCCTGTCCAGGGTATCAACCTGAATCTCTAGACTCTTGTATTCTAAGAATCCAAGCTCTTGTCTCCTCAGTGTCTAGAGTATCATTTCTTGAATCTCTGTGATCTTGTCTTCTGAATCTCCAGGGTCTCATCTCAAGGATCTCATCTCCTGAGCCTCAAGGATCTCATCTGCTGAGCCTCTAGGCTCTCATCTCTGAGTCACCAGGGTTTCTTCTCACAAGTCTTCAGACTCGCTTTTCCTGAGTCTCTAGGGACTCACCTCCAGGGTCTATCTCCTGAGTCTCCAGAGTCTGTTCTCCTGAATCTCCAGGGTCTTGGTTACAAATCTCCTCTCCTGAGTCTCTGGTGTCTCATTTACTGAGTTTCATCTCCTGAGACTCCAGGGTTTCATATCCAGAGTCTCCAGTTTCTCATCTCCTGAGCCTCCAGGGACTCATCTCTAATCTCTCACTCCTGAAAGTCCAATCTTCTGAGGATACAAGGTTTCATCTCCTCAGACTTAAGTTTCATCTCCTCAGACTCTGCCTTGGTCTCTGGAGACGCCGGGGTCTCTTGTTATGAGACTCCAGAGACTCATCTTCTGAGCTTCCAGGGTCTCATTTTCTCAGACCTGGGTCTTTCCTCTGTCTCTGGAGTCTTGTCTCCTAAGCCTCCACTGTCTTGTCTTTCCAGTCTTCACAGTCTCATATCCTGAATCTCCTGACTCTCCTATCTTGTATAATCTTACTTTCATCTCCTCTCTGAGTCCACAGAGTCTCTTCTCTTGAGTGTCCAGGGTCTCCAGAGACCAGGCAGGCCTGAGAAAATAAAACCTATAAGTCTGAGGAGGCAATCACCAGAGTCTCTGAAAACTGGACCATGGCATTGCTAAGGATGAGATCTTGGAGACTGAGGAGCTGAGAACCTGAAAATGAGATCTGGAGGCCCTTGAGAAAATACCCTGGAGACTCGGGAGATGAGAAATTGAAGGCTTGAGAGGTGAGACCCCAGAGGATCAGGCACAAAGATCCAAGAGTCTCAGGAGACAACACCCTGAGACCTAAGAAAATGAGACTTTCAAAGTGAAACCATGGATAATCAGGAAATGAAATCCTGGAAACTCTAGAGATGAGAATCTGGATTTTAGAGATGATACCTATAGGATTCTGGAGACTAGATCCTGGAGTTTCAGGAGATGAGAGTTTGGAGACTCAGAATTAGACCCTGGAAAGGAGACTCTGGGGACTCAGGATAGTAGTCCTAGCAAAGAAGACTCAGGAGAGGACACAAAACTTAGATTTTTCAAGGAGATGAGAACTGGAAGACCCCAGAGGCTCAGGTATTATTTCTCCAGAGCCTCAGAGCATGAGATTCCATGGTCTCTGGAAACCAGGCCCTGGAGTCTGAAGAAATGAGACCCATGAATCTGAGGAGATGAAACACGGGAGTCTCAGCAGACCAGACCCCAGAATCTCAGGAGACAAGAGACTGGAGATGATACCCTGGAGACTCAGGAGACAAGATCCAGGAAATGAGATTGGAGAATCTTGAGATGATACCCTAGAGACTCAGGAGATGAGAAACTGGAGACTCTGGATACTAGACCCTGGAGTCTCATGAGGTGAGACCATGGAAATGAGATCCTGATACTCAGGGGCTGAGACCCAAGAGATTAGACCCTGGAGAATTAGGAAATGAGACCCTGAAGACTCAGGAGATGACACTACAGACACTAAGGAGCTGAGACCTCAGACCTTCTGGACACAAGACATCAGAGACTCAAGATATGAGAACAAAGTTTCTAAGAGATAAAACCCAATCAGTTCAGTTCAGTTCAGTCACAGTTGTGTCCGACTCTTTGTGACCCCATGAATCCAGCACGCCAGGCCTCCCTGTCCATCACCAACTCCCAGAGTTCACTCAGACTCACATCCATTGAGTCAGTGATGCCATCCAACCATCTCATCCTCTGTCATCCCCTTCTCCTCCTGCCCCCAATCCCTCCCAGCACCAGAATCTTTTCCAATAAGTCAGCTCTTTGCATGAGGTGGCCAAAGCATTGGAGTTTCAGTTTTAACATCATTCACTCCAAAGAAATCCCAGGGCTGATCTCCTTCAGAATGGACTGGCTGGATCTCTTTGCAGTCCAAGGGACTCTCAAGAGTCTTCTCCAACACCACAGTTCAAAAGCATCAATTCTTCGGTGCTCAGCCTTCTTCACAGTCCAACTCTCACATCCATACATGACCACTGGAAAAACCATAGCCTTGACTAAATGGACCTTTGTTGGCAAAGTAACATCTGTGCTTTTCAATATGTTTTCTAGGTTGGTCATAACTTTTCTTCCAAGGAGTAAGCGTCTTTTAATTTCATGGCTGCAGTCACCATCTGCAGTGATTTTGGAGCCCCCAAAAAGAAAGTTTGACGCTGTTTCCCCATCTATTTCCCATGAGGTGATGGGACTAGATGTCATGATCTTTGTTTTCTGAACCTTGAGCTTTAAGCCAACTTTTTCACTCTCCTCTTTCACTTTCATCAAGAGCCTTTTTAGTTCCTCTTCACTTTCTGCCATAAGGGTGGTGCCATCTGCATATCTGAGGTTATTGATATTTCTCCTGGCAATCTTGATTCCAACCTGTGCTTCTTTCAGCCCAGCGTTTCTCATGATGTACTCTGCATAGAAGTTAAATAAGCAGGGTGACAATATATATCCTTGATGTACTCCTTTTCCTATTTGGAGCCAGTCTGTTGTTCAATGTCCAGTTCTTTGTTGGTTTCTGACCTGCATATAGGTTTCTCAAGAGGCAGGTCAAGTAGTCTGATATTCCCATCACTTTCAGAATTTTCCACAGTTTATTGTGATCCTCACAGTCAAAGGTTTGGCATAGTCAATAAAGAGAAATAGATGTTTTTCTGGAATGCTCTTGCTTTTTCCATGATCCAGCAGATGTTGGCAATATGATCTCTAGTTCCTCTGCCTTTTCTAAAGCCAGTTTGAACATCTGGAAGTTATCAGGCAATTAAACCATGGAGATGAGACCCTTAAGAATCAGGACACAGGACTCTAGATACTCAAGAGATGAAACCCTAGAGACATTGGAGATTAAAATCTGGAGCTTAAGCCATAGTCTCAGGCAACTAGACCACAGAGATGAGGCCTTGGAGAATCAGGACACGGGACTCTGGAGACAGATGAAATCCTGGAGACTCTGGAGATGAGAATTTGGAGCTTAGGAGACAATACCAGGAGACTCGGGAGAAGAGGCCTTGGAGTCTCAGGAAACATACTAATACTGAGTCTCTAACACTATTAGGCTCTGGACATGAGAGTCTTGAAATTCTCAGCAGCAGTCTCGACAGGAGACTTAGGAGAGGATATGAGACTTAGGCTACTTGGAAAACATGACCTAGGACTTTCAGGAGATGAGACCATGGAGTCTCAGGAAACAAGATCCTGGAGATGAGACTCTAGATAGGATACTCTGGAGACTGGAGACTAGACTAGGAGACTGAGGAGATCCAAGAGAAAAGACAAGACTTACTCAGGGGAGGAGGCTCAAAGTCTTGTGACAAAACAGGAGAGACTTGGGAGATAAGACTAGGATGTCTCGGGAGACAAGATCATGGAGTCTCTGGAAAGAAGAACCCGAAGTCTAATGAGATAAGACCCTGGACAGGAAACTTGGGAACGGAGACTGGAGATTCAGGAGAGGAGATAAGATTTAGGTTACTCAGAAGAGGAGAGTCCAGAGACTTAGGAGAGGAGACCAAGGAGACTTGAGAGATGAGAACATGTAGATTCAGTAGGTGAGACACCAGAGACTTAGGAAATGAGGCCCTGGAGACTCACGAGATCAATGTTGAAGACTCAGGAGATGAGACCATGGAGGCTTAGAAAATGAGAACTTGAAAATTCTGGAATGAGTCCCTGTAGACTTAGGAGAGGAGACCCTAGATAGGAGACTCAGGAAAGGAGCAAAACTTAGGACACTTAGGAGAGGATAATCCAGTGGCCCTGGAGATGAGATGGTATACATTTAAGATAAGAGATCCCAGGATTTCAGGAAATCAGACTCCAGAGTCTCAGGCACTAGACCCCCACGGCTTCACCTCTCAGGAGATGAGACCCTGAAGTCTCAAAAAACAAGAAACTGAAAGCTCAGGAGATGCGAACTCAGAATCTCAGGAAACAAGACCCTGGACAATCAGGAGATGAAAACTGGAAACTCAGGAGAAGAGACCAGGAGATGAGACAAAAGGATCTCAGGATGTGAGTCCCCAGGAAATTAGACTCTGGAGATTCAGGAGATAGGAACATGGAGAGGAGACTCTGGCAACTGAGGAGATGAGACCCTGGAGACTGAGGAGATGAGACCCTGGAGACTCATTAAACAACACCTCAGAGTCTCAGAGGAAGAGACTGGAAATGAGACCCTAAGGACTCTGGAGAAGAGACCCTGGAGACGAGACCATGGAGACTCAAGAGGTAGGATCCAGGAATCTTAGAGAGGAGAACATGCACAGGAGAATCAGGAGAGGAAATGAGATTAAGATTACTCAATATGAGAGTCATAAAATGCAGAAGCCTAGATGGTGGAGAGTTAGGAGACAAGATAGTTGAGACTCAAGATATGAGACCACAGAGACTTAGGAAAAGAAACACAGGTCAGCGACACAAGACCCTGGAGGTTCAGGAAACAAGTCCAAGGAATCTCAACACATGAGACCTTGGGGGTCTCTGAAGACCACGCCTTAGAATCTGAGTAGATGAAACCCTTGAATCTGAAGAGATGAAACCCAGGAGTCTCAGGAAACCAGACCCCAGAATCTCAGTAGATCCTACACTAAAGATGAGAACATGGAAACTCTGGAGATTCACAATAAGAGACACTGGAGTCTCAGGAGATGAGACAAAGGAATTGAGACCCTGGAGACTCAGGAACAAGACCCCAGAAACTCAAGACAACACCACTGACACTCAAGAAATGAGATTTTGGAGTCTCTCAAGACAAAACTCCAGAGACTCAGGAGAAAATCTCAAGGGTTTCAGTCACCGAAACCTTGGAGATGAGACCCTGGTGAATCAGAGGACAAAACCCTGGACTCAGGAGATGAAATTCTGGAGACAAGAATCTGGAGCCTAGGAGATGATACCCAGGAGACTTTGGAGAAGAGACTCTGGAATCTCAGGAATTGAGAGAGTTTGGAGCCTGGGAATTAAATCCTGTACAGGAGACTCTGGAGACTCCAGATAGTAGTCTCAGGAAGGGAGACTCAGAAGAGGATATGAGACTTAGGTTACTCCGGAGATAAGACCAGGGAGCTTCAGGAGATGAGACCAGGGAGTTTCAGAAGATGAGACTCCTGAGACTCAGGAGAGGAGATCACAATGTCTCAGTAGATGAGACCTTGGAGACGAAACCCTGGACTCAGGAGATGAGGCTGTGAAAAAGGTACTCTGAAGACTCAGCAGGGTAGACTAAGGAAAGGAGACTTAGTGAACCCAGGAGACCAAATGAGATTAGGCTACTCAGGAGAGAAGAGTTTGGAGATTCAAGAGACAAGAAAGCAGAGACAAAGAAGAGGAAACCTTGGGGTCTCAGTTTCTCAGATCCCAGATTCTAAATTGTAAAGACAATGGAAATGAGACCTTGGGGACTGAGATGATGGTATCTTTGAGAAGAGGTCCTGGAGACTAAGGAGACAAGACCCAGAGGACTCAGGTGATGAACACAGGGAATCAGGAGATGAGACTCTGAGATGAGACTCTGGCAACTTAGGAGATGAGACCCTGAAGACTCAGGAGATGAGACCATAGAGACCGTGGGAACAAGAACCTGCAAACTCAGAATAAAAGTCCCTTGAGACTTAGAAACCAATAATCTGTACAGGAGACACAGGAGAAGTGACTTAGGAGACTCAGGAAAGGAGATGAAACATAGCCTACTCAGGAGAGAACAGCCAAAACTTGGAGAACATTCATATGAGACCCCAGAGTCTCAGGAGACTGGACCCTGCAGTCTCAGGAAATAAGACCCTAGAGATGAAACTTTGGAGACTAGGAGAGCAGAATCTAGAATTTAAACCATGGAGAACCAGGAGAGGAGACTCTGGAAGCTTTGCAGAAAAAAACCCTGGACAGGAGACTCAGGAGAGGAGACTGGAGAAAGAAAGAAAGTCTATCAGGAAAGATAGACCAAGGTTACTCAAAATAGGAAACTAAGGAGAAACAACAAAGATCTGTCTAGTCAAGTGAATGTTGAGCTTTAAGCCAACTTTTTCACTCTTTTTCACTTTTATCAAGAGATTCAACATTCAAAAAACAAAGATCACAGCATCTGGTCCCATCACTTCATGGCCACTAGGTGATAAAACAAGGGAAACAGTGACAGACTTTATTTTCTGGGCTCCAAAATCACTGCAGATGATAACTTCAGTCATGGAATTAAAAGACACTTGCTCTTTGGAAGAAAAGCTATGACTAACCTAGACAGCATATTAAAAAGTAAAGACACTTCTTTGCCAACAAAATTCTGTCTAATCAAAGTTATGGTTTTTCCAGTAGTCATGTATGGATGTGAGCGTGGGATCATAAAGAAAACTGAGTGCTGAAGAATTGGTGCTTTTGAATTGTGAGTTGGAGAAGACTCTTGAGAATCCCTTGCACTGCAAAAAGATCAAACCAGCGAATCCTAAAGGAACTCAATTCATTGGAGGACTGATGCTAAAGCTGAAGCTCTAATACTTTGGCAACCTGATGCAAAGAACTGAATCATTGGGGAAAATCCTGGTGCTTGGAAAGATTGAAGGCAGGAAGAGAAAGGAATGATAGAGGATGAGATGGTGGATGGCATCATCGACTCAATGGACCTGAGTTTGAGCAAGCTCCAGGATTTGGTAATGCATAGAGAGGTCTGGCATGCTGCAGTCCATGGGATTGCAAATAGTTGGACACAACAACTAAAGTGAACTGAGCTGATAGAGGCTTCAGCAACATAGAAGAGGCTGCAGAATACCTAGAAGGTAGAGGATTCTGAGCACCACATAAGTAGAGGCAGTAGGATATCCAGGAGGTAGAAAATCCTGAAGTGCAACAAAAGAAGAGTGAGTGAGTGAAAGTCACTAAGTCATGTCCAACTCTTTGCAATCCCGTGGACCATACAATGCGTGGGATTTTCCAGGCAGGATACTATATTGGGTAGCCTTTCCTTTCTCCAGGGTTGAACCGAGGTCTCCTGCATTGCAGGCAGATTCTTCACCAGATGAGCCACAGTGGAGGCCCCCAGAAGAAGAGGAAACAGGATATATAGCAGAGAGGGAAGTAGGAGTTAAGTAGAGATGATAATACACCAAGTGAAAAGAATAGCCTGAAACTCCACAGAATAAGAGGCAGCTGGATATCCAGCAGGTAGAGAAGTTTGAGTCTCCACAGAAGCAGAGTTGATAAGATACTAAGCAGGTACAGGTGCCTGAAACTCTTTGGAAGCAGAGGCAACATGGTGTCCCCAAGGTCGAGGAGCCTGACACATCACAGCAGTCAACTCATCAGGAAACCCAGCATGGAGGGGAACTTTAGGCTCCCCAGAATAGTTGACAGGACACCCAGAATGCAGAGGAGCCTGAGACTGCACAAAGGAAAGGTCAGCAGGGTATCCAACATATAGAGGGATCTGAGGTAACATAGTAGAAGAGGTAGGCAAGATACTCAGCAGGTAGAAAAACTTGAGGTGACAAAGAAAAAATGGGGGCAGGATAAAAAACAGAAAGAGGAATCTGGGACTCCACAGGCGAAGAGCGTGGCAGGATACCCAGCAGGTAAAGGAGTTTGAGGCAACAAAGAAAAAAATAGTTGCATGATAAAGAGCAGGTAGAAGAGCCTGAGGCTCCATGGAAGAAGAAGCTCCAGAATACTCAGCAATTGGGGAACCTGAGACTCCACATAAGAAGTATCAATAGGATGGAGGATCCTGCCCAGCAGGTGGAGGATCCTGAAGTTCCATGGAAGATAGCCAGCACAATACACACTAGATAGAGGGGACTGGTGTTCCAAAAGGAAGAGGTGGCAGAATAAACTGCATAGGGGATCCTGAGACTTCACAGAAGAAGAGGTGATGAAATACCTAGAAGGTAGAGGAGTCATAATAGGGGACTGGAGTGCAAAAGTAGGAAGTCAAGTTTGGTCTTGGAGAAGAAAATGAAGCAGGGCAAAGGCTAACTATTTTGCCAAGACAATGAACTGGTCATAAACAAACACCCTCTTTCAGCAACACAAGAGATCACTCTACTCGTGGACATCACCAAATCATCAATATCAAAATCAGGTTGTTTATTTTATTTGTAGTCAAAGATGAAGAAGTTCTATACAGTCAGCAAAAACAAGACTGAGAGCTGACTGTGGCTGATATGAACCTCTTGTTGACATATTCAGACTTAACTTGAAGAAAGTAGGGAAAACTACTATAGCATTCAGATTCTTAAGTCAAATCCCTTATGATTATACACTGGAATTGATAAACAGATTATCACTGGGATAACAGATCATCACTGGGATAACAGTTTATCATAAGGATTAGATCTGATAGGCAGTGCTTGAAGAACTATGGACAGATGTTTGTGACATTTTACAGGAGTCAATGATCAAGACCATACCCAAGAACAAGAATTGAAAAAAAGCAAAATGATTGTCTAAGGAGGACTTACAAACAGCTGAGAAAAGAGAAGTGAAAGGCAAAGGAGAAAAGGAAAGATATACCCATTCAAAAGCAGAGTTAGGAAACAAGTAAGGAGTGATGAGAAAGCCTTCCTCAGTGATCAATGCAAAGAAACAGAAGAAAACAGTAGAAAAGATCTAGAGATCTCTTCAAGAAAATAGAGATACCAAGGAAATGTTTCATGCAAATATATGGGCACAATAAAGGGCAGAAATGGCAAGGACATAATAGAAGAAGAAGATATTAAGAACAGATGGCAACAATACACAGAAGAAATATATAGAAAAGATCTTCATGACCCAGATAACCATGATGGTGGATCACTTATCTAGACTCAGACATCCTGGAATGAGAATGAGTGGGCCTTAGGAAACATCAGGCAAACAGAGCTAGTGGAAGTGATGGAATTCTAGCTGAACTATTTCAAGTCCTAAAAGATGATTCTGTGAAAGTGATGCACTCAATAGGCCAGCAATTTTGGAAAATTCAGTAGTGGCCACACGACTGGAAAAGGCCAGTTTTTATTCCAATCCCAAAGAAAGGCAATGCCAATGAATGTTCAAACTACCATACAATTACACTCATCTCACTTGCTAGCAAAGTAATGCTCAAAATTCTCCAAGCCAAACTTCATTAAGTAACAGTATGTGAATGAGGAACTTCCAAATGTTCAACCCAGTTTCAGAAAAGGAAGAGGAACCCGAAATCAAATTGCCAAAAACCCTTGGATCATTGAAAAAGCAAGAGTGTTTCATAAAAACATATATTTTGCTTTATTGACTATACCAAACATTTGACTGTGTGGATCACAACAAACTGGAAAATTCTTAAAGAGAGGGAATACCACAACAACCTACCTGCCTCCTGAGAAATCTGTATGCAGGTCAAGAAGTAATAGAACTGGACATGGAAAAACTCCTTCATCAAGTTTGTATATTGTCATCCTGCTTATTTAACTTCTATGCAGAGTACACCATGAGAAATGCTGGGCTGGAAGAAGCACAAGCTGGAATCAAGATTGCTAGGAGAAATCTCAGTAACCTCAGATATTCAGATGACGACACCCTTATGGTAGAAAGTGAAGACAAACTAAGGAGCCTCTTGAAGAAAGTGAAAGAGGAAAAAAAAGTGAAAAAGGAAAGTGAAACAGTGAGCTTAAACCTCAACATTCAGAAAACAAAGATCATGGCATCAGATTCAATCACTTCATGGCAAGTAGATGAAAAAATAATAGAAACAGTGAGAGACATTATTTTGGGGGGCTCCAAAATCACTGCAAGTGGTAATTGCAGCCATGATACTAAAAGATGCTTGCTCCTTGAAAGAAAAGCTATGACCAACTAGTTCAGTTCAGTCGCTCAGTCATGTCCAACTCTTTGTGACCCCATGAACCACAGCATGCCAGCCTTCCCTGTCCATCACTAACTGCCAGAGCCTACCCAAACTCATTTCCATTGAGTCGGTGATGCCATCCAACCATCTCATCCTCTATCATCTCCTCCTCCTGCCCTCAATCTTCCCAGTGTCAGGTCTTTTCAAATGAGTCAGCTGTTGCATTAGGTGTCAGTCCTTCCAATGCACACCTAGGACTGATCTTTAGGATAGACTGGTTGGATCTCCTTGCAGTCCATGGCACTCTCAAGACTCTTCTCCAACACCACACTCCAAAAGCATCAATTTTTCAGTCCTCAGCTTTTTTTACAGTCCAACTCTCACATCCATCCATACATGACTACTGGAAAAATCATAGCCTTGACTAGATGGACCTTTGCTGACAAAGTAATGTCTTTGCTTTTTATTTATTTTTTATTTTTTTAAATTAATTTTTATTTTTTAGTTTGTTTTGCTTTACAATACTGTATTCGTTTTGTTACACATTGACATGAATTAGCCATGAGTGTACATGAACTCCCAATCCCGACCCCCACCTCCACCCTCCCGCCCCACACCCTCTCTCTGGATTATCCCCATGCATATGCTGTCTAGCTTGGTCATAACTTTCCTTCCAAGGAGCAAGCGCCTTTTAATTTCATGGCTGCAGTCACCATCTGCAGTGATTTTGGAGCCCAGAAAAATAGTCTGACACTGTTTCCACTGATTCCCCATCTATTTCCCATGAAGTGATTGGACCAGATGCCATGATCTTTGTTTTCTGAATGTTGAGCTTTAAGCCAACTTTTTCACTCCCCTCTTTCACTTTCATCAAGAGGCTTTTGAATTTCTCTTCACTTTCTGCCATAAGGGTGGTGTCATCTGCATATCTGAAGTTACTGATATTTCTCCTGGCAGTCTTGATTCCAGCTTGTGCTTCCTCCAGCCCAGCATTTCTCATGATGTACTCTGCATAGAAGTTAAATAAGCAGGTGACAATATGCAGTCTTGACATACTCCTTTTCCTATTTGGAAGTAGTCTGTTGTTTCATGTCCAGTTCTAACTGTTGCTTCCTGATCTGCATACAAGTTTCTCAAGAGGCAGGTCAGGTGGTCTGGTATTCCCATCTCTTTCAGAATTTTCCACAGTTTCTTGTGATTCACATAGTCAAAGGCTTTGGCATAGTCAATAAAGCAGAAATAGATGGTTTGGGTTTTTTTTCTGGAACTCTCTTGCTTTTTTGATGATCCAGTGGATGTTGGCAATTTGATCCCTGGTTCCTCTGCCTTTTCTAAAATCAGCTTGAACACTTGGAATTTCACAGCTTATGTATTGTTGAAGCCTGGCTTGGAGAATTTGGGGCATCATTTTACTAGAGTGTGAGATGAGTGTAATTGTGTGGTAATTTGAGCATTCTTTGGCATTGCCTTTCTTTGTTATTGGAATGAAAACTGACCTTTTCCAGTCGTGTGGCCACTGCTGAGTTTTCCAAATTTGCTGGCATATTGAGTACATCACTTTTACCACTTAAACAGTATATTGAAAAGCAGAGACATTACTTTGCCAACACAAGTCCATATAGTCAAAGCTATGGTTTTTCCAGTAGTTATATATGGATGTGAGATTTTAACTATAAAGAAAGCTGAGTGCCAAAAGTGCCAAAGCTTTTGAACTGTGGTGTTAGAGAAGACTCTTGAGATTCCCTTGGACTGCAGGGAGATCAAAGCAGTCAACACTAAGGAAATCACTCCTGAATATTCTTTGGAAGAACTGATGCTGAAGTTGAAGTTCCAATACTTTGGCCCCCTGATCAGTAGAACTGAGTTGTTGGAAAAGCCCCTGATGCTGGGAAAGGTTGAAGGCAAGATGAGAAAGGGACGATAAAGGATATGATGGTTGGATGGCATCATTGACTCAATGGACATGAGTTTGAGTAAGCTCCAGGAATTAGTTAGGAGAGGGAAGGCTGGATTGCTCCAGTCCCTGGGGTCACAAAAAGTCTGACATGACTGGTGACTGAACTGAATAGAGGAGCCTGCATCTCCATAGAAAGAAAGGTGAAAAGGATATCCACTGAGGACTATCCAATGAGGACTATCCAAAGAGAAGCCTGAGGTGACACAAAAGAAGAAGGAGCAGGATACCTGGATAAAAGAAAAATATGAATCTGCACAGAGTAAGAGGTGACAGGATTTCAACTATTAGACAAGCCTAAAGCTCCACATAAACAAGTGGAGTCAACAGTTGGCTCAGTGAGTAGAAAACCTTAAGCTCTATGGAAGAAGAGTCAGCAGAATACTCATTGGGTAGAGGAGCCTGAAGAGCCACAGAAGAGAGACAGCAGGATACCCAGCAGGTAGAGAAACTTGAGGCACCACAGAAGCAGGATCAGCAAGGTACTGACCAGACAGATTACCCTGAGGTTCAACAGAAGAAGAGGGGAGAGCATACCTGGAAGTATACCCAGGAGCCAGAAAATCAAAGAGGTGGTGGGATACTCAGCAAGTAGAAAACCCTACAGATTCACAGAAGGAGAGGACATATGATATCCAGTAGGAAGAAAAGGCTGAGGCTCCACAGAAGAGGCAACGAGATTCTCAGCAGCTACAGGAGTCTGAGGCTTTGCTGAAGAGAAAGAGCAGATATCTAGCAGGTAGAAGAGTCTGAGGCTCCATAGAAGCATAGTCAACAGGCTATATACTGGGTAGGGAAGGTTGGGGCTCTACAGAAGAGTCAGCAATATACACAGTGGGAAGTAGAGACCAAGTCTCTAGAGAAGAAGGAAAAATAGGATACCTAGCAGTTAGAGGAGTCCGAGGCTCCTCTGAAGAAGATGTGGCAGAATACCCAGGAGGTGAGGGGCCTGAGATGAAACAGACACAAATGTGGCAGGATATCCAGCCAATAAGGCAACCTAAAGATCCACAGGAGATGAGACAGGATAACTACCAGGTAGAGGATTATGAAGAACTATAAAAGAAGAGGTAACAGAATACCCCACAGATAAAGGAGTCTGAAGCTCAAAAGTAGAAAAACATCAAGATCCACAGCAGGAAGAGGATCCTGAGGCTCCAGAGAAGAGGTAGCACTTTATCCTGCAGGTTGAAAAGCCTGAGGCTTTACAGAAGAAGAAGCAGAGGGTTAACCAGCAGGTAGGTGAATCTGAGGCTACACAGAAGAGGAGAGGGCAGGATATTCATTTGGTAGAAAAGCCTGAGGCTCCACAGAAGAGCTGGCAAAAATATCCAGCAGGAAGAGCATCCTGAGTATCCAGAGACATAGAGGTGGTAGGGTTTCTAGCAGATAGGGAAACCTGAGGCTCCACTGAAGATTTAGAAGAGCACCGAGGAGATAGAGGTTCCTGAGCAACACAGAAGAAGAGACAAGATACTTAGTGAGTAGGGGTTATGAGGAACACAGAAGAAGACTCTACAGAATACCACAGAAGATGAAATGGCAGATTAACCAGCAAGTATTGGAGAAGGCAATGGCACCCGCCTCCAGTGCTCTTGCCTGGAAAATCCCATTGGAGGAGCTTGATAGGCTGCAGTCCATACGGTTGCTCAGAGTCGGACATGACTGAGCGACTTCACTTTCACTTTTCACTTTCATGCATTGGAGAAGGAAATGGCACCCCACTCCAGTGTTCTTGCCTGGAGGACCCCAGGGATGGGGGAGCCTGGTGGGCTGCCGTCTATGGGGTCACACAGAGTCGGACACGACTGAAGTGACTTAGCAGCAGCAGGGGAGCCTGAGGCTCCCCTAAAAAAGAATTGACTGGATTCCCAGCAGTTACAGGAATCTGAGTCTCCACAGAAGAGGTGGTAAGATACCCAACATGTAGGGGATTCTGAGGCTGCACGGAAGAGGAGAGGGCAGGATATTCATATGTTTTATGAGCCTGAAGCTTCATAGAGAAGAGTTGACAGGTTACCCGGTGAGTAGGGGACCCTGAGACTCCACAGAAGAAGAGACACTAAGATACAGAGCAGGTAGAGGAGCTTGAGCATAAACAGAAGAGTTGACAGGATATCTAGCAAGTGGGGGAGCCTGAGGTCAACAAAAGAAAAGAGGAGACAATGCCCAGTGGTTAGAAGAGCCTAAGGCTCCACAAACTAAGGTGGCAGGATAACAAGCAGGTAGAGGAGTTGAGGCTCCACAAAGCAGAGTGGACAGGATACCCACCCAGTAGGAGGACCTGTAAATTCACAGAAGTATCCATAGTTTACCCAAAAAGTAGAGCAGCCTGAGGCTCCACACAAAAAGAATCGAGAGGATACCCACCTGGTAGGAAAGCCTAAGTCTCCATAGAAGAAGAACCAGCAGTATACACAGCGGGAAAAAGAGCTTGAAGCTCCACCAAATAGAGGAGACAGGACTCTAAGGAAGAAAAGGCAGCAGAGTACTCAGCAGGTACTAGGAGCCTGAGGCTCCACAGAAGAGGTGGCAGGATTATCCAGCAGGTAGAAAAGCTAGAGGCTTCACAGAAAAGAGGCAGGTTACTTAGCAGGCAGTGGAGCCCAAGGCCCCTGGGAGAAGATGCCAAAGGACACATGATCAGAAGAGGAGCATTAGATGCCACAGAAAAGGAGGAGATAGATATCTAGCAAGTTGGGGAATGTAAGAAACTACAGAAGAGATGACAGAATACCCAGCTGATAGAAGAGCCTCCTAGGAGGTAGGAGAGCTTGAGGCTCCACAGAAATAGATACAGAATACTCAAGGCAGAGGTTCTAGAGGCTCACAGAAGTGTTGGCAGGATATCCTGTAGGGAGAGGAGCCTGAGGCTGTAAGAAGAGGCAGTAGGATACCCAGCTTGTGTGGTAATGTGAGGATCCACAGAAGCAGAGTCAACAGGATAGCAAGCAGGTACAAGAACCAAAGGGTTCACAGAAAAAGAGACAGAAAAATATCAAGGTAGGAGAACCTGAGGCCCCACAGAAGTGCATCAGAGATTGAGAGGTTGAGAGGACTGAGGCAACTCAGAAAAGTCATTTCTGGATACCCATCAGGGAGAGGAGCCTGAGGTTCCATGGATGAAGCAGCAGACAGATATTCAACAGGTAGGGGAGCCTGAACTTCATAGAGGAGGTGACAGGATACTTAGCAGTTAGAGGAACCTGAGGTTCCACAAAGAGGAGGCATCAGGGGACCCAGCAGGGGAGCCTGACTCCACAGAAGAGTCAACAGGATAACCAGGTAGAGGGAGATGAGGCTCCTCATAAGAAAAGTCAGCAGGGTACCAGCAGGTAGAGGATCCTGAGGTTACCCAGAAGAACATGTGACTGCCTACCTAGCACTGTCTCTACATCTGTGAGCCTCAAGCTCCCCAACCTGCTGAGTAACCTGACATTACCCAGAAGGTAGAGTAGCCAAAGACTCTAAAAAGAAGAGGCAGGAGGATACTCAGAAGGCAGAAGACCTTGAGGCTCCATGGAAGAGTCAACATGACACCCAGTAGTATGGAAGCCTGAACCTCCACAATGGGAGAGGTGACAGCATACCCAGCAGGTAGGAAAGCCTGATGTTTCACAGAAGATGCAACAGGATACCAAGTAGGTACGTAGCATGTAGATCCATAGAAGAAGAGGAGGCAGAATACCTAGCCAATAGGGGAGCATGAGGCTCTACACAAGAAAAGGGGACAGAATAACCAGAAGGTAGAAGAGCCCAAAACTCCACAGAGAGGCAAAAAAATACCCAAAAAGTGGGGAACCTGAGACTCCACAGGAGAAGAATCGTAAGGATATCTAGCAGGTAGGGGAATTTGAGGCTTCACAGAAGAGTCACCAGGGTACTCAGCAGGTAGGGGAGCCTGAGATTTCACAGAAGAAGAGTTGGCAGGATATCCTGCAGGTAGAGGAGCTTGAAGTTCCACATAAGAGTTAACAGGATACTCAGCAGGTAGAGGAACTGAGATTCCAAAAAGCAGAGTTGACAGGAATCCCAGAGGGGAGAGGAGCCTCTGTCTCCATAGATGAATAGACAGCAGGATACCCAGAATGGTGAAGAGTTTGAGGCTCCACAGACGCATAGACAAGGAGAAGCCTGAGATTCTACAGAAAAGGCAGCAGGATTCCCATTAGGTAGAGGAGCCTGAGGTCTACAGAAGAAGAGTTACCAGGATACCCAGCTTGTAGGGGAGCATGAGACTCCACAGAAGTGAGAGCAGGGTACCTCACAGGTGGAAAAACCTGAGATTCCACAGAAGAGGTGACAGCATACACAGTAAATAGAAAAGTAAGAGGCTCCAAAGGAAAAAAGGCAGCAGGATACCCAGCAGGAAGAGGACCCTGAGACTCCACAGAAGAAGCAACAGGATATCCAGCAGACAGAAGTGCCTGAAATGCCTAGGATGGCAGCGTAGATGGATGTGCACTCATTTTCTCATGTGAGAACTTCAGAATTACAACTTGCTGCTGAACAACCATCGATAGGAGAATGTTGCATCCCACCAAAAGAAGATACTCCATGTCCAAGGGCAAAGAAGAAGAAAACCCCAACAAGATGGTGGGAGAGGTGAAATTGCATTTAGAATCAAGCCCCATAACCACCAGAAATGCTCAGAGAACTCAAACAAAACCTTGTGTACAATAGGAGACCCCACAGAGACTAAGCCAGACCTGCCTCGGAGTGTTAGAAGGTCTCCTGTGGAGGTATGGGTCAGCAGTGGCCTGTTGCAGGGGCAGGGTGTCTGGATACAGCAGACCTGGGTATGGTGTAAGCCCTCTTGGAGGAGGTCGCCATTATCCCCACTATAGAACTACAAGAACTTACAGAGAACTGGAGAAAAACTCTTGGAGAGCACAGACAAAAACTTGTGCACACCAGGATCCAGGAGAAAGGAGCAGTGACCCCGCAAGAGACTGACTCAGACTTACCCATGAGTGTCCAGGGGTATCTGGTGGAGGTGTGGGTCAGTGACAACCTGCTGCAGGGTCAGGGGCACTGACTGCTACAGCATGCAAGAGACATTTTGAAGGAGGTCAGTACCTCCAACATAATTTCACCTTAGGAGGGAACACAGCTCCACCCATCAACAGAAAATTGGATTAAAGATTTACTGAGCATGACCCCACCCCTTAGAACAATCCAGTTTCCCCCTCAGTCTCTCCCATCAAGAGCTTCCATATGTCTCTTATCCTTACCCATCAGAGGGCAGGCAGACTGAAAACCATAATCAGAGAAAACTAATCAAACTGATCACATGGACCACAGCCTTGTCTAATTCAATGAAACCTTAAGCCATGCTGTGTAGGGCCACCCAAAATGGATGGGTTACAGTGGAGAGTTCCGACAAAATGTGATCCACTGGAAAAGGGAATGGAAAACCACTTCAGTATTCTTGCCTTGCAAACCCAATGAACTAAGAAAAAGGCAAAAAGATAGACTTTACTTTGACAGCAAATGTCCATCTATTCAAAGCTATGGTTTTTCCAATAGCTGTGTGTTCATGTGAGAGTTGGACTACAAAGAAAGCTGAGCACTGAAGAACTGATGCTTTTGAACTGTGATGTTGGAGAAGACTTTTGAGAGTCCCTTGGGCTGCAAGAAGATCCAACTTCTCCATCCTGAAGGAAATCAGTCTTGAACACTCATTGGAAGGACTGGTGCTGAAATGAAACTCCAATACTTTGGCCACCCTATGCAAAGAGCTGACTCATTTGGAAAGGCTCTGATGTTGCAAAAGATTGAGGGCAGGAGGAGAAGGGGATGACGGAGGATGAGGTGGTTGGATGGCATCACCAACACAATGAACATGAGTTTGAGTAAGCTCCAGGAGTTGAAGATGGACAAGGAGGCCTGGTGTGCTGCATGTCATTGGGTCACAAAGAATTGGATACAAATGAGCAACTGAAATGAACTGAACTGAACTGAAAGAGATGGAAACTGACAGAAATATTCCCCAGGTCGGTAGGAGAAGAGTAGAGAAATAACACCAGAAAGAATGAAGAGATGGAGCCAAAGCAGAAACAACACCCAGTTGTGGATGTGACTGGTGATGGAAGTAGTCTGATGCTGTAAAACACAAGAATGCATAGAAACCTGGAATGGTAAGTCCATGAATCAACATAAATTGCAAGTGGTCAAACCAGGAATGAGTGAACTAAAATGGACGGCAATGGGTGAATTTAACTCAGAGGACATTATATCTACTACTGTGGGCAAGATTCCCTTAGAAGAAATAGAGTAGCCATCTTAGTCAACAAAAGAGGCCTCAATGCAGTACTTGGATGCAATCTTAAAAATGACAGGATGATCTCTGTTCATTTCCAAGGCAAACCATTCAGTATCACAGTAATCCAAGTCTATGACCCGACCAGTAATGCTGAAGCTGAATTTAACAGTTCTGTGAAGACCTAAAAGACCTTCTAGAATTAACAGACAAAAAAGCTGTCCTTTGCATTATAAGACATTAGAATGTTAAAGTATGAAGTCAAGAGATACCTGCAGTAAGAGGCAAATTTGGCCTTGGAATACAAATTGAAGTAGGGTAAAGGCTAACAGAGTTTTGCCAAGAGAACACACTGGTCATAGCAAACACCCTCTCCCAACAATACAAGAGAAGATTCTGCACATGGACTTCACCGGATGGTAAGTACCAAAATCAGATTGATTATATTCTTTGCAGGCAAAGATGGAGGAGCTCTATCCAGTCAGCAAAAAGAAAACTAGGAACTGACTATGGCTCAGATCATGAACTCCTCATTGCAAAATTCAGATGTAAATTGAAGAAAGTAGGGAAAACTACTAAACTGTTAAGAGATATGTGTCTCTGGATGTGTTAGTTGTTTAGCTGTGTCTGACTCATTGCAACTGCATGGACTGGAGTATGACAGGATCCTCTGTCCATGTAATTCTACAGGCAAGAATACTGCAGTGGGTTGCCATTTCCTTCCCCACAATTCAGAATTTGTAAATCAAATCCATTACAGTCATACACTGGAAGTGACAAACAGATTTAAGGAATTAGATCTATACATAGTACATGAATAACTATGGATGGAGGTTGGTGACATTTTACAGGAGTCAGTGATCAAGCCATCCCCAAGAAGAGGAAATGTAAAAAGGCAAAATGATTGTCTGAGGAAGCCATAAAAATAGCTGAGAAAAGAAGAGAAGCAAAAGGCAAAGGAGAAAAGGAAAGATATACTCATCCAAGTGCAAGTTACAGAGGAGAGAAAAGAAAGCCTTCCTCAGTGACCAATGCTAAGAGATAGATGAAAAAAACACAATGGGAAGGACTAGAGCTCTCTTCAAGGAAATTAGAGACACCAAGGGAACATTTAATGCAAATATGAGCACAGTAAATTAGGACCCAACAGAAGCAGAAGATATTAAGAACAGGTGGCAACAATACACAGAAGAACTACAAGTAAAACACCTTCATGACACAGATAACCATGATGGTGTGATCACTCATCTAGAGCCAGATATCCAGGAAGGAGAATGAGTGGGCCTTAGGAAATATCACTGCAAACAAAGCTAGCAGAGGGGATGGAATTCTGGCTGAACTATTTCAGGTCCTAAAAGATGATGCTGTGAAAGTGCTTCACTCAATATGCCAGCAAATTTGAAAAATTTAGCAGTGGCCAAAGGGCTGGAAAACTCAGCTTTCATTCCAATCCCAAGGAAAGGCAATGTGAAACAATGTTCAAACTATTGCACAGTTACACTCATCTCACTTCCTAGCAAGTTCAGTTCAGTTGCTCAGTCATGTCTGAATCTTTGTGATCCCATGGACTGCAGCACAGCAGGCCTCCCTATCCATCACTAATTCCCTGAGTTTACTCAAACTCATGTCCATTGAGTCAATGATGACATCCAACCATCTCATCCTCTGTTGTCCCCCTCTCATCCCACCTTCAATCTTTCCCAGCATCAGGATCTCTTCCAATGAGTCAGCTCTTTGCATAGGGTGGCCAAAGTATTGGAGTTTCATTTCAACATCAGTCCTTCCAATGAATATTGATGACTGATTTCCTTTACAATGGACTGACTGGATCTCCTTGAAGTCCAAGGGACTCTCAAGAGTCTTCTCCAGCACCACAGTTCAAAAGCATCAATTCTTTGGTGCTCAGCTTTCTTTGCAGTTCAACTCTCACAACCATAAGTGACTACCAGAAAAACCATAGCTTTGACTAGATGGACCTTTGTTGGCAAAGTCATATCTCTGCTTTTTAATATCTGCCTAGTTTGGTCATAGCTTTTCCTCCAAGGAACAACAGTCTTTTACTTTCATGGCTGCAGTCACCATGTGCAGTGATTTTGGAGCCCCCCAAAATAAACAAATAAATAAATAAATAAAGTCTGCCACTCTTTCCCCATCTATTCGCCATGAAGAGATGGGGCCAGATGCCATGATCTCAGTTTTCTGAATGTTAAGTTTTAAAGTAACTTTTTCACTCTCCTCTTTCACTTTCCTCAAGAGGCTCTTGAATTCTTTTTCACTTTCTGCTATAAAGGTGGTGTCGTCTGTGTATCTGAGGTTATTGATATTTCTCCGGGCAGCCTTGATTCCAGCTTGTGCTTCTTCCAGCCCAGCATTTCTCATGATGCACTCTGCATAGAAGTTAATTAGGCAGAGTGACAGTATACAGCCTTCACATATCGATGAAGGCTACACTCCTTTTCCTATTTGGAACCCGTCTGTTTTTCCATGTCCAGTTCTAACTGTTGCTTCTTGAACTGCACACAGATTTCTCAAGAGGTAGGTCAGGTGGTCTGGTTTTCCCATCTCTTTCAGAATTTTCCAGAGTTTGTTGTGATCCACACAGTCAAAGGCTTTGGTATAGCTGATAAAGCAGAAGTACTTTTCTGGAACTCTTGCATTTTTCATCATTCAGTGGATGTTGAAAATTTGATATCTGGTCTCTCCGCCTTTTCTAAATCCAGCGTGAACATCTGGAAGTCCACAGTTCACACACTATTGAAGCTGGGCTTGGAGAATTTTGAGCATTACTTTACTAGTGTGTGAGATTAGTGCATCATGCAGTAGCTTGAGCATCCTTTGTCATTGTCTTTCTTTAGGATTGGAATGAAAACTGACCTTTTCCAGTCCTCCAAATTTGTGGCCTATTGAGTGCAATACTTTCACAGCATCATCTTTTAGTATTTGAAATCATTCAGCTGGAATTACAGCACCTCCACTAGCTTTGGTTGAAGTGATGCTTCCCAAGGCCCACTTTGACTTCACTTTCCAGGATGTGCTTCACATTCCAGGATGTCTGGCTCTAGGTTGGTGATAACATCATCATGATAATCTGGGTCATGAAGATCTCTTGTGTATAGTTCTTCTGTGAATTGTTGCCACCTCTTCTTAATATCTTCTTCTTCTGTTAGGTCCATACCATTTCAGTCCTTTATTGTCCCCATTTTTGCATGAAATTTCCCCTTGATATCTTTAACTTTCTTAAACAGATCTCTAGTCCTTCCCATTCTATTGTTTTCCTCTATTTCTTAACACTGATCACTGAGTTTCCTTATCTCTCCTTGCTATTCTTTGGAACTCTGCATTCAAGTGGGTATATCTTTCCTTTTCTCTTTTGCCTTTTGCTTCTCTTCTATTCCCAGCTATTTGTGAGGCCTCCTTAGACAATCATTTTGCCTTTTTACATTTGTTGTTCTTGAGGATGGTCTTGATCACTGCCTCCTGTACAATGTCACCAACCTCCATCCATAGTTCATCAGGCACTCTATCAGATCTAATCCCTTGAATCTATCTGTCATTTGCCCTGTATAATCATAAGGGATTTGATTTAGGTCATCATTTGATTTAGACCTTAATGGTCTAGTGGTTTTCCCTAATTTCTTCTTTTTAAATCTGAATTTTGCAATAAGGAGTTCATGATCTGAGCCACAGTCGGCTCCCAGTCTTGTTTTTGCTGATTGTATAGAACTCTTCCATCTTTGGCTGAAAAGAATATAATCAATCTGTGTTGGTATTCACCATCTGGTGACATCCATGTGTAGAGTCTTCTCTTGTACTTGTGGAAGAATTTGTTTGCTATGATTATTGTGTTCTTTTAGCAAAACTCTATTAGTCTTTGCCCTGCTTCATTCTATACTCCAAGGCCAAATTTGCCTGTTACTCCAAGTGTCTCTTGACTTCCTACACTTGCATTCCAGTCCCCTATAAAGAAAAGGTCATTTTTTTTGTGTGTTAATTCTAGAAGGTCTTGTAGTTCTTCATTGAACCATTCACCTTCAGCTTCTTCAGCGTTACTTGTTGGGCATAGATTTGGATTACTGTGATATTGAATGGTTTGCCTTGGAGACGAACAGAGATCATTCTGTCGTTTCTGAGATTGCATCCAAGTACTGCATTGTGACCGCTTTTGTTGACTATGATGGCTACTCCATTTCTTCTAAGGGATTTTTGCCCACAGCAATAGATATAATGTTCCTCTGATTTAAAATTCACCCATTGCAGTCCCTTTTAGTGCACTGATTCTGAAAATGTTGATGTTTATTCTTGCCATCTCTGATTTGACTACTTCCAATTTGCCTTGATTCAGGGACCTAACATTCCATGTTCCTATGCTATATTGCTCTTTACAGCATCAGACTTTACTTCCATCACCAGACACATCCACAACTGAGTGTTGTTTTTGCATTGGCTCCATCTCTTCATTCTATCTGTAGTTATTTCTCCACTGATGCCCAGTAGAATATTGGGATCCTACTGACTTGGGGAGTTCGTCTTTCAGTATCTTTACTTTGTGACTTTCATACTGTTAGTGGGGTTGTCAAGGAAATAATATTGAAGAGGTTTGCCATTCCCTTCTTCAGTGGACAATGTTTTTTCAGAACTATCCACTGTGATCCATCTTTCTTGGTGGCCCTACACAGCATGGCTCATAGTTACATTGAATTAGACATGGCTGTGGTCCATGTGGAGAAAGCAATGCGCCCCACTCCAGTACTCTTGCCTGGAAAATCCTGTGGATGGAGGAGCCAGGTAGGCTGCAGTCCATGGGGTCACTAAGAGTTGGATACCACTGAAACTTCACTTTCACTTTTCACTTTCATGCTTTGAAGAAGGAAATGGCAACCCACTCCAGTATTCTTGCCTAGAGAATCCCAGAGATGGAAGAGCCTGGTGGGCTGCTGTGAATGGGGTCACACAGTGTCGGACATGACTGAAGCGACTTAGGAGCAGCAGCAGTGGTCCATGTGATCAGAGTGGTTAGTTTCCTGTGATTGTGGATTTCTGTCTGTCTGCCCTCTGATGGAAAAGTGTATGAGGCTTATGAAGATTCCTGATGGGAGAGACTGAAGGGAAAATTGGATCCTATTCTGATGACTGGGCTCATTTCAGTAAACCTTTAATCCAATTTTCTGTTGATGGTTGGGATTGTCTTCCCTTCCTATTATTTACCTGGGGCCACACTATGGTGGACGTCATGAATCTAATGGTCACCTCCTTCAAAAGGTTGCATGCACACACTACTACACTCAATGCCCTCAGCCCTGCAGCAGGCCAGGGCTGACCCATGCCTCCACCAGAACCTCCTGGACACTTAAGGGAAATTTTGGATCAGTCTCTTGTGGAATCACTGCTCCTTTCTCCTGATGCATGCAAGATTCTGTTTGTGACCACCAAGAGTTTGTTTCCAGGTCCTGTGTAAGTTTTGGTGGCTCTATGGTGGGGATAATGGTGACCTCCTCCAGAGGGCTTATGCCACACCCAGGTCTGCTGCACCCAGAGCCCCTGCCCATGTGGCAGTCCACTGCTGACCCCATAGCTCCACCAGAGACACTAATCTATTAGACTGACACAATTCTGTCTCAGTCTCCATAGGGTCTCTGGGTCATAGTGCACACAAGGTTTGTTTGAGCCCTCTGAACATTTGTGGCAGGTACAGGGTTTGATTCTAAATGCAATTTTTCCCCTTTTACCATCTTCCTGGGACTTCTCCTTTGTCTTTGGATGTGGGGTATCTCCTCACAGTTGCTTGAGCACTGCACAGCCTCTGCTCCAGCACCTACCATTTTTCTGAGGCTTCTCTGCCCTTGAACATGGGGGTATTTCCTCATAGCCACCTTGCTAGTCACTTGCTAGTATAGTAATGCCTAAAATTGTCCAAGACAGGCTCAAGAATATGTGAAATTCCAGATGTTCAAGCTGGATTAGAAAAGGCAGAGGAACCAGAGATCAAATTGCCAACATGCTTTGTTTCATCAGAAAGACATCTACTTCTGCTTTATTGACTATGTCAAAGTCTTTAACTATGTGGATCACAAGAGTTGAAAATTCTAAAAGAGATGGTAATCCAGACCATCTTTCCTGCCTCCTGAGAAATCTGTATGCAAGTCAAGCAACAGCTAGAACTGGACATAGAAAAATAGACTGGTTCAAATTTGGGAAAGGAGTACATAAAGGCTGTATCTTGTCACCCTGCTTATTTAACTTCCATGCAGAGTACATAATGTGAAATGCTGAGTTGGATGAAGCACAAGCTGGAATCAAGATTGCCAGGAGAAATATCAATAACTGTGGATCACAATAAACTGTGGAAAATTCTGAAAGAGATGGGAATACCAGACCACATAACCTGCCTCTTGAGAAATCTGTATGCAGGTCAGGAAGCAACAGAACTGGACATGGAACAACAGACTGGTTCCAAATAGGAAAAGGAGTACATCAAGGCTGTATATTGTCACCCTGTTTATTTAACTTATATGCAGAGTACATCATGAGAAACCCTGGACTGGAAGAAACACAAGCTGGAATCAAGATTGTCGGGAGAAATGTCAATAACCTCAGATATGCAGGTGACACCACCCTTATGGCAGAAAGTGAAGAGGAGCTAAGAAGCCTCTTGTAGAAAGTGAAAGAGGAGAGTGAAAAAGTTGGCTTAAAACTCAACATTCAGAAAACGAAGGTCATGGCATCCCGCCCCATCACTTCATGGGAAATAGATGGGGAAACAGTAGAAACAGTGTCAGACTTTATTTTTCTGGGCTCCAAAATCATTGCAGATGGTGAGTGCAGCCATGAAATTAAAAGACGCTTACTCCTTGGAAGAAAAGTTATGACCAACCTAGACAGTATATTCAAAAGCAGAGACAATACTTTGCTGACTAAGGTCCGTCTAGTCAAGGCTATGGTTTTTCCTGTGGTCATGTATGGATGCGGAAAAGGCAATGGCAGCCCACTCCAGTACTCTTGCCTGGAAAATCCCATGGATAGAGGAGTCTAGTGGGCTGCTATCTGTGGGATCACTAAGAGTCGGACACGACTAAATGACTTCACTTTCACTTTTCATTCTCATGCATTGGAGAAGGAAATGGCAACCCACTCCAGTGTTCTTGCCTAGAGAATCCCAGGGACGGGGAGCCTGGTGGGCTGCTATCTATGGGATCACGCAGAGTCGGACACGACTGAAGTGACTTAGCAAGGAAGCAAGCATGTATGGATGTGAGAGTTGGACTGTGAAGAAGGCTGAGTGCCGAAGAATTGATGCTTTTGAACTGTGGTGTTGAAGAAGACTCTTGAGAGTCCCTTGGACTGCAAGGAGATCCAACCAGTCCATTCTGAAATTTCTTTGGAAGGAATGATGCTAAAACTGAAGCTCCAGTACTTTGGCCACCTCATGTGAAGAGTTGACTCATTGAAAAAGACTCTGATGCTGGGAGGGATTGGGGGCAGGAGGAGAAGGGGCGACCGAGGATGAGATGGCTGGATGGCATCACGGACTCAATGGACATGAGTCTGGGTGAACTCTGGGAGTTAGTGATGGACAGGGAGGCCTGGCGTGCTGTGATTCATGGGGCCACAGAGCCGGACACGACTGAGCAACTGAACTGAACAGATATACAGATGACACCACCCTTATGGCAGAAAATGAAGAACAAAGGAGCCTCGTGATGAAACTGAAAGAGGTGAGTGAAACAGTTGGCTTAAAGCTCAACATTGAGAAAACTAAGATCATGACATATGGTCTCATCAGTTTATGGCAAATAGATGGGCAAACAGTGGAAATGGTGACATTTTATTTGCAGGGTCTCCAAAATCACTGCAGATGGTGACTGCAGCCATGAAATTAAAAGAGTCTTGCTCTTTGGAAGAAAAGCTGTAACCAACCTAGACAGCATATTAAATAGTAGAGACGTTACTTTGCCTTTTGGGAGCCAGAGTGAGGAATTCCACCTGTGACAAGGTCATGTGGCAGAGACCTCAATGGGCAAGGCGATTCGGGTCTCAGGGTTTCCCCCTGGTATTTCCTGAGCATGTACCCCAAAAATAAAAATCTGCTTGACTTATTTCCACTCTTCTGACACTCTCTGGAAAAAGTTAATTCGGGCTTTAGTCTTCTGCATTTTAAAGGAGTGTTTCTGCTCAACCCCTTCTGATAACACTCTAACTTGCCTGATAGGTTCCCCCAGACTTTTTGCAGCTTGTGAATTGCTTACAGCCCCCAACTGCGAAAGGCACAAAGCTTAAAGCATCTTAAAGATATAGAGCCTTTCTAAAGAGCTAAAAATCATATTGGTGACAGGTTTTCACTGTTGACTCAATGACTGCTGCCAGGCCTCCATATTCTTTTTCTTTTAGGCACCTGAAGAATATTAATCAATGTAATTGGGATATAGAAATAGGAATATAGTAGTTTTGATGTTAGCAACACTAGACTTTTGAGCTAATTAGCTTTTGTTATAAATCACTGTACTCCTTTTACTTGTTATAAATTGCTGTGTCCTTGCTATGTAAGAATGTAACTTTATTTAGTGTTTTCTGAGAGTGGCACCAGACTTTGTGAAGAACAACACATATAAGTCTTCTGGTTAACAAACCCTTATCAGAAAAGAGCCATAAATTGTTAATTGGCCTTTTGGCTGGAAGATGATGTAAATCACCTAAGACTTGTGTATACATCACTGTTGACTCAATGACTGCTGCCAGGCCTCCATATTCTTTTTCTTTTAGGCACCTGAAGAATATTAATCAATGTAATTGGGATATAGAAATAGGAATATAGTAGTTTTGATGTTAGCAACACTAGACTTTTGAGCTAATTAGCTTTTGTTATAAATCACTGTACTCCTTTTACTTGTTATAAATTGCTGTGTCCTTGCTATGTAAGAATGTAACTTTATTTAGTGTTTTCTGAGAGTGGCACCAGACTTTGTGAAGAACAACACATATAAGTCTTCTGGTTAACAAACCCTTATCAGAAAAGAGCCATAAATTGTTAATTGGCCTTTTGGCTGGAAGATGATGTAAATCACCTAAGACTTGTGTATACAACTAGGTATGCAGAGAGAAAAGCCTGGTTTTGATAAGAGTCTGGGCTGCTAACGCTGCATAACTTTGTGTTACCCATTGATCTCTATGTATAACCAAAAGTATAAAAGGCCTTGAAGGACAGTAGGGGCCGGGCCAGTCACTGGAGTGGTTTCCCCTGTGTCTCCTCTTTATTCTAATTTCTGGCTGAATTCCCATCTGGGGCATGGAGGCTCGCCATGTCTACTTATTGCCCCGGCTTCTAAGATCCATGTGAGGGGGAGCCCAAGGCGGGACACCCCCCAATATTCACGAGGATGCCGGTGGCCTAACGTAGGTGGTGCAAACTTCTTGTCTCAAAGTTTTATTAGTTCTCCATGTAAACCAAGTTATTCAGCCTCTTTTCTCCACTTAATTTTCCTACTACACTATTTCTTCCTAATCAAATCTTATACCAATAAATAAATAAGTTTTTCCTTGCCAACACTGTCCCCGCTTCGAATTCCCTGGATCCACCGGAGCGGGACCCCAGCATTTGCCAACAAAGGTCCATCTAGTCAACACTGGTTTTTCCAGTAGGAATGTATGGATGTGAGTGTTGGACTATAAAGAAAGCTGAGCTTTGAAGAACTGATGCTTTTAAACTGTTGGAGAAGACTCTTGAGAGTCCCTTGGATTTCAGGGAGATCAAACCAGTCAATCCTAAAGGAAATTGGTCCTGAATATTCATTGGAGGGACTGATGCTAAAGCTCAAACTCAAATACTTTGGCCATCTTATGCGAAGAACTGACTCATTGGAAAAACCCTGAAGCTGGGAAAGATTGAAGGCTGAAGAAGGGGGTGACAAAGGGTGTGATGGTTCAGTGGAATCACTGGCTTGGTGAAGATGAGTTTGAGTAAGTTCCATGAGTTGATGATGGACAGGGAAGCCTGGCATCTGGCAGTCCATTGGATTGCAAAGAGCTGACCATGACTGAGCTACTGAACTGAACTGAGAATTGCCTGAGGCTCCACAGAAGAAGAGTGGCAAGATATCTTGTGGGTAGAGGAGCCTGAGGCTGCAGAGAAGCACAGTTGACAGGATACCAATCAGTACCCTCAGGCTCCAGTTGTCAAAATAACCAATGGGAAGAGGAGACTAAGGCTCCACAAGGAGCAGGCTATAGGATACCTAACAGACAAATCAGAGCCTCCATTGAAGAAGATGTGGCAGAGTACCCGGGAGGTCTACTTGCCTTAGAAAACACAGAAATGGTGACTGGATACCTTGTAGTTGCACAGTCTGAAGTTCCTCAGCAGATGAGAAGATAGAATAACTATCAGGTAGGGGATTATGATGGAGAAGGCAATGGCACCCCACTCCAGTACTCTTGTCTGGAAAATCTCATGGACGGAGGAACCTGGTAGGTAGCAGTCAATGGGGTCACTCAGAGTCGGACACAACTAAGCAACTTCACTTTAACTCTTCACTTTCATGCATTGGAGAAGGAAATGGCAACCCACTTCAGTATTCTTGCCTGGAGAATCCCAGGAACGGGGGAGCCTGGTGGGCTGCCGTCTATGGGGGTCGCAGAGAGTCAGACAGTACTGAAGCAACTTAGCAGCAGCAGTAGCAGCAGGGGATTATGAGGAACTACAAAAAGACGCATAGGAAAGCCTGAGGCTCCACAGGCTTTGATTAAGAGGTGACAGATTATAATAAAGTAGGGAAGAATGAAGCACCACAAAAGAGGAGGAGAAAGAACACTGACCTAGCATGAGGCTCTACAGAAGAAAAGGGTACAGGTTATCTAGCAGGTTGAAGAGCCTGAGGCCCCACAGAAGAAAAGGGACAGTATACCTAGAGTTAGGGGAACCCGAAGCTTCATAAAGTTTGTCAGGGTACTCAGCAGGTAGAGGAACTTGAAGCTTCACAAGTCATCAGCTCAATACCCAGCAGCTTGAGACTAAGACTCCACAGAAGCAGAGTCGACTGAATACTCAACAGATGAGGAGCCTGAGGCTACACAGAAGAAGAGTCAAGTTGCCCAGCGTGAAGGGGAGCTTGAGGCTCTACAGAAGAAGAGTTTGCTGAATACTCAGTAGATCAAGGATATTGAGGCTCCACGGAAGAACAGGCATAAGGATACTCAGAGAGTAGAGGAGCCAAAGGCCTGGAAGAAGAATCATCAAGAAACACAGCAGGTAAGCAAGACTGAGGCCCTGTAGAAGAGTTAACAGGCTAAAGAACATGTATAGGAGCCTATGTCTCCACAGAAGAAATGCAGCAGGATACCAGGCAGGTAGAGAATCACAGGCAAAACAGATAAGAGACGACATGATACATCACAGGGAGAGGAGCCTGAGACTCTACATAAGAAGAGAGGACAGGGTATTCAGTAGTTACAGGAGTGTGAGGCTCCACAGAAGAAACTTCAGCAGAATACTTAGTATATATGTGAGCATGGACCTCCGCAGAAGAAGAGGAGACAGGATACCCAGCAGGTAAATGAACCTGAGGCTCCACAGAAGCATAGTCAACAGAAGATCCAGTGGATCAAGAAGCCTGAGGACCCACAGAAGAGGAAGAGGCAGCATGATATGCAGAAGGAAGAGGAGCTTGTGGCTTCAGAGGAGCAGAGTCAACAAGATTACTGGCAGATATAGGATGTTGAGGTCCACAGAAGAAAAAGGCAGCAGGATATCCAGTAGACAGGGGTGTCTGCGGCTCCAGGGAAGAACAAGCAACAGGATACCCAGCAAGTAGAACAGCCTGAGGCACCCTAGAAGAAGAGTCATCAGGATATAGAGCATTTGGAAGAGCCTGAATATCCAAGAGGTGGATAGATATCCAGCAGCTAGAGGAACCTAAGGATCCACAGAAATGTGGGCTGAATACCTAGCAGATAGGGGAGCCTGAAGCTCAAAATATACAAGGTGGCAGGATATCCAACTGGTAAAAGATCCTCAGGCTCCATAGAAGAAAGGCAATCAAGATAACCAGTTTATAGAGGACCCTGAGTCTCCATAGAAGAAAACTAGACAGGTTACCCAGAAGGCAAAAGACAAAGTCTGAGGCTCTACAGAATAGTTGTCAGGATGCACAGCAGGTTGATAAGATGAGACTCCAGAGGATAAAGTGGGTATGATACCCAGCAGGTAGGTGAGCCTGAGGCTCCACTTAAAAAGAGTCGACAGAATACTGAGGACATAAAGAAGTCTGAGGCTCCACAGAAGAAGATGTGCAAGGTTAAGTGGAACCTGAGACTCAACATAAGCAGAGTCAGCAATAAACCCAGTGGGTTGACGAGCCTGAGGCTCCATAGAAGGAGTCAACGGATACCCAGCAAGTACAGGAGGCACCACAAAAGAAGACTTGTCAAAATACCCAGTGGGTAGTGGAGCCTGAGGCTTCACAGAGAAGAAGGAACTGGATATCCACTAAGTAGAGTATCCTGAGACTCCACAAAAGCTGAGTCAAGAGGATAGCCAGTAGGCAGAGGAGCCTGAAGCTACAGAAAAGAAGAGGCAGCAGGATATGCAGAAGGTAGGGCTCCTGCGTCTCCAACAATTCATCTCGAGGGAAACTTTATATTCTCATTTTCTGAGATATTGGGGTTTTGTATCCTGAGTGTCCACCATCTCATCCCTCAGTCTCTGGACTCTCCTTTTCTGAGTAAATTATGTTGCATCTCCTTTCCTAGGTCTCTCCTAAATCTCATATTCAAGTCTCCAGAGTATCATTTTCTGGGTTTTATCCCCTGAGTCTTCAGTGTCTAGACTCCTGAGTCTTCAGGGTCTCATCTACAAGGACACATCTACTGAGTCGCCAGAGTCTCTTCTCCCAAGTCTCTAGGGTTTCATTTACAAGTCTCATACTCTGAGGCTCTTGGGTCTTGCCTACTGAATCTCTAGGGTCTTGTTTCCTGAGTCTGTAGGGTCTCATATACATAGTCACATTTCCTGAGCCTCCAGGATCTTATTTCCTGGGTATGGTCTCATTAGACTTTGTGGTCTCTTCTCCTGGGTCTCCTGGGGCTCATGTCCTGAGTCTCCAGGGTCTCTTCTCCTGTATCTCCAGAATATCATTTCCAGGGTATCATTTCCTGTGTCTCAGAGGTCTCATCTCCTGGGATTCCTGGGTTTGGTCTCCTAAGATCCCTGGGCCTCATTTCCTGAATCTCTGAGTTCTTGTCTTCTGATTCTCAAGGATCTCTTTCATGAGTCTCCAGGGTCTCATCTCCAGGATCTCAGCTCCTGAGACTCAGGTGTCTGGTCTCCTGAAACTTCCAGGTCTCATCTCCTGAGTAGCCTAAGTTGTCTCCTCTTCTAAGTAGCCTAAGTCTCCTGTCCTGAGTCACTATCCTGAGTCTCTGACTCTCCTGTTCAAGGTCTCACTTTGAATCTCTAGACTCTTGTCTCCAGAGAATCCAGCATCTCTTTGCCAGAATCTCCTGGTTATCATCTCTAACACTCCAGATTCCTGTCTCCAGAGTCTCTAGGATTTCATATCCTGAGTCTCCAGGATCTCATCTCAAAGGTATCATTGGCCAAAACTCCAGGGTCTCATCTTCTTAGACTCTTAGATATTGTCGCCTGTGTCTCTGGGGTCTTACCTCCAAAGAATCCAATCTTTCCTCCTGTGGGTTCATGATGTCATCACCTGAGTCTCTGGCATCTCATCTCCTGAGGTTCCATGGTCTGGTCTCCTGAGATTCTGGGGTTTGGTCTCCTTAAGCTCAGGGCTTTTATTTTCTCCTCAGACTCTGAGACTTGGTCTCCAGAGACCCCAAGATTTCAGGTCCTGAGCCTTTGGGGTCTCGTTTCCTCAGACCTGGATCTCATAACCTGAGTCTCATTTTTTAAGTCTCTTTTGTCTCATCTCTTCAGTCTCCATGGTCTCCTCTCCTGAGTCTTCTAATATTCCTATCTTGAGTAATCTTAGTTTTATCTCCTCTGCTGAGTCTCAAGGATCTGCTTTCATGAGTCTCCTTCCTACAGTTTTATCTCCAAAGATTCTTGGATCTTGACTTTGAGTCCTCAGGGTTTCATCTTCTGAGTTTTCATGGTCTCATCTCTTGGGTCTTGTTTCCTGAGACTAGCTCCATAGAAGATTCAGATCTAGTCTCCTGAGACTCTGGAGTCTGACATCCTGAAACTCCAGGATCTCATATCCTGAGAGTCCCCATCTTGACTCCTGAGCCTCCAGACTCTCCAGACTCTCCATTCCTGAGTAGCCTAGTATCATCTCCTCTTCTGAGTCTGCTAACCCTCCTCTACTAAGTCTATCTGAGTTTCCAGAGTATGCTTTACAAGGTTTCATCTCCTGAGTCTCCAGAACCTAGTCTCCTGAGCCCAGGGTCTAGTCTTCTGAGTCTCCAGTTCTGGTCTCCTCAGCATCAAGGGTCTCATCTACAAGGACTTATTAGTATCTCATTTCCAGGGTTTCATCCTTTGAGCCTCTGAGATCTCATTTCCTGAATATCTGGGGTCTCATCCAGGGTCTCATTCCCTGAGTCTCCAGGGTCTCATTTTCTGGGAGTTCCTGAGACTCTAGGATCTCTTCTCCTAAGACTCCTGGATCTCATCTTCTGAGATGCCTGGGTCTTATGTCCTGAGCCTCCAGGGTCTCTTCTGAATTTCCAGGGTCTTATTTCCAGGGTGCATCTCTGAGACTCTAATCTCTCATCTCCTGTGACTCCTGGGTTTCATCTCCTAAGACTCCTGGGTCTCATTTTCTGAGTCTCCAAGGTCTCATCTTCTGTTTCTCAAGGGTCCTTCTCTTGAAACTCTGGGGTCTTTTCTCCTGCAATTCTGGTGTCTGGTATCCTGAGTGTCCACCATCTCATCTCCCAAGTCTCTGGAGTCTCATATCCTGAGTATCCTAATTCTCCTCTTCTATGTTGGGTTTCTTAAGTCTACTCTCCTAGTCTATCCAGTCTCCAGAGTATCCTAAGGTTTCATTTCCTGACTCTCCAGAGCCAAGTCTCTGGGAGTCTCTGGGTCTATTCTCCTGAGCCTCCAGGGTCTGATCTCCTCAGCCTACAGGGTTTAATCTACAGGAACTCATCTGTTGAGTCTCCAGGGTCTCTTCTCCTGACTCTCTGGGTATCCTGCCTCCTTTTTATCTGTGGAGATTCTTGTTCCTCTACATGCTGAGTATCCAGCTGACTCTTCTTCTGTGGATCCTTGGGTTTCTCTAACCACTGTGTATCCAACTGACTTTTCTGTGCAACTTCAGGTTCCTATACCTGCTTTGTATCTACTCAACTCTTCTGTGGAGCCTCAGCTTCCTCTAGTTGCTGGGTATCCTCTCAAAACTTCTTCTGTTGAGCCTTAGGCTCTCCTACCCCCTGAGTAGATGAGCTGTAGGAATGTCAAATCCAAAGTTTAGCCTCTCTTGTAGGTTTTTGCCAGCATTTGGATATTATCCATTCTACTGTGTTTGCCAGTGTATATTACCACTGACAGTGTAGTTGGGTTTTCTTTCCTCCATGATCCATTTTGTGTCAACCTCTGGTTGACACTCCTATTGTAACTAGGAATGCAGGGTCTCATATTCTGTGGTGGAGATATGGGTTTTCAGTTTTGTTTTTTGCTTATTTGCTTTTTTTCCTTAAAAGTTGTGAGGAAAATTTACCTGTAGCATTTGGTCTTCTGAAATTCCACTGTGTTTGGAATTTATTTTTGCAATGTTTACTGACAGACATGTCTTGAGGGTAGCTGTTATCATTAACAACTCTCAAGTCTGAATTTAAGGTGTCAGTAAGCACTGGCTATCCAGCTGTAGTTACAAGAAGGTGGTAAAAAGTCCACAAGGTGGTAGCACTTTTTCAGGCCAATGACTGATTCCTGGAACAACTACAACCTTAAGAATGTCAGCTTCTTGAGCTATGCTTTGAAGTGGAATATGCCTATGGAATGCAAAGTACAGAGTACATCATGAGAAACACTGGGCTGCATGAAGCACAAGCTGGAATCAAGATTGCCAGGAGAAATGTAAATAACCTCAGATATGCAGATGATACTACCCTTTTGGCAGAAAGTGAAGAAGAACTAAAGAGCCTCTTGATGAAAGTGAAAGAGAAGAGTGAAAAGTTTGGGTTAAAGCTCAATATTCAGAAAACTAAGGTCATGGCATCTGGTCCCATCACTTCATGGGAAATAGATGGGGAAACAGCGGCAAGCTTTATTTTGGGGGGCTCCAATGTCACAGTCACTGAAGATGGTGACTGCAGCCATGAAATTAAAAGACTCTTGCTCCTTGGAAGAAAAGCTATGACCAACCTAGGCAGCATAATAAAAAGCTGAGACATTACTTTGCCAACAAAGGTCCGTCTAGTCAAGGCTATAGTTTTTCCAGTAGTCATGTATGGATGCGAGAGTTGGACTATAAAGAAAGCTGATCACTGAATAATTATGTTTTGAACTGTGGTGTTGGAGAAGACTCTTGAGAGTCCCTTGGACTGCAAGGAGATACAACCAGCCCATCCTAAAAGAGATCAGTCCTGGATGTTCATTGGAAAGACTGATGTTGAAGCTGAAACTCCAATACTGTGGCCACCTAATGCAAAGAGATGATTCTTTTGAAAAGACCCTGATGCTGGGAAAGATGGGGGGCAGGAGGAGAAGGGAACAACAGATGATGAGATGCTTGGATAGCATCACAGACTCAATGGACATGAGTCTGAGCAAGCTCCAGGAGTTGATGATGGATGGGGAGGCCTAGTGTGCTACAATCCATGGGGTCACAAAGAGTCAGACACTACTGAGTGACTAAACTGAACTGAGAGTTGTGTCTCACTATTTAATCTCATTAAATCTTCACAGCCATAAACCTTGACTGAAACAAAGCCAGGACCACAGCACCCAGTTGAGGGTGCTATGGTACCTATGTGTCTACACTGTCAGAATGGAGGCTTGATCTGGGAATTTCAGCCTCTGAAGAGGTGGATAATAGATGACTATTGTCTCCAAGATCCTTCAGGCCTTTACACCACTTGGGATTCTGGTTCCAGCTAAAGCCAGTAGGTGGAAGACGTTTTAAAAGGGTATTCAACAAAGGGCCCACTGGCAGGCTGTCTTGATGTGAACCCAGTCCAGTCTTGGCACCCGAGCCTACTCAGGCTCCAGTCATAAGACTGAAGTCCAAGTCAGGAAGTCTGAAGGAATAAAGTCGACGTTTTCATTCCTTTCCTTTAATATCAAGATGATATTATTTTAGTATTTAGAAGACTGGCCATGCTTGTTTGTAGTCAGTGTGGATCCACAATTCAGGTTTGATTGGATCATGGAAAAAGCAAGAGATTTCCAGAAAAACATCTATTTCTGCTTTATTGACTATGCCAAAATCTTTGAGTGTGTGGACCACAATAAACTGTGGAAAATTCTGAAAGAGATGGAATACCAGACCACCTAACCTGCCTCTTGAGAAATCTGTATGCAGGTCAGGAAGCAACAGTTACAGCTGGACATGGAACAACAGACTGGTTCCAAATAGGAAAAGGAGTATGTCAAGGCTGTATATTGTCACCCTGCTTATTTAACTTCTATGCAGAAGAAACGCTGGACTGGAAGAAACACAAGCTGGAATCAAGATTGCTGGGAGAAATATCAATAACCTCAAATATGCAGATGAAACCACCCTTATGGCAGAAAGTGAAGAGGAGCTAAGAAGCCTCTTGTTGAAAGTGGAAGAGGAGAGTGAAAAAGTTGGCTTCAAGCTCAACATTCAGAAAATGAAGATCATGGTATCTGGTCCCATCACTTCATGGGAAATAGATGGGGAAACAGTAGAAACAGCATCAGACTATTTTTTTGGGCTCCAAAATCACTGCAGATGGTGACTGCAGCCATGAAATTAAAAGACTCTTACTCCTTGGAAGAAAAGTTATGACCAACCTAGAAAGTATATTCAAAAGCAGAAACATTACTTTGCTGACTAAGGTCCGTCTAGTCAAGGCTATGGTTTTTCCTGTGGTCATGTATGGATGTGAGAGCTGGACTGTGAAAAAGGCTGAGTGGCGAAGAATTGATGCTTTTGAACTGTGGTGTTGGAGAAGACTCTTGAGAGTCCCTTGGACTGCAAGGAGATCCAAACAGTCCATTCTGAAGGAGATCAACCCTGGGATTTCTTTGGAAGGAATGATGCTAAAGCTGAAACTCCAGTACTTTGGCCACCTCATGCGAAGAGTTGACTCATTGGAAAAGACCCTGATGCTGGGAGGGATTGGGGGCAGGAGGAGAAGGGGACGACCAAGGATGAGATGGCTGGATGGCATCATGGACTCAATGGACGTGAGTCTGAGTGAACTCTGGGAGTTAGTGATGGACAGGGAGGCCTGGCATGCTGCAATTCATGGGGTCGCAAAGAGTCGGACACGACTGAGTGACTGAACTGAACTGAACTGAATCCATGCAATATAACTTTCCCTTTTGGATTATTTTACCATAGATCTTATTGCAGAAAGTCAAGCATCATACTGAGCATCAGATTCTTGTGAATTATCTATTTCACATGCAGTTCTTGTGTATATGAGGAAGATAGAAAGAAGATAATCCTTATGGATTATCTCTTAGAGGTACACATTTCTGTGAATAGATGAGACAGAGATTTATGTGTGTATATGGGAGGAAGCAAGAAAGAAAGGGAAGAAGTTGATAAACCATGTGAAATAGCAATTACAGATACAGATTTCTGTCTGTATGTTAGTCCCCAATAACTTAATTCATCCCTGGTCCTTAATTTTTTCTAGATCCCTATGAAAGGGAATCTGAGTTCTAGTCTGCAAAGCCAAAGAATGAACTTCACAAACATGCAAACACTCACCACAGCAAGCAGGCAGAATTTATTTTAAAGAAGAGAGAAGTAAAGCTCTCCACATAGACACTGAGAGAGGGTTCCCCAAAACATGGGAATTACAGCAGGTTATATCTTTACTAGTATTAATGTGTACATTTTTTATTGCCTTCCATGTTAACATGTGTAATTTTTAACCAATTAGCTTGAAGACCACCATGTCCAGTTTGACATTTTTATGGCTTCCTTTGATCCCCAATTTTTAAGTTTTTTAAACATAGACATTGACTCACCATTCTGTGACCCATTCTCATGACTTTAGGCTGTTGTTTAAGGACCAGATGTAAATGGGCTAAGAATTGACGGCACATCTTGTGGGAAGCCAGCATGAGGAATCCCACCCGTGACAGGGTCACGTGGCACACTCAGATGGCAGGGCAGTCTGAGTCATCGGATTTCTCCCTGGTTTTTCCTGACCATGTGCCCCAGTAATAAAAATTTGTTCTGTATTTGTCTGTTTCTCCACTGTTTTCTACCAGTTTCTCAGATAGAGTTAATTCAGTGTCTTAGCTCCCTGCATTTGAAAGGAGTGCTGCAGCCCAACCCCCCTTTGATAATTCTCTAGCCTGCCTAAACAGGTTCCCCTGACCTTTTACAAGCTTGTGAATTGCTCACAACCCCCAGCTGTGAGGGGCAAAATGACCTTGAAGTGTTTTAGAGTTACAAAGCTTTTCTAAGGATAAATTTCACTGTTGTCTCAATGACACTGCCAGACCTTATCTGCACCTGGAAGTTTCTGCTATACAAATAATATTTGAGAATAGATATGTAATAGTTTTTTGATGTTAGCAACACTAGGCCTTTGAGTCAATTGCTTTTTTGCTTGCTGTCCTTGCTATGTAAAAAATGTAACTTGTTTAGTGTCTCCCGAGAATGGCGCCAGACCTTGGAAAAACTAACACTTATCAGAAAAGAGCTGTAAATTGTCGAATTGGCCTTTTGGCTGGAAGATGATGTAAATTACCTAAGACTTGTGTATACAATTAGGTATGCAGAGACTAAGCCTGCTCTCGATAAGAGTCAGGGCTGCTGTCATTGCCAAAATATGTGAAACCCATTGATCTTCATTGTATAAAAAGGACATGTGAATAATAAAGGGGGGCCAGTTTCAGGAGCAGTTTTCTCGGAGCAGTTTTTCCAGACCAGCTTCTCAGACCAGTTTCTCGGATGGCTCGCTCTAACTCCTTCTTTAAAGATATCTGGTTCCTCCCATGTCTCTTTGTCTCTGTCCTCTTGTGCTTTAATTCCAGGCTAAATTCCCATCTGGAGAGGGAGGCTCACCACATCTACTTACTTGTCCTGGCTCTAAGTTCAGCAAAAAAAGGGGACCCACGGTGGGGCCCCTTTAAAGATTCAAGCGGATGCCAGTGGCCCACGTAGATGGTGCAAATCTCTTGTCTTGAGATTTTATTGGCTTTCCCCATAAACCAAGTTATTCANCTCTCCTAGACTTGTTCTTTAGGGACATCTGGCTCCCACACCTCTCTCTCTCTACTTTTCTGTCCTCTTGTGCTTTACCTCCAGGCTGAATTCCCATCTGGAGCGGGAGGCTCACCACGTCTACTTACTTGCCCTGGCTATAAGTTCTGCGAGAAAAGTGGACCCACGGTGGGGCCCCTTTAGAGATTCAAGCGGACGCCGGTGGCCTGCGTAGATGGTGCAAACCTCTTGTCTTGAGGTTTTATTGGCTTTCCCCGTAAACCAAGTTATTCAGCCTCCTATTTTCATTAATTTCCTACTGTTCTATCCTGTCCTGAGCTATCCTGTCCTATCCTGTCCTATCCTTTCCTATCTGCCTGCTCCGTCCCACCTTTGAGCATCCCTGGATCCACCGGGGCTGGACCCCGGCATGAGGGCAGGAGGAGAAGGGGACGATAGAGGATGAGATGACTGGATGGCATCACCGACTCAATAGACATTGGTTTGGGTGGACTCTGGGAGTTGGTGATGGATAGGGAGGCCTGGTGTGCTGCAGTTCATGGGGTCTCAAAGAGTTGGACATGATTGAGCAACTGAACTGAACTGAGTAATAATATAAACAATGGGAACTTTCACATGTTGTCATTGGAGAGTATATTGGCACACTTTAGAAAACGATCTGGCATTATTTAGAGAAGGTGATGGGCTTCCCTGGTGGCTCAGTGGTAAAGATTCTACCTGCAATGCAGGAGAGGTGGGTTCAATGCCTGGGTTGGGAAGATCCCCTGAAGGAGGGCATGGCAACCCACTCCAGTGTTCTTGTCTGGAGAATCCCATGGACAGAGGGAACCTGGCGGGCTACAGTCCATGGGGACTCAAAGAGTCAGACACGGTAGAAGCGACAGAGCATACACACATGCAAAGAAGGTACTGGTGTATATTCACAGAAGGGGACGGGGTATATTCTGTATGACTCAGCAATCCCAACATAGTGCATAATCCAAAGAAACTCAGAGTCATACTCTTAACAGTTATCAGTTAAAAAAAAAAATTCAGGAAACAATTCAAATGTTCATTGATAATAGAGCCAATAAAATACACTGTGGCATATTCACACCGTGTGTATGGTAAAAATGATGCTGTGATCACTCTCACCTAGAGACTCCAGAAAGTCTCCAGGTGGATGGTGAGGGGAAAAAAAAGGTAAATGGTGGGGAAAAAAAAAAACAACCCAACCCAATGTGGGCTTTAGGAAGCATCACTATGAACAAAACTAGTGGAGGTGATGGAATTCCATCCAGTTGAGCTATTTCAAACTCTAAAAGATGATGCTGTGACAGTGCTGCACTCAATATGCCAGCAAATTTGGAAAACTCAGCAGTGGCCACAGGACTGGGAAAGGTCAGTTTTCATTCCAATCCCAAAGAAGGACAATGCGAAAGAATGTTCAAACTACCACATGCTAGCAAGGTAATGCTCAAAATCCTTCAGCTAGGCTTCAACAGTACATGCACTAACAACTTTCAGATGTAAAACCTGTATTTAGAAAAGGCAGAGGAACCAGAGATCAAACTGCCATCATCTGTTGGATCACAGAAAAAGTAAGAGGATTCCAGAAAAAAACACTGACTTCTGCTTCATTGACTACACTAAAGCCTTTGACTGTGAGGATCACAATAAACTGTGGAAAATTCTTCAGATGGGAATACTGACCTGCCTCCTGAGAAACCCGTATGCAGCTCAAGAAGCAACAGTTAAAACCAGACGTGGAACAATGGACTGGTTTAAAATTGGGAAAAGAATACATCAAGGTTGTATACTGTCATCCTGCTTATTTAACATATGCAGAGTACATCACGTGAAATGCTGGGCTGGATGAAGCACAAGTTGGAATCAAGATTGCCTAGAGAAACATCAATAACCTCAGATAAGGCCAATGATACCACTCTAATGACAGAAAGCAAACAGGAACTAAAGAGTCTCTTCATTACAGTGAAAGAGGAGAGTGAACAAGTTGGCTTAAAACTCAACATTCAAAAAATGACATCTGGTCCCATGGCAAATAAATGGGCAAATAGATGGGGAAACAATGGAAACAGTGACAGATTTATTTTCTTCGGCTCCAGAATCACTGTGGACAATGACTGCAGCCACAAAATTAAAAGATTCTTGTTCCTTGGAAGACAAACTATGACAAACCTAGACAGCATATTAAAAAGTAGAGATATTACTTTGCAGATTAAGGTCCATATAGTCAAAGCTATGGTTTTTCCAGTAGTCATGTACGGATGTGAGAGTTGGGCCATAAAGAAGCATAGTGCCAAGAATTGATGCTTTTGAACTGTGGTGCTGGTGAAGAGTCTTGGGAGTCCCTTGAACAGCAATGAGATCCTACAAAATCAACCCTGACTATTCATTGGAAGGACTGATGCTGAAGCTGAAACTTCAATACTTTGGCCATCTTATGTGAAGAGCCAACTCATTGGAAAAGACCCTGATGTTGGGAAAGATAGAAGGCAGGAGGAGAAGGGGACAACAGAGGACAAGAGGGTTGAATGGGATCATCAACTGAATGGACATGAGTTTGAGCAAGCTCCAGGACATGAAGGACAGGGAAGCCTGGCGTGCTGCAGTCTATGGCATTGCAAAGAGTCAGACACAACTGAGCGACTGAACAACGGTTACAGGTCACTACATGAATGAATGTTTGGAACCTAACACTGAAAGAAACAAAGCTAGCTACAAAAGAAAATGAACTGTCTCTTCAACTGCTATCAAATTCAAAAACATTCAAAACTAAAATTGTTTAGAGCACTGCTGTCCAACAGAACTTTGCAATGATGCAAATATTCTATAACTTGGCTATTTGGTATGGTAACCACTAGCCACAAGACTAACATGACTGAGAAACTGAATTTTAATTTAACCTTAAATGGTCACCTGTTGTTAGCTGCTACCATACTGTACAGTCAGGTTTATAAAGAGAATCAATGGAATAGTAAGTATAAAATTTAGAATACTGGTTTTTTTCTAAGGGAAAGAGAAAGGGACAAATGGGTACACAGGGGATTTCCAAAGTAACAATAATGTTCTTTTTCTTAAATAGGTGGCCTTATTTTATTTCTTTAAATATACCATAAATATTCTTTCAAAAGGATTAAATATTTCATAACAAGCAAAAATAGTAAATGAGGTGGTGGGCACACAGAAATTTATTTTGTTATTATTTACAGTCTATATAATAAAATACTTTTATTAAAAAGATTTCTAGCACTAACTCAAGCGGACAAGGGAAAACTAGGAAGAATAAAATCTCCCCTAACTCAAGACCCAGTCAACCCTACTATCCTACATCCCTGCATCCAACCCCAGGCCCAGCATTAATGCCCTCATCCTCTTTCAAAGACAGGAGAAACAAGATGCATTATCTGCTATGCAACAAATTATTCCAAAACTTAGCAGCTTAAAACAACAAATATTTGTTATCTCACAATTTCTGTGGGTCATGAGTTTCATTTCCAGAGTGGCTTAGGGGATGCCTCTGGCTTAAGGCTTCTCATAAGGTTGCATTTATCTGGTGGCTCAGACGGTAAAGCGTCTGTCTACAATGTGGGAGACCCGGGTTTGATCCCTGGGTCGGGAAGATCCCCTGGAGAAGGAAATGGCAATCTACTCCAGTACTATTGCCTGGAAAATCCCATGGACAGAGGAGCCTGGTAGGTTACAGTCCATGGGGTCGCAAAGAATCAGACACAACTGAGCGACTTCACTTTCACTTTCACTTAGCCAGAACTGTAGTTTCATCTGAAGGTTTGACCTGGGAAAGTTCTCCTTCCTAGCTCACTCACGTGGTTTGCGTCTTCGTGGGCTGTTAGACTGATGACTACTGGAGGATGCTCCATGGGGCCATAGGGCAGCTCACAACATGGCAGCCGACTCCCCACAGAGCAAGAGAACTAGAGAAAAAGACAAGCCCCAAACTTATCATAATCTAATCTTGGAAGTCATAGCCCATTCCCTCTGTCACTATTTGCTACAAGTGTGTCACTAAATCCAGCCAACTCTAAAGGGGAGGTGACTTACAAGGGAGTGGACAGAGGCTATTTTTGAAGCTGCCTACCACTCCAGAGGATATCTGTCTGCTGACTGGAGGATCCCACAAAGAAAGTAGCAATGCAGGAGAGAAGAACGAAGACCTAGAGAAGGCAAAGGCATTCAGGGCTCAAACCTTTGCACGTATTGACTGGTCCACTGTACTTTTCATTGCCAGTTCATGACTTGGCTGCAAGTACCTATTTTTGACCAGGATATTGAAAAGCAATTTGTCAAAGCTCTACTATTTGCCACAGCAAGACCCATCATCTTGCCCTGCTTACAATGCATACCCAATCTGGTCACATCTCTCCCCAACAGAAACATACCCCAACTGTGTTTTCCCACTTTCGGGTATCACCTTCCACCAAACTATTTGGGGAACAGGAAATTTGCTTCCTTCTCTGCCCCTGGCTCAGGTCAGTTTGCACTGCAATGTGTTTTGTCAATACCACCTGGCCTCCCTCCCAGTGAATTTCAGTTCAGCCCTAAACTTCTGTTCTTTCCACTTCTTAATATCTGTAAGCCTCAACTGATAGCCTCCTTAGATTTAATGCTGCCAGCCATGACAACCTCAGAGGATGACATGAGCTAGGCACTGTCCTTTTGCTGACCCTTACTTCCAATCCCCACTATGTGACCAGACTACCACAGCCCACACTGTGCCCTTGTTACTGAAGTAGTTGGGTTAACAGAGGCAAACTTTAGCACAGTTCAATATAGCAATGATAAAACAGTTTAAAACCAAATGTTACACATCATTGTTCATAAAAACCCTGGGTCAACCTACCACAGTGAAACTCTCACAGACATCTTTTTGGCTCAAGCCTGGCCTGCCATGTAGCTGGGCAGCTCGCTTCTTTCTTTTCTCTCCCCCAGCCTCCTCTGCACACTGAAAAATTTCTCTTCATTATGCTGAGCATACTTACACCCTTAAGTACAAAGCAGGGTCCAAGGCTACTACTGCATATCCAAAATCAAAGTTTAATTGTTCTGCTAAAGGGAAGAAGGGCCATACATGATCCTGAACTCTAAACAGAATCAAATCAAATGCAAAACCAAGAAAAAGACTTCAACTTCGGTTTTCTCTTATATACCCTGATTAAAAATGTTAAGACATGGTTTCCCTCTTTAGACTCTGTAAAACAACAGAAGACAGTAAAAAAAAAAAAACCCAAAACCTAAAGTTATAAACACACACTGTATTATCATTGTTGTTCAGTCACTCTTTGAGACCCCATAGACCACAGCACTCCAGGCTTCCCTGTCCTTCATCATCTCTCAGAGCTTGCTCAAACTCATGTCCATTGAGTTGATGCTGCCATTCAACCAGCTCATCCTCTATCCCCCCACTTCTCATCTGCCCTCAATCTTTCCCAGCATCAGGATCTTTTCCAGTGAGTCAGTTCTTCACATCAGGTGGCCAAAGTATTGGAGCTTCAGCTTCAGCATCAGTCCTTCCAGTGAATATCCAGGACTGATTTCCTTTAGGATTGACTGGTTTCATCTCCTTGCAGTCCAAAGGACTCTCAAGAGTCTTCTCCAGCACCAGTTTGAAAGCATCAATTCTTCAGCACTCAGCCTTCTTTACGGTCCAACTCCCACATCTGTACATGACAACTGGAAAAACCACAGCTTTGACTATATGGACCTTTGTCAGCAAAATGATGTCTCTGCTTTTTAATATGCTGTCTAGGTATTATCATTATTGTGGTTAATTTTATGTGTCAATTTTATAGGGCTAAAGGACACCAAAGTCACTGGAAAAATATTATTTCTGGGAGTGTCTATAAGGGTGTTTCTGAAAGAGATGAACATCTGAACTGGTAGACTGAGTAAAAATCTGCCCTCACTAATGTGGATAGCTATCATCCAATACAATTCATTAAGGGCCCAAACAGAACAAAACGGTGCAGGAAGGGCAATGTCTACCTCTTTATTCTTGAGTAGGGACATCCATCTCTCCTGCCCTCCCACTTAAGAGCTCCTGGTTCTGGTTCTCAGGGCTTTGGCTTGGAATTGAATTATAACACTGGTTTTCCTAGTTCTCCAGCTTGCAGATGGCATATCATGGGACTTCTCAGCCTCCATGATTGTGTGAACCATTCCCATTAAAAAAAATCTCCTCTTCTATATCTCTATATATCCATTGAGCTTCCTTGGTGACTCAGTGGTAAGGAATCAAATGTGGGTTCCATTCCTGGGTGGGGAAGATCCCCTGGAGAAGGAAATAGCAACCCACTCCAGTATTCTTTCCTAGGAAATCCCACGGACAGAGGAGCCTGGCAGGCTACAGTCCATGGAGTCACAAAAGGGTCAGACATGACAGTGAGTAAAACAATACATCTGTATATCTATATTTGTATATCCTATCAGTTCTATTTCTCTGGAAAAACACATAGATATACATATCTATGCCTTAGTCTGTCTTTACTACATCTCCTTCCTCTTCTTGATCTTCCCCTTCTAAGTCCAGCTCACATCCTCCTCTTACAGGCAGTCTTCCCAGACTGCCACAACTGACACCAATCCCCTGTGTCTGAATTCATACTAGGCTTGGGTGTCAGGACTTCCTTCTTCATTAACCCCAAGTGAATGATACCTGATTTTCACCACTAGCCAAGGTATAATGTTCTCTGGGTTGGAGGGCCAGGTCTTAACATACCTCCCTTAATATGATACTTATTTTGGTGTATGGTACAAAATGTGAAGTTAATATCTACTTGTTCGATGGATGATCAATTAACTAAGGCCATTTATCTGCGCTCTCTTTCCACAGCATTGCAACCACAGTGTTTGCAATGTCGGCGTTCTAATGGGGCAAGGAATATTCTCTCTCAGGCTGGGGCCTGAAGAGTGTACGTGTCTGTGTGTGTATTTGGGGTGAGGTACAATGATCTCCAGTCAGGCTTTGTCCTCACCTTTGTAGGTCCTTAAATTTGATCAGTTTTCATTTCAATCCCAAAGAAAGGAAATTCAAGAGAATGCTCCAATTACCGCACAACTGCACTCATCTCACATGCTAGAAAAGTAATGCTGAAAATTCTCCAAGCGAGGCTTCAACAATACGTGAACTGTGAACTTCCAGATGTTCAAGCTGGTTTTAGAAAAGGCAAAGGAACCAGAATCAAATTGCCAACATTCGCTGGATCATCAAAAAAAGCAAGAGAGTTCCAGAAAAACATCTATTTCTGCTTTATTGACTATGCCAAAGCCTTTGACTGTGTGGATCACAATAAACTGTGGAAAATTCTTCAAGAGATGGGAATATCAGACCACCTGACCTGCCTCTTGAGAAACCTGTATGAAGGTCAGGAAGCAACAGTTGGAACTGGACATGGAACAGACTGGTTCCAAACAGGAAAAGGAGTACATCAAGGCTGTATATTGTCACCCTGCTTATTTAATTTATATGCAGAGTACATCATGAGAAACGCTGGGCTGGAGGAAGCACAAGCTGGAATCAAGACTGCTGGGAGAAATATCAATAACCTCAGCTATGCAGATAACTCCACCCTTATGAAGAAGAACTAAAGAGCTTCTTGATGAAAGTGAAAGAGGAGAGTGAAAAGGTTGGCTTAAAGCTCAACATTCAGAAAACTAAGAACTGGTCCCATTACTTCTTGGCAAATAGATGGGGAAACAGTGGAAATAGTGGCTGACTTTATTTTGGGGGGCTCCAAAATCACTGCAGATGGTGATTGCAGCCATGAAATTAAAAGACGCTTGCTCCTTGGAAGGAAAGTTATGACCAACCTAGATAGCATATTAAAAAGCAGAGACATTACTTTGCCAACAAAGGTCCGTCTAGTCAAGGCTATGGTTTTTCCAGGAGTCATGTATGGTTGTGAGCATTGGACTATAAAGAAAGCTGAGCACAGAAGAATTGATGCTTTTTGGTGTTGGAGAAGACTCTTGGGAGTCCCCTGGACTGCAAGGAGATCCAACCAGTCCATCCTAAAGATCAGTCCTGGGTGTTCACTGGAAGGACTGATGTTGAAGATGAAACTCCAATATTTTGGCCACCTGATGCAAAGAGCTGACTCATTGGAAAAGACTCTGATGCTGGGAAAGATTGAGGGCAGGAGGAGGAGACGACAGAGAATGAGATAGTTAGATGGCATCACTGACTCAATGGATGTGAGCTTGGTAAACTCGGGGAGTTGGTGATGGACAGGGAGGCCTGGTGTGCTGCGGTTCATGGGGTCACAGAGAGTCACACACGACTGAGCGACTGAACTAAACTGAAATTTGATTCTATCAGCTCACCCTAAGATGATCAATTGAAGGTAAACTACTACAAAACTTGTACAACTGAAACTGGCCTCAGATCCCAACCTCCGTATTTGTCTGCCTCTGCTTTACGTCCCCTTCTCCAGCTTACCCACTTCCGTTTAGATGCTCTTCCTTCTGGAAGCCTTCCTGGCCCCGGGAATCTGAGCTAGCAGCACCGTCCAGTGGTTCCAGCAGCTCCCTTCTTGCCACAAGTCTTACAGTACCGTCTAAGCGTGTAGACCTGGCTCAGGAGGGTCTCACCAGTTAGCGAATCCCCAGACCCTGGCTGAGGTCTGTCCGGCCACTAGAACAGGGGCAGGCCTGACTCCTCCGGGTACTCTCGGCAGCCTCACAGGCGTCACGTACGGCTCCTAGCCC
>SJXQ01000297.1:12107-128073 GCA_006408695.1 Aepyceros melampus | reverse complement strand
GCTCCTCGCGGGGACAGGCTGGCAGCCGGGGGTGGCCTGAGGCCGTGAGTAGCGGGCCCAGAGTACAGAAGGCGCGCGAGGCCCGGGAACAGCAAGAGCTGGACGCACAGGGCAGTGTCTGTTCCCTTCTTTAGTCAGTCGCCCTTTCTCTTTTGTCCCACTTTAAGTACTGTTTGCATTTGGGGCCCTCCTTTTCTGTTTTTACCAACTGCCTTTACCTAAAAATTTACAGACCCTAGCAGTGCTATGTTAATGACGACTGTAATAGTAGCACTTACGGGGGACATGCCATACACTTGTGCGTCTGTATATGCACCTTAGAATATGCTCGGATGCGTCATTCCCATTTTACAGATTAATAGTTCATTGAAATTCAAGGCTGAAAGGGCTGTTGGGTGACTTTTTCATGCTACAGTTCAGAAAAATTAACCCCACAGGTTAAACGGCAAGTATTAGAAACTGTAGCTCTTGGTTCACCAGTCCCAGGAGCTCTCAGTTGCCATTTCAGGTAGGGAAAAATGTGTTACCTGACCAGAGAAACTTATCTCACTATTACACTCTTCAGAAGTAAAGTTTTAAAATTCATGAATTGAGCTTATTTGATGTCTATTTGTAAGCAATTTGACATCATGTTTAACTCGCTAAGATTTTTTTATCAAAATATGGACATAGCTTAGGTATCCAGCTTGCTCTATCAGTTTTTTTAAATAGGAATTTAAAGATTAATGTATTAAGATTAGAAACTAATACATATAATAATATGTTCAGTTCAAATAATATATCATTTTTATTTTTAGATTGTGGAATAGCACCACTTATGCATATATTCAAGGGGTCTCGGATTGTAGGGGGCAGAGAGGCTCAAACTGGCGCATGGCCATGGCTAGTTAGCCTACAGATTCATTCCGGCAGATCTGGTGCTCATGTATGTGCCGGAAGCTTAGTGAAAGATAGATGGGTCCTCACGGCTGCCCACTGCACTAAGGACGCTAGGTATGTATTCAGAACATTCCTACTTTATTTTTTAGGGGATATTTCGAAGCTCCTCTCACCTATTAAGTCCTGACATTGCACCTTTACTGGTCTGTTCCTTTGACACGGTGGGGAGACTAACACATTTGGAGAGGGGCAACCTGTATCCTAGTCCTCCTCTGACACTTTGTGGTGCAGTGGTTTTAATAAGGTTCCAGAACCTACTAGATGTACCAACTTGATCAAATAACATAGCTGTGTTATACTGTCACAGAATCTTAGCGTTCACAGAGATATTTTAAGGATTTAGTTCAATTCTCTGTCCTATATTTGAATCCTTCTTACAGTACTGAAATAAGGGGTTCTCTAGTCTGAAATAATTATTATTTAATGCACTGAGCCAGGCATTTTTCATACACAATTTCCACTACTTCCCACAACCAGTCTTTGCTAGAGGGAGACCCTGCCTGGAAAGCAACAAAATCAGGGATCAAATCCAGGTGTGTCAGAATGAAAATCCACACACATAACCATACCATTTGGCTTTCTACTTAAAATACCTTTTGTGATGATGAACCTTGGAAAGAATCTCATTTAAATTTTGTACAGCTTTTTTTCTTAGAAAGCCTTTCCTTATGCTGAATAAGTGTCTTGACTTTTATTCTGCCTGTTGAAGCCATATGTAAATTTCATTCCTCTTCCAAGCATTTGAAGATAGTATTAATTTTCCACCTAACAGTTCTCAAGGCTAAATCTTATTGATATTTTTACCTTTTTACTCAACAAAAATTTACTCAATATATGTTATATACTAGGAATTGGGCAAGATGCTGAGGAAGTCAACATTACTGAGGTATATTTTTTAGGAGTTCCTCCTGTTTCAGAAAAGTCTGCCACTTCTATTGCTGTTCCCCTTCATTTTCTAAATCTTGCACCATCAGCTGTCCCTTGTTCCTTCTTAAAACAACTATTTATCAAAGACCTGCTCTGAGATTAGGTACTGTTTAAGGATGTTACGTCTAATTCTGTTATTTAAATAAAGTCGGACATGACTGAGCGACTGAACTGAACTAACCCTCCCAGTAGCCCTCTGAAATTGCTGTTACCTCCATTTCACACTTGAGGAATCTAGAGATCAGAGAGATTTGGTAACTTGCCCAAGATCACACTGCTGTAAAGTGGCAATCTATTGATTTAAACCTATTCTCAAATCTAAGCTGTTTCATTATATCTGTCTCTTTAGTATTTTTTAATATTTTCCTCATTTCTTCCCTACAGCTTTCAAACATGTGTAGCTCAACTCATTATTTAACAAACAAATGAACCCTACCTGTTCCTGTTCTTCCTTTCACTGCTAGATTCCTTGAAAAAAAGGCTCCTTTTGTCTCACCTGTATTGACTCATAAAATCCCAGTTACAATCTGATTTCTGAGGCTAGAACACACTAAAGACTCACCTCCATGTCAAATCCAATGAGCTCCACTCAATCCTCATCCTATTTTATCTCTATAACGTTTGGCAAAGTTGATTACTGTTCTCTTCTTTCTTTCTTTCTGGCTAGGCCACGTGGCTTGTAGGATCTTAATTCCCCGACCAGGGATCCAACTCATACCCTCTGCATTGGAAGTGTGGGGTTTAACCACTGGACCACCAGGGAAGTCCTTGTCATCTTTTAAATGACAGTATTTTCAAGNCCTACTAGATGTACCAACTTGATCAAATAACATAGCTGTGTTATACTGTCACAGAATCTTAGCGTTCACAGAGATATTTTAAGGATTTAGTTCAATTCTCTGTCCTATATTTGAATCCTTCTTACAGTACTGAAATAAGGGGTTCTCTAGTCTGAAATAATTATTATTTAATGCACTGAGCCAGGCATTTTTCATACACAATTTCCACTACTTCCCACAACCAGTCTTTGCTAGAGGGAGACCCTGCCTGGAAAGCAACAAAATCAGGGATCAAATCCAGGTGTGTCAGAATGAAAATCCACACACATAACCATACCATTTGGCTTTCTACTTAAAATACCTTTTGTGATGATGAACCTTGGAAAGAATCTCATTTAAATTTTGTACAGCTTTTTTTCTTAGAAAGCCTTTCCTTATGCTGAATAAGTGTCTTGACTTTTATTCTGCCTGTTGAAGCCATATGTAAATTTCATTCCTCTTCCAAGCATTTGAAGATAGTATTAATTTTCCACCTAACAGTTCTCAAGGCTAAATCTTATTGATATTTTTACCTTTTTACTCAACAAAAATTTACTCAATATATGTTATATACTAGGAATTGGGCAAGATGCTGAGGAAGTCAACATTACTGAGGTATATTTTTTAGGAGTTCCTCCTGTTTCAGAAAAGTCTGCCACTTCTATTGCTGTTCCCCTTCATTTTCTAAATCTTGCACCATCAGCTGTCCCTTGTTCCTTCTTAAAACAACTATTTATCAAAGACCTGCTCTGAGATTAGGTACTGTTTAAGGATGTTACGTCTAATTCTGTTATTTAAATAAAGTCGGACATGACTGAGCGACTGAACTGAACTGAACCCTCCCAGTAGCCCTCTGAAATTGCTGTTACCTCCATTTCACACTTGAGGAATCTAGAGATCAGAGAGATTTGGTAACTTGCCCAAGATCACACTGCTGTAAAGTGGCAATCTATTGATTTAAACCTATTCTCAAATCTAAGCTGTTTCATTATATCTGTCTCTTTAGTATTTTTTAATATTTTCCTCATTTCTTCCCTACAGCTTTCAAACATGTGTAGCTCAACTCATCATTATTTAACAAACAAATGAACCCTACCTGTTCCTGTTCTTCCTTTCACTGCTAGATTCCTTGAAAAAAAGGCTCCTTTTGTCTCACCTGTATTGACTCAAAAATCCCAGTTACAATCTGATTTCTGAGGCTAGAACACACTAAAGACCCACCTCCATGTCAAATCCAATGAGCTCCACTCAATCCTCATCCTATTTTATCTCTATAACATTTGGCAAAGTTGATTACTGTTCTCTTCTTTCTTTCTTTCTGGCTAGGCCACGTGGCTTGTAGGATCTTAATTCCCCGACCAGGGATCCAACTCATACCCTCTGCATTGGAAGTGTGGGGTTTAACCACTGGACCACCAGGGAAGTCCTTGTCATCTTTTAAATGACAGTATTTTCAAGAGTTCCACCTTCTATCCTCTTGCCTTATCATTTGAACTCTTTCTGAGAGATGTCTCATCTTGGAAATGAGATAAGACTCCAGTTTTAGGAGTCATCATGTGCTACTAACTCCCAAGTCTCTCCAGCTGAGTCATATTTCCAGCTCCCTCCTATACATATATATTGGACTCACATTCTCAAGAAGTCTAAACATGAAAATTTTAGATTTTTCTAATTCTTTCCCTTCTCTATTTTCTTAGATAATAGCTTCACCAACAGTTCCATTACCCAGAGAGTTAGTTGACTCTCTCTCTGCAGTATCTCTTAAATTTGTTTCTTTTTGTCTCCCAATACTACTCCCCACTGATTAGAAGTAGATTCAGAATATCAGTCTCCATATCCTTAGTTCATTACTTACACTACTTACACTGTTACTGTGGTAAATATCTGAATGAGTGTGAAGTGGTATTTCCTTGTGGTTTTCATTCACATTTCCGTAATGATTAGTGAGGGTGAGCATATTTCCATGTGCTTTCTGGCCATCGTATTTCTTCTTCCTTTTTTTAAAGTTTGTTTTATTTTTGGCTGCACCATGCAGCATGTTCTATATGCAGGTCAGGAAGCAACAGTTAGAACTGGACATGGAACAACAGACTGGTTCCAAATAAGAAAAGGAGTACATCAAGGCTGTATATTGTCACCCTGCTTATTTAACTTATATGCAGAGTACATCATGAGAAACACTGGGCTGGAAGAAGCACAAGCTGGAATCAAGACTGCGGGGAGAAGTATCAATAACCTCAGATATGCAGATGACACCACCCTTATGGCAGAAAGTGAAGAACTAAAGAGCCTCTTGATGAAAGTGAAAGAGAACGAAAAAATTGGCTTAAAGCTTAACATTCAGAAAACAAAGATCATGGCATCCAGTCCCATCACTTCATGGCAAATAGATGGAGAAACAGTGGAAACAGTGATGGACTTTCTTTTTGGGGGCTCCAAAACCACTGCAGATGGTGACTGCAGTCATGAAATTAAAAGACACTCCTTGGAAGGAAAGTTATGACCAACATAGCATATTAAAAAGCAGAGACATTACTTTGTCAACAAAGGTCTATCTAGTCAAGTCTATGGTTTTTCTAGTAGTCATGTATGGATGTGAGAGTTGAGCTATAAAGAAAGCTGAGTGCAGAAGAACTGATGCTTTTGAACTGTGGTGTTGGAGAAGACTCTTGAGAGTCCCTTGGACTGCAAGGAGATCCAACCAGTGCATCCTAAAGGAGATCAGTCCTGGGTGTTCATTGGAAGGACTGATGCTGAAGCTGAAACTCCAATACTTTGGCCACCTCATGCATCAGATGGTGACTGCAGTCATGAAATTAAAAGACACTCCTTGGAAGGAAAGTTATGACCAACATAGCATATTAAAAAGCAGAGACATTACTTTGTCAACAAAGGTCTATCTAGTCAAGTCTATGGTTTTTCTAGTAGTCATGTATGGATGTGAGAGTTGAGCTATAAAGAAAGCTGAGTGCAGAAGAACTGATGCTTTTGAACTGTGGTGTTGGAGAAGACTCTTGAGAGTCCTTTGGACTGCAAGGAGATCCAACCAGTGCATCCTAAAGGAGATCAGTCCTGGGTGTTCATTGGAAGGACTGATGCTGAAGCTGAAACTCCAATACTTTGGCCACCTCATGCAAAGAGTTGACTCATTGGAAAAGACCCTGATGCTGGGAGGGATTGTGGGAAGGAGGAGAAGGGGACGACAGAGGATGAGATGGCTGGATGGCATCACCGACTTGATGGACATGAGTTTGGGTAAATTCCGGGAGTTGGTGATGGGACAGGGAGGCCTGCCGTGCTGCGATTCATGGGGTCGCAAAGAGTCAGACATGACTGAGTGACTGAACTGACTGACTGAAATAAATATGATTTGCAAACATTTTCTCAAATTCTGTGAATTGTCTTTTCACTCTCTTAATAGTGTCCTTTTATGCAAAACTTTTAACTTTGACCAACTCCAATTTATTTTTTTCTTTTGTTATTTTATGTTTGATGTCACATCTGGGAATCATTGCCAAATCCAATATCATGAAGCTTTTCTTCTGTGTTTTCTTCTAAGAGTTACATAGCTTTATTCTTACACTTAGGTCTTTGATCTGTGTTGACTTTAACTTTTGCATATGCTATAAAGTAAGGATCCAATTTCATTCTTTTGTATGTAGATATCTAATTTTCCCAGCACCATTGCTGAAAAGTCTTTCCTTTCTCCGTTGAATAGTCTTGGCACTCTTGTCGAAAATCAACTGACCACATATGCAAGAGTGTATTTCTGGGCTCTCTAGTCTTTTCATTGCCATATATGTCTGCCCTTATGCTAGTCCCACACTGTTTTGATTACTGTAGCTTTTCATTAAGTTTGGAAAACCAGAGATATGATCCTCCAACTTCATTCTTCTTTTTCAGGTTTATTTTGGGTACGTGGGGTCTTTTATATTCCCTATGAATTTTTTTTTTAATTTCTGCAAAAACATTGATATCGGTATAGGTACTGCATTGACTCTATGGAGCATTCTGTGTAGTACTGTCATTTTTAACAGTATTAAGTCTTCCAATACATGAACAAGGGACATCTTTCCATTTATTTACATCATCTGTAATTTCTTTTAGCAAAGTTTTGTAGTTTTCAGTGTATATAACTTGCTTTCTTAATGTTATGGTCTGAATATAAATTGAAGTCACTTCAGTTCAGTTGCTCAGTCATGTCCAATTCTTTGTGACTCCATGGACTGCAGCACTTCAGGCTTCCCTGTCCAGCAGCAACTTCTGGAGCTTGCTTAAACTCATGTTCATTGAGTTGGTGATGCCATCTAACTGTCTCATCTGGTCATTCCCTCTCCTTCTGCCTTCAATCTTTTCCAGCATCAGAGTCTTTTCCAAGGAGTCAGTTCTTAGCATCAGGTAGCCAAAGTATTGGAGCTTCAACTTCAGCATCAGTCCTTCCATGAATATTCAGGACTGATTTCCTTTAGGATTGACTGGTTTGATCTCCTTGCAGGCCAAGGGACTCTCAAGAGTCTTCTCCAACACCACAGTTCAAAAGCATCAATTCTTCGGTGCTCAGCTTGCTTTATAGTCCAAATCTCACATCCACACATGACTCCTGGAAAAACCATAGCCTTGACTAGATGGACCTTTGTTGGCAAAGTAATGTCTCTGCTTTTTAATATGCTGTCTAGGTTGGTTGTAACTTTCCTTCCAAGGAGCAAGCATCTTTTAATTTCATGGTTGCAGTCACCATCAGGAATGATTTTGGAGCCTAAGAATATAAAGTCAGCCACTGTTTCCCCATCTATTTGCTATGAAGTGATGGAACCAGATGCCATGATCTTAGTTTTCTGAATGTTGAGTTTTAAGCCAGCTTTTTCACTTTCCTCTTTTGCCCTCATCAAAAGGCTCTTTAGTTGTTCTTCATTTTCTGCCATAAGGATGGTGTCATCTGCATATCTGAGGTTTTAATATTTCTCCCGGCAATCTTGATTCTAGCTTGTGCTTCATCCAGCCCAGCATTTTGCATGATATACTCTGCGTTTAAGTTAAATAAGCAGGGTGACAATATACAGCCTTGATGTACTCCTTTCCCAGTTTTGAACCAGTCAGGTCCCATATGTGGTTCTAACTGTTGCTTCTTGTCCTACATACTGCTTTCTCAGAAGGCAGGTAAGGTGGTCTGGTATTCCTGTCTCTTTAAGAATTTTCCAGTTTGTGGTGATCCACACAGTAAGTAATATAAACTGATCTAGCTATTCTTTGTCATTTGATGGAGGATTTCATCTGTTTATATTTAAAGTAATTATTGATAGGTAAGTACTATTGCCATTTTGTTAATTGTTTTCTGGTTTTTGTTATAGATCCATTATTCCTTGTTTATTAGCCTGCTGTTTTTTGTGTGTGTGTGGTTTGATGTCTTTTGGTATTAGTATGCCTTGACTTCTTTTTTAAATTTATTTTTAATTGGAGAATAATTGTTTTACAAAGTTGTCATGGTTTCTGCCATACAACAACGTGAATCAGCCATAAGTATACATATGTCCCTGTCCTCTTGACACAGAGCACAGGGTTGAGGTCCCTGTGTTATACAGCAACTTCCCACTATCTGTTTTACATATGCTAATGTTGCTTTGACTTCTTTATTGTGTCCTTTTGTGTAATTGCTACAAGTTTTTCCCTTGAGATTATCAAGAAGTTTACACAAACTATCTTAAAATTATAACACCATATTTTAAGCTGTTACAACTTCAATAGAATTCCTAAACTTTACACTTTAGCTTTTCCTCCACCTCACATTTTAGGATACTGCTGTCATGATTTATGTATTTTTATGTAACTTAATGGATGATTATAGTTATGATTATTTTTACTACATTAATTTAACTTTTAAACTAAAGTTATAAGTAAATTATGTGCCACTATTACCAAGTTACAGAATGTAAGTTTGACTGTATGTTTACCATTACCCATGAATTTTGCACCCTTTAATGTCTTTATGATGTTAATTAGTGTCCTTTTACTTTCACTCAAAGAACTTCCTTTAGCACTTCTTGTAAGGCTGTTGTTCAGTCGATCAGTTGTGTCTGACCCTGCAACCCCATGGATTGTAGCATGCCAGTCTTCCCAGGCCATTCACCATCTTCCAGAGTTTGCTCAAATTCATGTCCACTGAGTCAGTGATGCCATCCAACCATTTTGTCCTCTGTTACCTCCTTCTCCTCCTCCTTCAGTCTTTCCTAGTATCAGTAAATGTTTTAGTCACTCAGTCATGCCTGACTCTTTGCGATCCCATGGACTGTAGCCTGCCAGGCTCCTCTTTCCATGAAATTCTCCAGGCAAGAATACTGGAGTGGGTTTCCATTTCTTTCCCAGCATAGTCTCTTCCAGTAGGTCAGCTCGTCACATCAGGTGGCCAAAGGATTGGCACTTCAGCTTCAGCATCAGTCCTTCCAATGAATATTCAGGGTTGATTTCATTTAGGATTGACTAGCTTGATCTCCTTGCTGTCCAAGGGACTCAAGAGTCTTCTCCAACACCACAGTTCAAAAGCATCAATTATTCGGCACTCAGTCTTCTTTATGGCCCAGCTCTCACATCCATACATGATTCTGGAAAAACCACAGCTTTGACTACATAGACCTTTGTCAGCAAAGTAATGTCTTTGCTTTTTAATACACTGTCTAGGTTTGTCACAGCTTTTCTTCCATGGAGTAAGCGTCTTTTAATTTCATGGCTGCAGTCACCATCCACAGTGATTCTGGAGCCCAAGAAAATAAAGTCTGTCACTGTTTCCATTGTTTCCCCATTTATTTGCCATGACGTGATGGAAGCAGATGCCATGATCTTTGTTTTCTGAATGTTGAGTTTTAAGCCAGCTTTTTCACTCTCCTCTTTCACCTTCATCAAGAGGCTCTTTGTTTCTCTTCAGTTTCTGCCATTAGGGTGGTTATCATCTACATATCTGAGGTTGTTGATATTTCTCCCAGCAATCTTGATTCCAGCTTGTGATCATCCAGCCCAGCATTTCACATGATGTACTCTGCATATAAGTTAAATAAGCAGGGTGACAATATACAGGCTTGACGTACTCTTTTCCCAACTTTGAACCAGTCCATTGTTCCATGTCCAGTTCTAACTGTTGCTTCTGGACCTGCATACAGGTTTCTCAGGAGGCAGGTAAGGTGGTCTGGTATTCCCATTCTTTTAAGAATTTTCCACAGTTGTGATCCACACAAAGGCTTTAACATAGTCAATGAAGCAAAAGAAGATGTTTTTCTAGAATTCTCTTGTAAGGTTAGTCATTACTACTAAATGAACTTCAGCTTTTGTTCGTTCAGAAAGTCTTTATCCAACAATTTGCTGTCTACAAGGGACTCACTTTAGCTTTAAAGGCACACATAGGGGACTTCCCTGGTGGTTCAGTGGTTACGAGTTTGTCTTGCAATGCAGGGGGTGCGGTTCAATTCCAGGGAACTAAGATCTTATATGCCATGGAGCAACTGAGCCTGCATGCCACAACCAGACAGCACACACATCACAGTGAAAGTTCCCACATGAGGCTATGAAGATCCCATGTGCAGCTATGAAGATACCATGTGCAGCAATGAAGATTCCATGTGCAGCAATGAAGATCTGAAGCAGCCAAATAGATTTAAAAAAAATTTTTTTAAGGCACATATAGACTGAGAGTGAAAGGATGGAAAAAGATATTTCAAGAAATTGGTAACCTCCTAAAAAGCAAGGGTATTTACATTAGACAAAATAGACTTTAAGCATAAAATGGTAAAAGAGACAAGAAAAGATCAGCATACAATGGAAAAGACCATGCTGGGAAAAATTTACGGGAAAAGGAGAAGAGGGTAGGAGAGGATGAGATGGTTAGATAGCATCACTCACTCAATGCACATGAATCTGTGCAAACTCCAGAAGATGATGAAGGACAGGGAAGCCTGTTGTGCTGTAGTCCATTAAAGAGTCAGACACAACTTAGTGACTGAACAACAACAATAAAGGGGTCAAGCCATCAAGAAATATAATAACAGTAAATATTTATGCATCCAACATTGGAATGTCTAAATATATAAAGCAAGAACTAACAGAGTTAAAAGAAGAAATAAATAGCAATTCAGTAATAGTTGGGGACTTTAGTTGGGGATCTTAACAACTGACAGATCATCTAGAGAGAGAATCAATAAGGAAACAGCAGTTTTAAACAATGCTATAGAAGACAATGGCACCCCACTCCAGTACTCTTGCCTGGAAAATCCCATGGATGGAGGAGCCTGGTAGGCTGCAGTCCACGGGGTCGCACAGAGTTGGACATGACTGAAGCGACTTAGCAGCATAGATCAAGAAGGACTTAATAGACATAGACAGAACCTTCTAGCCAACAGTAGCAGATTATACATTCTTCTCAAGTACACATGGAACATTTTCTAAGACAGACCATATGTTAGGCCACAAAACAAGTCAGCAAATTCAAGGAGACCGAAATTATACCAAGGATCTTCTCTGACCACACTATTGTGGTCAATGAAAGTAGAAATCAATAAAAAGAGGAAAATCGGAAAATGCATGAATACATGGAAATTAAACAATACTTTCCTAGGAAACCAATGGATCAAAGAAGAAACTAAAAGAAAGATTTAAAAAGAATTTTGAGGAAAAAATGGAAACACAACTTGTGCAGCAAAAGCAGTTCTAAGAGAGAAGTTCATGGCAATAAATGTGTATATTAAGAAGCAAGATGATACCAAATAAAGAACCTACCTCTGTACCTGAAGGAACTAGAAAAAGAAGAAACTGAACCTAAAAGTGGAAGGAAGGAAATGATAAAGATTAGCACAGTGTTAAATAGATGCCAAAATTATATAAAACATTAACCAAACTAAGAGTTGGTTCTTTGAAAAAATAGACAAAATTGACAAACCCTTATTTACCAAGGAAAAAAGAGGGGGGACCCAAATCAACAAACTTTTAAATGCAAAAGGACATAGTATAACTTATACCACAGAAATACAAAGGATCATAAGATTTTTTTAAATGGGTATAGATCTGAATATATATTTTTCCAGAGAAGATAAATGAATGGTTAACAGGTACCTGAAAAGATGCTCAACTCACTAGTCATTAGGGAAATGTAAATCAAAACCACAACAAAATATCACCTTACAATGACCATCATCAAAAAAGACAGCTAACAAATGCTGGTGTGGATATGGAGGAAAAGGAACACATGTGAAGTGCTTATGGGAGTGTGTAAATTGGTACATCCACTATGGAAAAACAGTATGGAGGGTTCTCAAAAAATTAAAAATAGTACTATAACATGATCCAGCAATTCTATCTCTGGGACTATATCCAAAAGGAAAGAAACATTAACTCGAAAAGATATCTGCACCCCATGTTCATAGCAGAATTATTTTCAACAGCTTCTAAGTGACAAGTGATGGATGAATGGATAAAAAAGTAAAGAAATGTGGTGTGTGGTGTGTGTCTGTGTGTGTGTGTGTGTAATTTAGCCATAAATAATAAGGAAATCCTACCATTTGTGACACTGTAGATGGATCTTGAAGGCATTATGCTATGTGAAATAAGTCTGACAGACAAATTCATATTGCATGTTCTCAGTAATAAGTAGAATCTAAGGGGGGAAAAAAAAAAAAACCAACAAATTTAGAGAAAAAGAGATGAGATTTGTGGCTGTTCCCAGAGGCAGGCTGTGAGGAGAAGGGATATTGGAGGAAAGGTAGTCAAAGGTACAAACTTCCATCATAAGATAAATAAGAACTAGGAATGTAACATACAACATGATGAGTATAGTTAAGACTGCTGTGTGATATACAGGAAAATTGTTAAAGAGAGTATGTCCTAAGAGTTTTCATCACAAGAAGAATTTTTTTTCTTTCCTTTTTATTGCATATAAATGAGATTATGGATATTAATTAAACCTATTGTGGTAATCATTTTACAATATATGTAGATCAAACCAATATGCAGTACACCTTAATCTTATACAATGATATATGTCAATGATTTCTCAATAAAACTGAAAAAATTTTAATTCAAGAAAGATNTATAAATGAGATTATGGATATTAATTAAACCTATTGTGGTAATCATTTTACAATATATGTAGATCAAACCAATATGCAGTACACCTTAATCTTATACAATGATATATGTCAATGATTTCTCAATAAAACTGAAAACATTTTAATTCAAGAAAGATAATTTTATCTTTATCTTTAAAATGAAGATAATTTAATTCAAGAAAGAAAAGAAACATTATTTAAAAGTTCAGTTCAGTTCAGTCGCTTAGTTGAGTCCAACTTTGCAACCCCATGAACCGCAGCATGCCAGGCCTCCCTGTCCATTACCAACTCCCAGAGTCCACCCAAACCCATGTCCATTGTGTCGGTGAGGCCATCCAACCATCTCATCCTCTTCTCCTCTGGCCCTCAATCTTTCCCAGCATCAGGGTCTTTTCAAATGACTCAGCTCTCTGCATCAGGTGGCCAAAGTATTAGAGTTTCAGCTTTAGCTTCAGTCCTTCCAATGAACACCCAGGACTAATCTGGACTGGTTGGATCTCCTTGCAGTCCAAGGGACTCTCAAGAGTCTTCTCAACACCACAGTTCAAAGCATCAATTCTTCAGTGCTCAGCTTTCTTTATAGTCCAACTCTCACATCCAAGCATGACTACTGGAAAAACCATAGCCTTGACTAGATGGACCTTTGTTGGCAAAGTAATATCTCTGCTTTTTAATATGCTGTCCAGGTTGGTCATAACTTTCCTTCCAAGGAGTAAGCGTCTTTTAATTTCATGCTGCAGTCACCATCTGCAGTGATTTTGGAGCCCCCCAAAATAAAGTCAGCCACTGTTTCCACTGTTTCCCCATCTATTTCCCATGAAGTGATGAGACCAGATGCCATGATCTTAGTTTTCTGAATGTTGAGCTTTAAGCCAACTTTTTCACTCTCCTCTTTTATTTTCATCAAGAGGCTCTTTAGTTCTTCTTCACTTTCTGCCATAGGGTGGTATCATCTGCATATTTGAAGTTATTGATATTTCTCCTGGCAATCTTGATTCCATCTTGTGCTTCTTCAAGTCCAGCATTTCTCATGATGCACTCTGCATATAATTTACATAAGCAGGGTGACAATATACAGCCTTGACGTACTTCTTTTCCTATTTGGAACCAGTCTGTTGTTCCATGTCCAGTTCTTACTGTTGCTTCCTGATGTGTATACAGGTATTTAAAAGTAGCTTAAAGCACTTAAGCTATAATTTCCTTTTAAACACAATAGAATTAGGACTTTAAAATATTTTTACAAAGTTTTCAGAGGTTACCTAGTCCACTTTTAAGATAGCTAAATATCTTCTACTTCCTTGGAATAAATTCTAGAAAGCTGAACTGCAGTTTCAAATACAATGTAGCTTTTATAGGTTACTGGTACATGCTGCCAAAGTACCCATCTATTTGTATTTTCCCCAATGAATAAGAGTAACTTTGTTCCTCTGACTCTTGTCTGTACTGAGCATACACACGGTATGCATCAAATATGCATACACACGATTTGCCAGTTTGAAGGGTGAGAAGAGCTTCAGCATTTGTAAACAACAGGGTATAAAGTAAATAGTGCCTCCAAACCAAATTCAAATGCAGTAACTATTAACCACTTGGGGATTTAATTGTTAATTTTTGACCTACAAAAGATTTTTTGGTTTAGTTTGATTTCTGTTTGTTTTTCTTTTAAAGACTGCCAAGATCCATTTGGTTCAGTTCTGTACAGTTGCTCAGTCATGTCTGACTCTTTGCAACCCTATGAATCATAGCACGCCAGGCCTCCCTGTCCATCACCAACTCCCAGAGTTCACTCAAACTCATGTCCATCAAGTCAGTGATGCCATCCAGCCATCTCATCCTCTGTCGTCCCCTTCTCCTCCTGCCCCAATCCCTCCCAGCATCAGAGTCTTTTCCAATGAGTCAACTCTTCACATGAGGTGGCCAAAGTACTGGAGTTTCAGCTTTAGCATCGTTCCTTCCAAAGAATACCCAGCACTGATCTCCTTTAGAATGGACTGGTTAGATCTCCTTGCAGTCCAAGGGACTTTCAAGAGTCTTCTCCAACACCACAGTTAAAAAGCATAAATTCTTTGGCACTCAGCTTTCTTCACAGTCCAACTCTCACATCCATATGTGACCACTGGAAAAACCTTAGCGTTGACTAGATGGACCTTTGTTAGCAAAGTAATGTCTCCGCTTTTCAATATCCTATCTAGGTTGGTCATAACTTTCCTTCCAAGGAGTAAGCGCCTTTTAATTTCATGGCTGCAATCACCATCTGCAGTGATTTTGGAGCCCAGAAAAATAAGTCTGACACTGTTTCTCCATCTATTTCCCATGAAGTGATGGGACCAGATGCCATGATCTTCGTTTTCTGAATGTTGAGTTTTAAGCCAACCTTTTCACTCTCCTCTTTCACTTTCATCAAGAGGCTTTTTAGTTCCTCTTCACTTTCTGCCATAAAGGTGGTGTCATCTGCATATCTGTTATTGATATTTCTCCCTGCATTCTTGATTCCAGCTTGTGCTTCTTCCAGTCCAGGGTTTCTCATGATGTACTCTGCATATAAATTAAATGAGCAGGGTGACAATATACAACCTTGAGGTACTCCTTTTCCTATTTGGAACCAGTCTGTTGTTCCATGTCTAGTTCTAACTATTGCTTCCTGACCTGCATATAGGTTTCTCAAGAGGCAGGTCAGGTGGTCTGGTATTTCCTCCTCTTGATGAATTTTCCATAGGTTATTGTGATCCACACAGTCAAAGGCTTTGGCATAGTCAATAAAGCAGAAATAGATGTTTTTCTGGAACTCTCTTGCTTTTTCAATGTTTCAATGGATGTTGGCAATTTGATCTCTGTTTCCTCTGCCTTTTCTAAAACCAGCCTGAACATCTGGAAGTTCATGGTTCACGTATTACTGAAGCCTGGCTTGGAGAATTTTCAGCATTACTTTACTAGCATGTGAGATGAGTGCAATTGTGCGGTAGTTTGAGATCCATTAGTTGCTTCTTTTACATTTAGTGTCTTGCTTTATAAAGTCCTTTCTCACAAAGATACAGTCCAGTGGAATATATAAAGTCCTTCCCAACATCAAAATTGTATATTCATCTATATTTTCTCTCTGTTTTAAGTTTTAAACCTCTCGTCCTAATTTAATATCCAAGTGTTTTAGTCAATGATTTCCAAAATGTTAAAAAGTAAATAGTTTAGTGAATTCCCAATACATATTATGCAGCTTCGGTTCTTCAGCTCATGCCTGATCTTATTTCATCTTTATTCTTGCCCCCTCCAATTATTTTGAAAGAAATCTCAGACATACCACTTTATGTATCTCTGAAAGATAAGTCTTTATTTAAATGATCTGTGTATTTAAATATTTAATCCATTTGGAGTTTATTTTACTGTTTAATATTTTTCAGAGATTTAATTTTATTTCACTTTTCAAACTTGTTTGTTAGTTCCAATACCATTTATTGAATAATTCATCCATTTGTCCATTGATAACAACTGCTACCATATATTAAATCCTCAGGTACTTGAATTCGTTTGAGACTTTCTGTCTCACTGATCTTTTTCTCCTTTCCTACATCACAGTAGTTAGGTTTTTCCCGGATATGACTTTGTCAGATGAAAGTAGGATTAATTTTTTTTGTTATTAATCTAACATGCGAAAAACAAAAAGTAGTGGGAGATAAACATGTTTATAACAAAAGCATTTACTTTCTTTCAGAAATCCTGTAATGTGGAGAGCTGTGATGGGAACTAATAATGTAAAAGGGAGTGAGCCACACAGCAAGAAGATCAAAGTTAATGCAATCATTATCCATCCAGACTTCGACGTGGAATCTTATGATAATGATATTGCACTTTTTCACTTAAAAAAAGCAGTGCGTTATAATAATTACATTCAGCCTATTTGTCTACCTTTTGGTGTTTTCCAAAGACTAAACAAAAACACAACATGTTTTATAAGTGGCTGGGGAAGAACAAAAGAAGAAGGTAATTATAATCTGAATTTTGCTGATACAGATTTTCCTGATAATCGGCAGAGGGCGAATTCTTTTATGTATGTCTTTATATCTCTTTATATCATGAGTTTAAACAGTAGGTCTTTATAAACCAGTGAAAAGAAAATGTGTTTTAATTTTCTATGTTTTTTTCTTCCTTGTGGGAGAGAGAAATTTATCTTCCAAAGCAGAAAGAGAGACTTCTTTTGTTATACATGCCTACATGCCAAGACACTTAAACTTTTAGACTTTCTCAGAGAGAATGATGGTTCCAAGTGTTTCTATAGTTTCTGAGACTCCTAGGTGATAAAGCAAATTCTGTGGCAGATTTGCTTATCTTAAACAATAAGCTTCTGGCTATAAGGAATCAAATTTAGTATCCTTTTTATTTAGTGTACTTTTTAGTATCAAACAGGTTGATTGCTATGTATTTTCTATAGTGCACAAAGGTTAAGAGAGACTTCTTTTGTTATACATGCCTACATGCCAAGACACTTAAACTTTTAGACTTTCTCAGAGAGAATGATGGTTCCAAGTGTTTCTATAGTTTCTGAGACTCCTAGATGATAAAGCAAATTCTGTGGCAGATTTGCTTATCTTAAACAATAAGCTTCTGGCTATAAGGAATCAAATTTAGTACCCTTTTTATTTAGTGTACTTTTTAGTATCAAACAGGTTGATTGCTATGTATTTTCTATAGTGCACAAAGGTACACAAAAAATTGACTATCTGAACTAATGGAAGGAATAAAAAAACATAGAAAACAGTCTCTGCAGACAATATTAAAGAAAAATAGAATTGTATGACAAACATTATAACTTCTCTATGATAGTAGGGAATTTTCACACAACTCTTTTATTATTGGCATATTAAGCAGATGAAAAATTAGTAAAGATTTATAATGTTTGCCTTTCCAGTAAGCAGCCTGAGGTGACTTCTAAAAATGATGCTCTATTCACTCGACCCAGAAAACCCCACAAAATCCTGCAAATCAGGAGGTTCAAATGTTTGTGCTCACTTGTAGACCTGCCCAGGCCATAATGGGTATGCATATCCAAAAAGCCACCAAGTATCTGAAGGATGTCACTTTAAAGAAGCAATGTGTGCCATTCTGTCACTACAATGGTGGAGCTGGTAGGTATGCACAGGCCAAACAGTGGGGCTGGACACAGGGTCAGCTGCCCAAAAAGAGTGCTGAAATTTTACTGCACATGCTCAACAATGCAGAGAGTCATGCTGAACTTAAGGGCTTAGATGTAGATTCTCTGGTCACTGAGCACATCCAGGTGAACAAAGCCCCCAAGACGTGGCCCAAGACTTAGAGAGCTCACGGTTGGATCAACCCCGACATGAGCCCTCCCTGTCACAGTGAGAGGATCCTTACTGAAAAAGAAAAGACTGTTCCTAAACCAGAAAAGGAGACTGCACAGAAGGAAAGAGACATCCCAGAAGAAACTGAAGAAAGAAAAACGTACGGCCTGGGAATAAATGCCACAAAAAATAAATGCAAATAAAAGTGTTGGTTGTAAAAAAAAATAATAATAAAATTATAATGTTTGAATTAGCAAGCTTGATTTAATAGCCAAATCAGAAAATTCTGCACCCCAAAATCAGACACTTTCATCTTTTCAAGTATAGGTAGAACCTTTGTAAAAACTGACCACTTACTAGGCCATAAAGAAAATCTCCCAGTTTGAAGGACAGGTAATGTACAGACTATATACTCTGATTACAATTAATTTAGAAATAAGAGAGATGGAAATTTGGTGGAATAAGGAGGTTGGCAAATCCTCATCCCCCAACATAAGCACAAATTGGAAAAACAAACTCAAAAACTGTCAAAAGCAACCATTTCAGAGCCCTAGAAATAAAAACGCACAATAAATTGAGGAGTATTTGTTTATTATAAGCATCAAGAAATTTGGGTAGAAAGAGGAACTTGTAGTTTTCTTGCTGTGGCTGCTCCTAACTCCCTTTCAGATCAGTCAGTGTAATAGCTTTACCAAGATCATGAGGATCATGAGGAAAAAGGGTCTTGCTACTAAAGGATATGGACTTGATCTGGAGTAGTAGTTGATAATCCAGGCCAGCAGCACTGTCAATAAAAGTAATTGATTCAAAAAACTAAATAAAAATTAAAAAAAATAAATTTTAAACAAGGATTGGACTCAGCAAGAGATGAATGGGGAAAACACACAGCTCTGCTGGTCTGGGATTGTGATCCTAGATGCAGCCAGGAGTGGAAAAGATCAGAAATTTGACAAGAAGAACCTTAAAATGAGACAGCTACAGAATGGCTAGATAAGCTCTCCAAACATCCTTGGTTTACTGGGAAACATACATGTATACATGTGTGGGGAAAAAACCTGAGAGCGCTTAGCATCAAGTGAAAACCAAGGCAGACTTGAAATCTGACTGAACTCTGAACACACTCCCCAAACCATACATAGATTCATCAGCAGAGGATGAAGCCCAAATCATTAACTGATAAGTAAACTATGCAGACACGTGGTTACACCCTGTGAAGGCAGGTTAAAAGGTAAAAATCAGAATTAAAAAACTGAGCAGAGACATCAACAGTCACACAATGTGGGATACACAGATTCTACAATTTAAGTCCAGGCAAGTTATTTTTAAGAAAACACAACAACATTGTTGAGAAGAGAATCAAAACCCAGAGTTGTTACAGTACATTAATCTGAAAATGCACAATTTTCAACAGAAATACTGTAAGACATCCAAAAAACTAAGAAAAAAAAAACCCCACAGAAATGTGACCTATATTCAGGAGGAGAAAGTAATCAATAGACACTGACTCTGGACAGGTTTAGATGTTGAATACAGCAAAGACTTCAAAGAAGTGCTTTAAATATGTTTGACAAATTAAACAGAAATTATTGTCCAAAGAATTAAAACGTGATGACAATGACTAACAAATAGTTGAATACAGCAAAGACTTCAAAGAAGCTCTTTAAATATGTTTGCCAAATTAAACAAATTATTGTCCAAAGAATTAAAAATGTGATGACAATGACTTAACAAATAGGGAATGCCTGTGGAGAAATAAGCAATTTAAAAAAGAACCGAATGGAAATTCTAGAGATTTGATATGGCACAAGAAAGCATCTGTGAATTTAAACTACAGAAATAGAAATAATAATCTGGAGAAAACAGAGAAAAAATTCTTGAAGAAAAATAAACACACTCAGAGAGGCCTATGGCACAACATCAAGTATACCAGCATGCATATAGTGGGATTTCTGGAAAGGAAAGAGAGAAAAAATGGGGACAAAAAAACAGCTGAAGAAAATAATGGCCCAAGCAACCTGAATTTCATGGAAAAAGAAAAACAACACAAAACTTTAATTTATAATAAAGAAGCTCAATAAATCCCCATTAAGATTTTTTTTAAAATGTGCAAAACATGTATACTTAAAACTACTAAATGTTACACAGGGAAATTAAAGAAGACCTAATAAATAGAAAGACATACCACATTCATGGATTCAAAGACAATATTGTTAATATGGCTATTATCCTCAGATTGACCCATATATTCAATGCTGCTGCTGTGTCACTTCAGTCGTGTCCAACTGTGTGACCCCATAGATGGTAGCCCATCAGGCTCCCCTGCCCCTGGGATTCTCCAGGCAAGAACACTGGAGTGGGTTGCCATTTCCTTCTCCAATGCATGAAAGTGAAAAGTGAAAGTGAAGTCGCTCAGTCCTGTCCGACTCTTAGCGACCCCATGGACTGCAGCCCACCAGGCTCCTTTATATTCAATGCTGCTGCTGTGTCACTTCAGTCGTGTCCAACTGTGTGACCCCATAGATGGTAGCCCATCAGGCTCCCCTGCCCCTGGGATTCTCCAGGCAAGAACACTGGAGTGGGTTGCCATTTCCTTCTCCAATGCATGAAAGTGAAAAGTGAAAGTGAAGTCGCTCAGTCCTGTCCGACTCTTAGCGACCCCATGGACTGCAGCCCACCAGGCTCCTCTGTCCATGGGATTTTCCAGGCAAGAGTACTGGAGTGGGATGCTATTGCCTTCTCCGATATTCAATGCAATCCCTATCAAAATCCCAACAAGGTTTTTCATACAATTTGACAAGTTGATCCTAAAATGTATATGGACAGGCAAAGAACCTAGAATAGTCAAAAAGGTTTTTTGAAGAACAACAAAATAAGTTAATCTACGTAATTTAAATTTACCTAATACTAAAACCTACAGCCATTAAGACAGTATGGTATTGATTTATTTTCTGGTAGCATGTTTAGAATTTTCTATGTATAGTATCATGTCATCTGCAGATAATGAGTTTTACTTCTTACTTTCCAATCTGGATTCCTTTTCTTTCTTTTTCCTCTTCAACTGCTGTGACTAGGACTTCCAAAACTATGTTGAATAAAAGTGGCAAGAGTTGGCATCCTTGTCTTGTTCTTCATCTTAGAAGAAATGCTTTTAGCTTTTCACCATTGAGTATGATATTAGTTATAGCGTTTATTATGTTGAAGTATGTTCCCTCACTTTCTGGAGAGCTCTTATTGTAAACTGATGTTGAATTTTATAAAAATTCTTCTATATCTATTGAGATGGTCATACTGTTTTTATTTTTCAATTTGTTAATACAATGTATCAAACTGATCAATTTACAGACCTTGGAAAATCCTTGCATCCCTGGGCTGAATCCCACTTGGTCATGATATATGATCCTCCTAATGCATTGTTAGATTCTGTTTGCTAGTATTTTGTTAAGGATTTTTGCATTTATGTTCATCAGTGATACTGCCCTATAATTTTCTATTTTTTGTGATATCTGTAGAATTCAACTGTGAAGCCATCTGGTCCTGGATATTTGTTTGTTTGCTGGGAGTTTTTAAATTACTGATTCACTTTCAGTACTGTTAATTCAAATTTGGTTTCTTTTTGGTTCAGTCTTGAGAGATTGAACCTTTCTAAGAATTTGCCCATGTCTTCTAAGGTATCCATTTTATTGGTGTATATTTGCTTGTAGTAGTCTCTTATGACCCTTTTATTTCTGCAGTGCTGGTTGGTTAAACATAGCAGAGATCAATGGAACACAATACAGAGTCCAAAAAACCCCCAAACAACCCAACTTATGTTTATGATCAACTGATTTATTTCTACAAAATTCCTAGAAAAGGCAAACCTACAGAGACAGAAATTCTATCAGTCATTTTCTGATGTGAGGCTGCAGGTGAGAACTGACTGCAATTGGGCATGGAGAGGACTCATTGGAGTGGAAGTATCCTAAAACTGGATGTGGGCCTGGTATAAATTTACAAAAAATCATTGTGCTGCTTTCTTACAGCGTGAGAATTGTTATGTACATTAAACATAGATAAAGCTTCTTTAAAAATGACCAAAAAAATTTAAATCACACATTTGAAAATTTTTAAATATACTACTAAATAACTCCTATGTCAAAGAAGAAATAATAATAATCTTAAATCCTTATAACTATATAATAATGTATATCAATTCAGTCACTCAGTTGTGTCCGACTCTGCGACTCCATGGACTGCAGCATGCCAGGCTTCCCTGTCTATAACCAGGGAAGTTTACTCAAACTCATGTCCATTGACTCAGTGATGGCATCCAACCATCTCATCCTCTGTCGTCCCCTTCTCCTCCCACCTTCAATCTTTCCCAGTATCAAGGTCTTTTCCAATAGTCAGCTCTTCGCATTAGGTGGCCAAAGTACTGGAGTTTCAGCTTTAGCATCAGTCCTTCCAATGAATATTCAGGACTTATTTCCTTTAGGATGGACTGGTTGGAGCTCTTGTAGTCCAAGGGACTCTAAACAGTCTTCTCCAATACCACAGTTCAAAAGCACCAATTCTTTGGTGCTCAGCTTTTTTATAAACTGTCACATCCATGCATGACTTCTGGAAAAACCAGAGCTTTGACTAGACAGACTTTCGTTGGCAAAGTAATGTCTCTGCTTTTTAATATGCCATCTAGATTGGTCATAACTTTCCTTCCAAGGAGTAAGCGTCTTTTAATTTCATGGCTGCAGTCACCATCTGCAATGATTTTGGAGCCCCCCAAAATAAAGTCTCTCACTATTTCCATTGTTTCTCTATCTATTTGCCATGAAGTGATGGGACCAGATGCCATGATCTTAGTTTTCTGAATGTTGAGCTTTAAGCCAACCTTTTCACTCTCCTCTTTCACTTTCATCAAGAGGCTCTTTAGTTCCTCTTACTTTCTGCCATAAGGGTGCTGTTAACTGCATATCTGAGGTTATTGGTATTTCTCCCAGAAATCTTGATTCCAGCTTGTGCTTTCTCCAGCCCAGCGTTTCTCATGATGTACTCTGCATATAAGTCAAATAAGCAGGGCGACAATATACAGCCTTTCCCGATTTGGAACCAGTCTGTTGTTCCATGTCCAGTTCTAACAGTTGGTTCCTGACCTGTATACAGATTTCTCAAGAGGCAGGTCAGGTGGTCTGGTATTCCCATCTCTTTCAGAATTTTCCACAGTTTGTTGTGATCCACACAGTCAAAGGCTTTGGCATAGTCAGCTTTAGTAAAGCAGAAGGAGATGTTTTTCTGGAGCTCTCTTGCTTTTTTGATGATCCAGCAGATGTTGGCAATTTGATTTCTGGTTCCTCTGCCTTTTCTAAAACCAGATTGAACATCTGGAAGTTCACGGTTCATGTACTGCTGAAGCCTGGCTTGAGAATTTTGAGCATTACTTTGCTAGTGTATGAGATGAGTGCAATTCTGCAGTAGTTTGAGCATTCTTTGGCATTTTGAAAACTGACCTTTTCCAGTCCTGTGGCCACTGGTGAGTTTTCCAAATTTGCTAGCATATTGAGTGCAGCACTTTCACAGCATCAACTTTTAGGGTTTGAAATAGCTCAGTAGGAATTCCATCACCTCCATTAGCTTTGTTCATAGTGATGCTTCGTAAGGCCCACTTGACTTTGCATTCCAAGATGTCTGGCTCTAGGTGAGTGATCACATCATCATGGTTTTCTGGGTCATGAAGATCTTTTTTGTATAGTTCTTCTGTGTAATCTTGCCACCTCTTCTTATCTGCTTCTGTTAGGTCCATACCATTTCTGTCCTTTATTGTGTCCATCTTTGCATGAAATGTTCCCTTGATATCTCTAATTTTCTTGAAGAAATCTCTAGTCTTTCCCTTTCTATTGTTTTCCTCTATTTCTTTGCACTGATCACTGAGGAAGGCTCTCTTATCTCTCCTCTTTGGAACTCTGATTCAAATGCATATATCTTTCCTTTTCTCCTTTTTGTTTCTCTTCTTTTCTCAGCTATTTGTAAGGCCTCCTCAGACAACCATTTTGCCTTCTTGCATTTCTTTTTCTTGGGGATGGTCTTGATCACTGCCTCCTATACAATGTCAAGAACCTCCGTTCATAGTTTTTCAGGCACTCTGTCTATCAGATCTAATTCCTTGAATCTGTTTGTCACTTCTAGTGTATAATCATAAGGGATCTGATATGGGTCATACCTGAATAGTCTAGCGGTTTTCCCTACTTTCTTTAATATAAGTCTGAATTTGGCAATAAGGAGTTCGTGATCTGAGCCGTAGTCAGCTCCTGGTCTTGTTTTTGCTGACTATATATATAGAGTTTCTCCATCTTTGGTTGCAAAGAATATAATCAATCTGATTTCCGTATTTACCATCTGATGGTGTCCATGTATAGAGTGTTCTCTTGTGTTGTTGGAAGAGGGTGTTTGTAATTGATCAGTATTGTATTTGTGCAAGAATATTCTAAGTAACCAGTGGAACAGAACAGAAAACACAGGCATGTATTCCTGGACTCTCTTTCTCCTATTCACTTTGAAAATCTCTAGGTATTTTGAACAACACCAATATCACATTGGATTAGTATTGTTCATAAATCAGGTGGTAGGTTTACAGATGTTCATTTCATTATTATATCTGGTTAACGTCTATGTTACATATACTCTTTTTTATATACAGCCAGTATTACTTTAATTATTTGAAAACAAAGGGTAGAAATGCATTTTTCCTCTAGGAAGCCTTGATCCAGGAATTTGGATGTCATTAGATATACTTTATTTTTTTATTTCTTTTTCTTATTCTCTATCCATGTTGACTTTACTTTCTCAGGCTGCCTGTCCTCATAAGTGTGGAAGTATGGCTGCAGGCTGATTTGAACTTATATTAATAGCTAATCATGTGACTAGGGTGAAACAGATTCTTCTCTGACAGCTCCAGTTAAAAAAGCTGGATAAGTATTCCAATTGACTAGCTTATACCAAATATAATCACCTCTAGACTAATTCCAGGAGAAGGGAATTCTGTGAATGGAACAGTTTGGTCATTTTCCCACTTGCAGTAAAGGGGAAAATGTCTATTACTTGAAAAGCTAAGAAAGAAAAAAAAAAAAGAAAAGCTAAGGAAGAATGTGGCGCACATAAAATATTCAGCTTCCACATGTGACAACTGCAATTCTGAGACAGCCTGATGGTATCAGATGCTGCTGTTACAGTAGCTTTTCTGTGGATAAATCTTAGAATAATCTGAAGTGTTATCTTATATCTTCCTATCTTTTCTGTAGCAAAGAACCACTTTATGTTCAAGAATAAGCAGAGAAGTTAGGGGAGTACATGAATTAGAAATCTGCTTTATTTTCACGTTCAACATTTTGCAAGACAGCGTTATTAGAAAATTTAATTAAAATTATTCACAACTTACAACGTAAGACTGACCTCAGCATTTACCTCTCTTAGTTCAGTTCAGTTCAGTTGCTCAGTCATGTATGACTCTTTGCAACCCCATTTACCTCTTTAGCCCTTGATAATTTTTATAGTTTTATTTTGAAACACTACAGATCCTTCTGTGAGACCTCCAGGAAACATGAGAGAGCAAAGATTAAAAAAAAGAAACCTGAAATTCCTACTATCTAGAGATAACTATCATTAAGACTTGGTTGACTTTCTTTCACCATATCTCCAGGCATTCATACATGCATACATATCTGGATACAATTTTACATAATTGTTCAATCAGTCACTATGGAAAGAAAATCTGTTGAACATGAACATTTTATATTGCTGTCAAAATGTCTGCTCTCCAAAATAATTTAACTGGTATTTTTTTGTTGTTGTTAATAGGTAATGTTACCAAAGAGTTACATGAAGCAGAAGTGCATTATATTTCTCGAAGTTTCTGTAATTCTGAGTGGAGCTATGGGGGTATAGTTCCTAACACTTCATTTTGTGCAGGTGATGAAGATGGAATTTTTGATTCTTGCAGGGTAAGACCAAATATTTTCCTTAGCAATATTTTCTAAAGACAGAAAGGAACCTGAACAGGTCTTTGATCACTTTCTGGTGAAGTCTTAATTCTCAAGTCTAAATTATTTTTCTCCTTTTTAACTATTCCCACAATCCAAATCATCATGCTTTCTTGATTCCTTTGTTTCTACAATCATGATCAACCTAAGAAATATTTGCCTTGAATCTTTTTTTTTATTACCACCTTTATTTAGATACAATTTACAATTCACCCATTTAAAGTATAAAACTCAGTGGGGGATTTTATATTTAGAGTAGTGAACCATTACCATAATCTAATTTTTAGAACACTTTTGTCACCCCTCCCTCAAAAAAAACCAAAACTCTTCCCATTAAGGCAACCATTAGTCTGTAGAGATTTGCCTCTTCTGGAAATTTCCTATGAACAGGATCATTCAATTTGTGGTCTTTTGTGACTGGGTTCTTTTACTTAGCATAATGTTTTCAAGTACGTCTCCATTATAGCATGTATTAATACCTTATTCATTTTATTGCCAAATAATACACCATGGTTTGGATATGTCACATTTTATTCATCCATCCATTTGTAGATGGACATTTAAGCTATTTCTGCTTTTTTGGCTATTACAGATAACATGGCTATAAATATTTGTGTACATGTTTTTATGTGTAAGTATATTTTTATTTCTCTTGGAAATTCTACCTAGGAGTGGAACTGCTGAGTCAAAACTTAACATTTTAAAGAACTGTCAAACTGTATTCCAAAGTGCCTACACCATTTTACATTCTTATGCAACAATATGAGACTTCTTCTGGTTTTTACTGGAATATAGTTCATTTGCAGTGTTGTGTTAGTTTCAGGTATAGAGCAAAGTGAATCAGTTATATATATATATACACACACACACATATATTCACTTTTTTAAGGTTCCTTCCTTATATAGGTCATTACAGAACATTGAGTAGAGTTCCCTATGCCATAGAGCAGGTTCTTTAGTTTGCTTTAAATTTAGTCGTGTGTATATGTTAGTCCCATCTCCCAATTTACCCCTCCTCTCTGATCCCCTATTAACTATAAGCTTGTTTTCTACATCTGTGACTCTTAATTCTGTTTTGTAACTGAGTTCATTTGTACTCCCTTTTTTTTTAGATTTCACATATAAGCAATATCATATATCTGTCTGTGTCTGACTTACTTCACTCAGTATGACAATCTCTAGGTTCATCCGTGTTGCTGCAAACAGCATTACTTTTTTAATGGCTAAGTAATATTCCATTGTATATATGTATCACATATTCTTTATCCATTCCTCTGTTGATGAACACTTAGGTTGTTTCTGTGTCCAGGCTATTATAAACAGTGACGCAATGAACGTTGCAGTACATGTAATCTTTTTGAAATATGTTTTTCTCTGGGTATATGCCCAGGAGTGGGATTGCTGAGTCATATGGTAGTTCTAGTTTTAGTTTTTAAAGGAACCTCTATACTGTTCTCCACAGTAGCTATACCAATTTATATTCCCACTAATGGTGTAGAAGAGTTCCCTTTTCTCCACACCTTCTCCAGTATTTACTGTTTGTAGATTTTCTGACAATGACCATTGTGACTGGTGTGAGATGATACTTCATGTAGTTTTGATTTGCATTTCTCTAATATTGGAAAAGACTCTGATGCTGGGAGGGATTGGGGGCAGGAGGAGAAGGGGACAACAGAGGATGAGATGGCTGGATGGCATCACTGACTCGATAGACGTGAGTCTGAGTGAACTCCGGGAGTTGGTGATGGACAGGGAGGCCTGGTGTGCTGCGATTCATGGGGTCACAGAGAGTCAGACATGACTGAGCGACTGAACTGAACTGAATATTGATAATTAGTGACGTTGAGCATCTTTTCATGTGCCTTTTGGCTATCTCAGTAATGTATCAGTTCAGCTCAGTCACTCAGTCGAGTCTGACTCTTTGAGACCCCATGGACTACAGCACGCCAGGCCTCCCTGTCCATCACCAACTCCCGGAGTTTACTCAAACTCATGTTCATTGAGTTGGTGATGCCATCAACCATTTCATCCTCTGTCGTCCCCTTCTCCTCCCACCTTCAGTCTTTCCCAGAATCAGGGTCTTTTCATATGAGTCAGCTCTTTGCATCAGGTGCTCAAAGTATTGGAGTTTGAGCTTCACATCAGTCCTTCCAATGAATATTCAGGACTTATTTCCTTTAGGATGGAATGGAGCTCCTTGCAGTTCAAGGGACTCCCCAAAGTCTTCTCCAACACCACAGTTCAAAAGCATCAATTCTTCAGTGCTCAGCTTTCTTTATAGTCCAACTCTCACATCCATACATGACTACTGGAAAAACCATAGCTTTGACTAGACGGACCTTTGTTGGCAAAGTAATGTCTCTGCTTTTTAATATGCTGTCTAGGTTGGTCGTAACTTTCCTTCCAAGGAGTAAGCATCTTTTAATTTCATGGCTGCAATCACCATCTGCAGTGATTTTGGAGCCCCCCAAAATAAAGTCTGCCACTGTTTCCACTGGGTCCCCATCTATTTGCCATGAAGTGATGGGCTCAGATCTTCGTTTTCTGAATATTGAGAATATTCTGAGCTTTAAGGCAACTTTTTCACTCTCCTCTTTCACTTTCATCAAGAGGCTCTTTAGTTTTTCACTTTCTGCCATAAGGGTGGTGTTATCTGTATATCTGAGGTTACTGATATTTCTCCCAGCAATCTTGATTCCATTTTGTGCTTCTTCCAGCCCAGGGTTTCTCATGATGTACTCTGCATATAAGTTAAATAAGGAGGGTGACAATTTACAGCCTTGATGTACTCCTTTTCCTATTTGGAACCAGTCTGTTGTTCCATGTCCAGTTCCAACTGTTGCTTCCCGACCTGCATACAGGTTTCTCAAGAGGCAGGTCTCTGATATTCCTATCTCTTTAAGAATTTTCCACAGTTTATTGTGATTCAAACAGTCAAAGGCTTTGTTTTGTTTTGTTTTGTTAATTTTTTTAAATTAATTTTTATTTTTTAGTTTGTTTTGCTTTACAATACTGTATTCATTTTGCTATACATTGACATGAATCAGCCATGAGTGTACATGAACTCCCAATCCCGACCCCCACTTCCCCCCTCCTGCCCCACACCTTCTCTCTGGATTATCCCTATGCATCAGTCCCAAGCATCCTGCATCTTGCATCTAACCTAGACCGGCGATTCGTTTCACTTATGATATCACACGTGTTACACTGCTACTCTGCCAAATCATCCCACCCTATCCCTCTCCCACAGAGTCCAAAAAGCTGTTCTATACATCTGTGTCTCTTTTGCTGTCTTGCATACAGGTTTATCATTACCATCTTTCTAAATTCCATATATATGTGTGAGTATACTGTATTGGTGTTTTTCTTTCTGGCTTACTTCACTCTGTATAATCGGCTCCAGCTTCATCCACCTCATTAGAACTGATTCAAATGTATTCTTTTTAATGGCTGAGTAATACTCGATTGTGTATATGTACCACAGCTTTCTTATCCATTCATCTGCTGATGGACATCTAGGTTGCTTCCATGTCCTGGCTATTATAAACAGTGCTGTGATGAACATTGGGGTACACGTGTCTCTTTCAATTCTGGTTTCCTCGGTGTGTATGCCCAGCAGTGGGATCGCTGGATCATAAGGCAGTTCTATTTGCAATTTTTTAAGGAATCTCCACACTGTTCTCCATAGTGGCTGTACTAATTTGCATTCCCACCAACAGTGTAGGAGGGTTCCCTTCTCTCTACACCCTCTCCAGCATTTATTGCTTGTTGACTTTTGGATCGCAGCCATTCTGACTGGTGTGAAATGGTACCTCATTGTGGTTTTGATTTGCATTTCTCTGATAATGAGTGATGTTGAGCATCTTTGCATGTGTTTGTTAGCCATTTGTATGTCTTCTTTGGAGAAATGTCTGTTTAGTTCTTTGGCCCATTTTTTGATTGGGTCATTTATTTTTCTGGAGTTGAGCTGCATAAGCTGCTTGTATATTTTTGAGATTAGTTGTTTGTCAGTTGTTTCATTTGCTATTATTTTCTCCCATTCAGAAGGCTGTCTTTTCACCTTGCTTATAGTTTCCTTTGTTGTGCAGAAGCTTTTAATTTTAATTAGATCCCATTTGTTTATTTTTGCTTTATTTCCAGTATTCTGGGAGGTGGATCATAGAGGATCCTGCTGTGATTTATGTCAGAGAGTGTCAAACAGTCAAAGGCTTTGGCATAGTCAATAAAGCAGAAATAGATGTTTTTCTGGAACTCTCTTTTTCGATGATCCAGTGGGTGTTGCCAATTTGAAATCTGGTTCCTCTGCGTTTTCTAAAACCAGATTGAACATCTGGAAGTTCGCAGTCCATGTACTGTTGAAGCCTGGCTTGGAGAATTTTGAGCATTACTTTGCTAGTATGTGAAAGTGAAAGTGAAGTCATGTCCTACTCTTTGTGACCCAGTGGACTGTAGCCCCCCAGGCTCCTCCGTCCATGGGATTCTCCAGGCAAGAATACTGGAGTGGGTTACCATTTCCTTCTCCAGAGGATCTTCCCAACCCAGGGATCAAACCCAGGTCTTCCACATTGCAGGCAGACACTTTAACCTCTAAGCCACCAGGGAAGTGAGATGAGTGCAATTGTGCGGTAGTTTGAGCATTCTTTGGCATTGCCTTTCTTTGGGATTGGAATGAAAACTGATCTTTTCCAGTCTTGTGGCCACTGCTGAGTTTTCCAAATTTGCTGGCATATTGAGTGCAGCACTTTCACAGCATCATCTTTCAGGATTTGAAATAGCTCAACTAGAATTCCATCACCTCCACTAGCTTTGTTTGTAGTGATACTTCTTAAGGCCCACTTGACTTCACATTCCAGGATGTCTGGCTCTAGGTGAGTGATCACACCATCATGATTATCTGGGTTTCTAATTTCTCCACATCCTTGTCAGCACTTGTTATTGTCTATCTTTTTAAAAATAGAAATACAATTGATTTTCAATACTGTATTACTTTCAGGTGTACTGCAAATTGATTCAGTTATATGTGTATACTTTTCCAGATTATTTTCCATTATTGTTATGACAAGATACTGAAATCCTTGTTGCTTATCTGTTTGATGTATAGCAGTTTGTATCTGTGAATCCCATACTTCTAAATAATTTATTCCTCTCTCTACCCTTTCCCCTCTGGTAATCATAAGTTTATTTTCTGTGTTTGTGGTTTGTTTCTGTTTTGTTTAATGATTTTTAAAAACAATTTTATTTTTGGCTGTGCTGGGTCTTCATTGCTACGCAGGCTTTACTCTAGTTGTGGTGAGTAGGAGCTACTCTTTGTTGCAGTGTGCAGGCTTCCCATTGTGGTGGCTGTCTTGTTGCACAGCAAGAGCTCTAGGCATGCAGACTTCAGTAGCTGTGGCATGTGGGCTCAGCACATGCAGCTCCCAGGATCTAGAGCACAAGCTCAGTAGTTCTGGTACATGGGCTTAATTGCTCCACAGCATGTGGGATCTTCCTTGACTAAGGATCAACCCATGTCTCCTGCACTGGCAAGCAGATTCTTTACCACTGCGCCACCAGGGAAGGGCCATCTTTGATTTTTTTTTTTTTTTTTAATATTTACTTGGCTACACTAGGTCTTAATTGTGGCACTCAGGATCTTCAACCTTCATTGCGGGATCTTTGGTTGTGGCAATTGAACTCTCAGATCTGGGAAGTGGGATCTAGTTCCCTGACTAGGGATTGAACTCAGGCCCCCTGGACAGGAGCACAGAGTCTTAGCCACTAGACCACCAGGGAAGTCCCATCGTGTTTTTTATTTTTCTCACTTTTTGTTTTTAGCTGTACTGGGTCTTCTTTCTGCACATGGGCTTCCTCCGGTTGCAGCAAGAGCGGGATACTCTCTAGTTGCAGTGCACAGGCTTCTTACTGGAGTGGCTTCTCTTGTTGCAGGGCACTGGCTCTAGAGGGTGCAGGCTTCAGTAGTTGCCACATGCAGGCTCTAGAGCAGGGGCTCAGTAGTTGTTCCACATGGGCTTAGTTGCCCTGCACCTTGTGAAAATTTCCAGAACCAGGGCTCAAACCCATGTCCCCTGTATCAGCAGGTGGATTCTCAACCATTAGACCACCAGAGAATTCCCATCTTTGATTTTTTTTTTTTTTTACAAAATCCAATTTATCTGTTTTTTGTTTTGTCCCTTGGGCTTTTAAATCTTTCTTTATTCCTTTTTTCTTCACTGCTTCTAAATCTACCAGCACATCACTCCCAAACAGTGTCCCATGCTCTGATCTTTTCCTACTCATTTTGATTTCTGCTATTCAGGGTTTATTTTTCCTGTATCCTTTTCCTTAAAAATCTTACTGAATAGAAGAATTCAATCTAATTTAATTGCATTCATAAATGAAACATTCTCATCATCAAAAAATAGTTTTTTAATGCATTCCTAATATAGAGAATTTGAAAACGCCTTAGAAACCCGGTCCTTAAACTTTCAGCATTAAACAGTTATCTCAGTGTCCTTATTGTTTTGAGTGATTAATACTCTTCAGTAATGGTGTTTCAGTGTATTAAGAGTCTAGTATAAACTATGCCAAAGATTTGTCATTTGTAATACCATTAAATGTTAGCTGCTCAGTTATGTTGACTCTGTGATCCCATGGACTGTAGCCCACCAGGCTCCTCTGTCCATGGGATTCTCCAGGCAAGAATACTGGAGTGGGTTGCCATGCCCTTTTCCAGGGGATGTTTCTGACTCAAGGATCGAACCTCGGTCTCCTGCATTGCATGCTTAGCTATTTATTCCTATGATCCTGCACCAGTTAATGTCAACACTTAGAAAGATGCCGTGTCTTGCAAGATGCCCGTTCACTCCTGTCCTCTAGTTAGCAAACCACACACACACCTAAATGAATCCATTATACATCTTAGTTGTACCATTCCTACATAGCATTAATACAAGTATTCTAATAGACAATGTTTATAGTATTTTGCACAACTCCTAAATTATATTCCTCCTGAGTAACTACACTAAAAAATCCAAACAATTCGATTTATAGTATTTTGGTTCAAAACTATGCAGGTGGAAAATTTATCCACCAGCTATATGGTTCCTCAAAAATAACAGGCCAGACTGAATACCTGTCTCAGTTGGAATATAAAACTGAAAATCTATGCATCTTTATAAGTTAGAAGTTAAAAATGTATATTTATATAAATATATGATAATGTGATTAATTTGTTCAAGATTTATTGTTGTTTAAAGACTACTGGAAGTAACTAATACTATTTTGGGACTTTTTTAATAGGGTGATAGTGGTGGACCATTAATGTGCTACCTACCAGAACGTAAACGATATTTTGTAATGGGAATTACCAGTTACGGATATGGCTGTGGTCGAAAAAATTTTCCTGGTGTCTATAGTGCACCATCCTTCAACCAAAAGTGGCTGACAGAGCAACTCTACCAGTCAAGCAATAAAGGCATAATTAATACAAATATTCTACTTGGACAGGTCCTTATAGCCTTAGGTTCTGTTGTCTTACTTGCAACTCCATAAAAAAATTCTGAAGAATCTTTATTTTGCATCGTGTCCCTTTCCATGTTCTACATAATGAAAATCATTTATTCTTTTGACAAATAATTGCCCATTTTAGAGTTCTCATGTGAACATTTTTTGGAATAAAAGGATTGTGACATATTAGATAAGTGATTACAGATTTGGCACTCAATCACATTCTTCCTTGATGTATCTTGTTATACTTTATAATCATAATTTTACATTTGGAATATCTTCCTAGAGTTTGTAAAACAGCTAAATATATATTTTATGTATATAAATGTCAAATAATAAAGAGCTAATAATTAAAAGAAAAGTTGGTTTTTGTTAAATTAATCAAAACTTTTAGGTTTTATTTTATTCAAAAACATTTGGTTGTATGATACGTATTTTTTTAATTATCATCTTGTTTCTGACTCTCAAAGGATATTTGAAGAAGTAAGTATCTGCCTATTATTCAAATTCTAATTAGAACTATTTAATATTAATACTTCCTTTCCGATGCCAAGAGAGAATTGTGGTGCAAACACCTCCAAATAATTTACTTCTGATCTAGAAATGCATACTAAGACTTTTTTTTTTTTTGCAACGTTATAACCTACTTTCTGAACGTTATTTTCTTGAAGCCCATGCTAAAAATCTGTATTCCTTGGGCCCTTGAATTAAATGTGAGGTGACTGAGAAGCATCTTAGAAAGGAAGAATACCATCTTGGGATTAACTTTATGATGACTAATCTATAATATGAATTATTAAAACAAAAAAGACAGGATTAGAATCTCCCTTAAACTCTGGAGAACTCATGCATAAAGGAGAAGTAATTATTTTCTCATCCTTTCTTTTAACAACCAGTTACATGTATTTTTGTTGTTTTGCTTTGCTTAGCTTAAATCTAATTTTATTTATTTTTTTTTAATTTTTTTATTTTTAAACCTAATTTTAGGATTTAACTGAAAGTAAGCATGAGTTTTCCATCAATTAATTCCCTTGGGGATCATGAGCAATTTAATGTTCAAGGGGTAGAAAACTAATTTTTTTATAGACATGTAAGCAACATTCAGGGGATACTGACTCTTCTTTTTTGAAGGAGACCCTAGTTTATCCATTGACAACGTCTTATAAGGAATTAGTGGGTGATGCTTCTATAACAATCAGTATAATACATTAGTCATTTTCTGTTTATTCTACCTGACTATCATTCAGATTCACTCGATAAGCCCCGGATATTAATGTTAAGAAACTCTTCAGAATGTATTGACAGTCCTGGAGGGAAAATCCTTGCTTTTCAGTTCAAAGGTATGTCCTCCTTACTGCTTAGGTCTGCCTTTCTAATTCGGCAGCATCTATTATCTGCAACCTCTTATCTTTTTGCCCAGTTTAGTTCACTTACTTCAGCCAACCAGAATTCAGTTATATAACATTTCTCTCTACCACAAGAGACTACTAGAGGATAGATTTTGGAACCTAAGACAGACTTTGTTTCAAATTTCATTCTGTTAACTTAGTATTTGTAAGAGTTGGGACGATTATTGATACCTACTTGGCGCCAGTGCTGTGATGATTAAACAAGTTGATTATACAAAGTTTTGATATACTGAAGGTGCTCAGTTCCTATTATTATTATCCCAGGTAGCACTAGGGGTAAAGAACCCACCTGCCAATGCAGGAGATATAAGTGATGCGGGTTTGATCCCTGGGTTGGGAAGAGCTCTGGAGGAGGAAATGGTAACCCATTCCAGTATTCTTGCCTGCAGAATCCTATGGACAGAGGAGCCTGGCAAGCTACTGTCCACATGGTCGCACAGAGTCGGACACAACTGATGCAATTTAGCACACACATGATTCATATGGTCTTTTCATCATATAGATAGATAGATAGATCAGATAGATACCTTATTTCTTTCAAAATCTGAAAAATTTACTAGAACAAAGGACTTGTTATTACTTATAAACTCAAATTTTAGAGTATATTATTTTTAACATAAAAGAAGCAGACTCACAGATATATGGTTACCAGTTTGGGGTGAGGACGATAGAGAGGTGGGGAGGGGAGGTACAAACTACTGAGTATAAGGCAGATTCCAAGATGTACTGTGCCACATAGGGAACATAGCCTGGATGCCACAATGGAAAGCGGAGTGAAGTGAAGTCGCTCAGTTGTGCCCGACTCTTTGCGATCCCATGGACTGTAGCCTACCAGGCTTCTCAGTCCATGGGATTTTCCAGGCAAGAGTACTGGAGTGGGTTGTCATTTCCTTCTCCAGGGGAATCTTCCTGACCCAGGGATCAACCTGGGTCTCCTGCATTGTAGGCAGACACTTTACCCTCTGAGCCACCAGGGAAGCCCAATGGAAAGTGGAAAGTTACCTTTAAAAACTGTATGCTGCTGCTGCTGCTAAGTCGCTTCAGTCATATCCAACTCTGTGCAACCCCAGAGATGGCAGCCCACCAGGCTCCCCCTTCTCTAGGATTCTCCAGGCAAGAACACTGGAGTGGGGTGCCATTTCCTTCTCCAATGCGTGAAAGTGAAGTTGCTCAGTCGTGTCCGATTCTTAGCGACCCCATGGACTTTAGCCTACCAGGCTCCTCCGTCCATGGGATTTTCCAGGCAAGAGTACTGGAGTGGGTTACATTTAAAAACTGTATAAAATAGGGCAATTCCATGGTGCTTCAGTGGTTAGGACTCAGTGCTCTCACTGCTGTGATCTGGATTCAATCCCTAGAAGATCCCACAGCTGTGTGGCACAGCAAATAAAATATTTTATAAAATTTTAAAATTAAAAAATTAAAGTGTACTATTATAAATTTTAATTTATTTTTCCAATTCCCTAAATAGTCTATCCTCATATTATACTATCAAAATCTGAAGTACAGAAAATAAGGTAGAGAAAAAAATCATACATAAGCGTACTATGCAAAGGCAGCTACCATAAGTTCTGCCTATTTCATTTATAATGAGGATTTTTACATACTCTTCTTATGCATTATTTTACCCCAGCTATTTTCAAAATTTTCAATCTAAAAGGTGAAAGATGAGTACTATGACTGTCCACCTTTATTTGCCAAACATTAAACTCTTGCCCTGTTTGCACATTCTTTTTTTCTCTCTCCACACACACACACACACACACTTTTTTTTTTTTTTTGGTTTAACAATCTGAAAGCAAATACAACACATTATCTCCCAAGAGTAAGAATCACAATACCATTATCCCACCAATGAAATTTAACAATGATTTACTAATACCATCTAATATAAGGTCTATATTCCAATCTTCCTGTCTTAAAAATGTTTTTTATAGTCTCTGCCCTACTCCAGTATATAATCCAAATTCCACACATTGCAATGTCCTTTAATTTAAAATAGTTTCCTCTGTCCTTATTTTATATTCTTTTTTGTCTTTCATAACAGTGATAGAGTCCAAGTCTTATAAAATCTTATAAAATCCTCTGCATTTGGGCTCACCACAGGACGGGGATACTGGCAGCAGCAGTCCTGGAAGATCCCCCTAGGCACAAGCACTCTTGGAGGTCACCATTAACCTCACCATACAGCCCACAAACCCAGGCCTGGGTTGCTTCAGGCCAAACAACAGGAAGGGACCAAAACCCCAGTTCAGTTCAGTTACTCTGTCATGTCTGACTCTGCGTCTTCATGGACTGCAGCACCCCAGGCCTCCCTGTCCATCACCAACTTCCAGAGCTTGCTCAAAATCATATCCATTGAGTTGGTGATGCTATCCAACCATCTCATCTCTATGTCATCCCCTTCTCCTCCTGCCTTCAATCTTTTCCAGCATTAGAGTCTTTTCTAAGGAGTCAGTCCTTCACATCAGGTGGTCAAAGTACTGGAGTTTCAGCTTCAGCATCAGCCCTTTCAATGAGTATTCCGGACTGATTTCACTTAGGATTGACTAGTTTGATCTCCTTGCAGTCCAAGGGACTCTCAAGAGTCTTCTCCAGCACCACAGTTCAAAAGCATCAATTCTTCGGCACTCAGCTTTCTTTATAGCCCAACCCTCACATCCATACATGACCACAGGAAAAACTGAGCAAGGCTCTGCCCACCAGAGCAAGACCCAGTTTTTCCTGGCCCTTCCCATTAGAAGGGGCTTCTCTCATAGCTCAGTCAGTAAAGAATCTGCCTGGCAATGCAGGAGACCCGGGTTTAATTCCTGGATCAGGAAGATCCTCTGGAGAAAGAAATGGCAACCCACTCTAGTATTCTTGCCTAGAGAATCTCATGGACAAAGGAGCCTAGCAGGCTACAGTCCATGGGGTTGCAAGAGTTGGACAAGACTTAGCAACTAAACCACCAGGTAGTAGTTTTATATTTCTGTTTTGTGGGGAGGGTCAGTTGGTAAAGAATCCGTGTACAAAAAAGATCTTCATGACCCAGATAACCACGATGGTGTGATCACTCATCTAGAGCCAGACATCCAGGAATGTGAAGTCAAGTGGGTCTTAGGAGGCATCACTAGTAACAAAGCTAGAGGAGGTGATGGAATTCCAGTTGAGCTATTTCAAATCCTAAAAGATGATGCTGTGAAAGTGCTGCACTCAATATGCCAGCAAATTTGGAAAACTCAGCAGTGGCCACAGAACTGGAAAAGGTCAGTTTTCATTCCAATCCCAAAGAAAGGGAATGCCAAAGAATGCTCAAACTACCGCACAATTGCACTCATCTCACATGCTAGTAAAGTAATGCTCCAAGCCAGGCTTCAGCAATACGTGAACTGTGAACTTCCAGATGTTCAAGCTGGTTTTAGAAAAGGCAAGGAACCAGAGATCAAACTGCCAACATATGCTGGGTCATTGAAAAATCAAGAGAGTTCCAGAAAAACATCTATTTCTGCTTTATTGACTATGCCAAAGCCTTTGACTGTGTGGATCATAATAAACTGTGGAAAATTCTGAAAGAAGTGGGAATACCAGACCACCTGACCTGCCTCTGGAGAAACCTATATGCATGTCAGGAAGCAACAGTTGGAACTGGACATGGAACAACAGACTGGTTCCAAATAGGAAAATGGGTACATCAAGGCTGTATATCGTCACCCTGCTTATTTAACTTATATGCAGAGTACATCATGAGAAACGCTGGATTGGAAGAAGCACAAGCTGGAATCAAGATTGCTGGGAGAAATATCAATAACCTCAGATATGCAGATGACACCACCCTTATGGCAGAAAGTGAAGAGGAACTACAGAGCCTCTTGATGAAAGTGAAAGAGGAGAGTGAAAAAGTTGGCTTAAAGCTCAACATTCAGAAAACGAAGATCATGGCATCTGGCCCCATCACTTCATGGGAAATAGATGGGAAAACAGTGGAAACAGTGTCAGACTTTATTTTCGGGGGCTCCAAAATCACTGCAGATGGTGATTGCAGCCATGAAATTAAAACACGCTTACCTCTTGGAAGGAAAGTTATGACCAACCTAGACAGCATATTCAAAAGCAGAGACGTTATTTTGCTAACAAAGGTCCGTCTACTCAAGGCTGTTGTTTTTCCAGTAGTCATGTATGAATGTGAGAGTTGGACTATAAGGAAAACTAAGCGCCAAAGAATTGATGCTTTTGAACTGTGGTGTTGGAGAAGACTTGAGAGTCCCTTGGACTGCAAGGAGATCCAAACAGTCCATCCTAAAGGAGATCAGTCCTGGGTGTTCACTGGAAGGACTGATGTGAAGCTGAAACTCCAATACTTTGCCCACCTGATGCAGAGAGCTGACTTTTTCAGAAAGACCCTGATGCTGGAAAAGATTGAGGGCAGGAGGAGAAGGGGACAAAAGAGGATGAATGGTTGGATGGCATCACCAACTCAATGGACATGAGTTTGGGTAAACTCTGGGTAGTGATGGACAGGGAGGCCTGGCATGCTGTGGTTCATGGGGTTGCAAAGAGTTGGACATGACTGAGCGACTGAACTGAACTGGTAAAGAATCTGCCTGCAATGCAGGAGACTCCAGTTCAATTCCTGGGTCAGAAGAAGGGATAGGCTACCCACTCCAGTATTCTTGGGCTTCCCTTGTGGCTCAGCTGGTAAAGAATCCGTCTGCAATGTGGGAGACCTGGGTTCAATCCCTGGGTTGGGAAGATCCTCTGGAGAAGGGAAAGGCTATGCACTCCAGTATTCTGGCCTGGAGAATTCCATGGACTTTATTGTCCATGGGGTTGCAAAGAGTCAGACATGACTGAGTGACTTTCACTTTCCCATTAGGAAGCTTACACAAGCCTCTTAGCTTCCTCCATCACAAGGCAGACAGAAGAAGCAAGAAGAACCACAATGCCACAGCCACTAGAACAAAAACCACATTACAGAAAGTTAATCAGGAGGAAAAAGCAGAAGTTATGTCCCAGATAGAAGGACAAGATAAAACCCCAGAAAAACAACTAAATGAAATGGAGATAGACAACCTTCCAGAAAAAGAATTCAGAATAATGATAGTGACGATGATCCAGGATCTCTAGAAAACAATGGAAAAGAGGCAAGAAATGTTTACCAAAACCTACAAGAACTAAAGAACAAGCCCAGAGGAATAATACTCTAGAAGGAATCAATAGCAGACTAACTGAGGCAGAAGAACAGATAAATGACCTGGACGACAGAATGGTGGAAATCACTACCACAGAACAGAATATATGACCCAGCAATCCCACTGCTGGGCATACACACCAAGGAAACCAGAATTGAAAGAGACACGTGTACCCTCAATGTTCATTGCAGCACTGTTTATAATAGCCAGGACATGGAAACAACCTAGATGTCCATCAGCAGATGAATGGATAAGAAAGCTGTGGTACATATACACAATGGAGTATACTCAGTCATTAAAAAGAATATATTTGAATCAGTTCTAATGAGATGGATGAAACTGGAGCTGATTATACAGAGTGAAGTAAGCCAGAAAGAAAAACACCAATACAGTATACTAACACATATATATGGAATTTAGAAACATGGTAATGATAACCCTGTATGCAAGACAGCAAAAGAGACACAGATGTATAGAATGGATTTTTGGACTCTGAGGGAGAGGGTGAGGGTGGGAGGATTTGGGAGAATGGCACTGAAACATGTATACTATCATGTAAGAAATGAATCGCCAGTCTATGTTCGATACAGGATACAGGATACTTGGGACTGGTGCACAGGGATGATCTAGAGAGTTGATATGGGGTGGGAGGTGGGGGGAGGGGTTTAGGATTGGGAACTCATGTATACCCGAGACGGATTCATGTCAATGTATGGCAAAACCAGTACAGTAATGTAAAGTAAAATAAAGTAAAAATAAAAATTTAAAAAGTAAATAAATAAAAAGAAAAAAGAATGAAAAAAAAACAAAGACACCCTAAGAGACCTCTGGGACAACATGAAATGCACCAACATTCACATTATAGAGGTCTCAGAAGAAGAAGAAGAAAGGACCTGAAAAAATATTTGAAGAGATAATAGCTCAAAAATTCCTGAACGTGGGAAAGGAAGTAGTCAACCAAGTCCAGGAAGCGCAGAATCCCAGGCAAGATAAATCCAAGGAGGAATACACTCAGACACATCGTAATCCAACTGACAAAAATTAAAGACAAAGATAAAATATTAAAAGCAACAAGGGAAAAACAACATACAAGGGAACTCCCATCAGGTTATCATCTGATTTCTTAACAGAAACTCTATACGTCAGAAAGGAATGGCACCATATATTTAGAGTGATGAAAAGGAAGAACCTACAACCAAGAATATTCTACCTAGAAAGATTCTCATTCAGGTTTGATGGAGAAATTTAAAGCTTTCCAGACAAACAAAAGTTAACAGAATTCAGCATCACCAAACCAGCATTACAAAATGCTAAAGGAACTTCTCTAGGCAAGAAACACAAGAGAAGGAAAAGATCTACAGAAAATAAGCTCAAAACAATTAAGAAAATAGTAATAGGATTGTAAACATTGAAAATTACCTTAAATGTAAATGGATTAAATGTATCAACCAAGACACCCCACTCCAGTACTCTTGCCTGGAGAATCCCATGGACGGAGGAGCCTGGTGAGCTACAGTCCATGGGGTCGCAAAGAGTCAGACACGACTCAGCGACTTCACTTTCACTTTTCATTTTCATGCATTGGAGAAGGAGATGGCAATCCACTCCAGTGTTCTTGCCTGGAGAATCCCAGGGACAGGGGAGCCTGGTGGGCTGCCGTCTATGGGGTCGCACAGAGTCAGACACGACTGAAGTGACTTAGCAGCAGCAAAAGACATAGACTAGCTGGGCAGGTGAAAACATGTTCATCTATGCACTTCCACTTACCACATTACTCTGCTTGACACCCCAAATTGTATGTAATTATTCTATATTGTTAGGTTAATCATGTTCCCATTATGGCTTGAAGTTGTAATTATCTTTTATTTTCTGTCTGGCTATTGATTGTGAAAACTGATCAACATCTTTTACTATTCTGATAATGCACCTGTTACTCAGTACCATTATATCATGATTTGTCATTGGACAAATAATATTAGTCTATATCATCAAAACTACCATTTAATAGGAAAATATGTAATCACTTTTTAAAATACAGATGTGTATCAGAATTATTTTGAAATTTTTTGAAAAATACAAATGTCCAGGGATTTTTTCTCCAAAGCTCCAGATATGTTTCCAATGAGCAGCCATATTTAAAAACAACTAGACTATATGATGCTCTTTTATCCAGCTCATTTCACTTTTTCTATTTCATATTCAGTGCTCTTATTTCATTTAGTTTATTTTTTCCAATTTCTCCATCTTTTTTTCTTTCTCAAGCCTTTATCAAGCAAAGTTTTTGTATACTTATAAATAGTATGTATAATATAATCAGAAAACTTACAAATTTAGCCTAACTAAAAAATTTATAACATTTTGATTCCACTTGTTTGACTTAATATGAATAGAATGCTAGATTTCTAATAAAAAATAGATATGCAACAAGCAACAAAGGTTTACTGTATAGCACAGGGAACTATAGTCAATATCTTGTAATAACCTATAATGGAAAATTTCAAAAATAATATTTGTGTATATGTATAACTGAATCACTTTGCTGTGAACCTGAAACACTGTAAGTCAACTACACGTCAATAAAATATATATATTAAGCAAAAAAGAATCAAAATAGACTTGAATAAATTAAATGCTTTAATACCGTGAATTTTAATATAACACTTTGTTAAATCTTTGACATTATTTAAGGATAGTATGGGATTTTAAGCATATTAACATTGATTTTAAAAAAAGAATCTTCTGCATTCTGAATTTATCTGAATTCCTCATGATAAGTCAGAGTAAAGGTTTTTTCACAAGTACTATTGTTGTTGTTCAGTTGCCAAGTTGTGTCTGACTCTTCACCACCCCAGAGACTGCAGGACACAAGGCTTCCCAGTCTCTCACCATCTCCCACAGTTTGCCCAAGTTCATATCCATTGAATCAGGTGATGCCACCCAACAATTTCATCCTATGTTGCCCTCTTCTCCTTCTGTCTTCAATCTTTCCCAGCATTAGGGTCTTTCCCAGTGAGTGAGCTGTTTGCATCAGGTTGCCAAAGTGTTGGAGCTTCAGCATCAATCCTTCAAAGAGTTTTCAAGGTTGATTTCCTTTAAGATTGACTAGTTTGATCTCCTTGCTGTCCAAGAGTCCCTCAAGAGTCTTCTCCAGCACCACAGTTCTTAAGCATCAATTCTTCAGCACTCTGCCTTCTTAATAGTCCAGCTCTCACATCCGTATATGACTACTGGAAAGACCATGCTTGACTACATGGACCTTTGTCAGCAAAGTGATGTTTTTGCTTTTTAACACACTATCCAGGTTTGTCACAGCTTTCCTGCCAAGAAGCAGTCATCTTCTAATTTCATGGCGCAGTCACCATCTGCAATGATTTTAGAGTCCAAGGAGAGGAAATCTGTCATTGCTTCCACCTATTCCCCTATCTGCCATGAAGTGATGGGACCAAATGCCATGATCTTAGTTTTTTTAATACTGAGTTTTAAACCAGCTTTGTTACTCTCCTTCTTCACCCTCATCAAAAGGCTCTTTGGTTTCTCTTTGCCTTCTGCCATTTGAACGGTATCATCGGCATATCTGAGGTCATTGATATTTCTCCTGGCAATCTTGATTCCAGCTTGTAACTCATCCAGCCCAGCATTTTGCATGATGTAGTCTGTATATAAGTTAAATAAACAGGGTAACAATATACAGCCTTGCTGTACTCCTTTCTCAATCCTGAACTAGTCAGTTGTTCCACATAGTGTTCTGTTGCTTTTTGACCTGCATACAGGTTTCTCAGGAGGCAGGGTAGGTGGCCTGGTATTCTCATCTCTTTCCACAGTTTCTTATGATCCACACAGTCAAAGGCTTTAGCGTAGTCAATGAAGCAGATGTTTTTTCTGCAGTTCTCTTGCTTTTTCTATGATCCAACATGTGTTGGCAATTTGATCTCTGGTTCCTCCACCTTTTCTAAATCCAGCTTGAATATCTGCAACTTCTCAGTTCATGAGCTGCTGAAGCTTGGCTTGGAGAATTTTGAGCATTACTTTGCTAGAATGTGAAATGAATGCAATTGTGCGGTAGTTTGAACAATCTTTAGCGTTGCCCTTCTTTGGGACTGGAATGAAAACTGACTTTTTCCAGTCCTGTGGCCACTGCTGAGTTTTCCAAATTTGCTGGCATATTGAGTGCAGCACTTTCACAGCATCATCTTTTAGGATTTGAAATAGCTCAGCTGGAATTCTATCACCTCCATTAGCCCTGTTCATAGTGATGCTTCATAAGGCCCACTTGACATTGCACTCCAAGATGTCTGGCTCTAGGTGAGTGATCACACCATCATGGTTACCTTGCCACTTCTTAATGTCTTCTGCTTCTGTTTGGTCCTTACCATTCTGTCCTTTATTGTGCCAATCCTTGTGTGAAATGTTCCCTTGATATCTCCAATTTTCTTGAAGAGATCTCTAGTCTTTCCCATTCTGTTGTTTTCCTCCATTTCTTTGCATTGATCACTTAGGAAGACTTTCTTAACTCTCCTTGCTATTCTTTGGAACTCTGCATTCAGATGGGTATATCTTTCCTTTTCTCTTTTGCCTTTTGCTTTTCTCAGCTATTTTTAAGGCCTCCTCAGACAACCATTCTGCCTTTTTGCATTTCTTTTTCTTGGGGATGGTTTTGACCACTGCCTCCTGTACAATCACAAACCTCCATCCATAGTTCTTCAGGCACTCTATCACATCTAATCCATTTAATCTATTTGTCACTTCCACTGTATAATCATAAGGTGCCGGGGTCCAGCCCCAGTGGATCCAGGGATGCTCAAAGGTGGGACGGAGCAGGCGGATAGGAAAGGATAGGACAGGATAGGACAGGACAGCTCAGGACAGGATAGAACAGTAGGAAATTAATGAAAATAGGAGGCTGAATAACTTGGTTTACGGGGAAAGCCAATAAAACCTCAAGACAAGAGGTTTGCACCATCTACGCAGGCCACCGGCGTCCGCTTGAATCTCTAAAGGGGCCCCACCGTGGGTCCACTTTTCTCGCAGAACTTATAGCCAGGGCAAGTAAGTAGACGTGGTGAGCCTCCCGCTCCAGATGGGAATTCAGCCTGGAGGTAAAGCACAAGAGGACAGAAAAGTAAAGAGAGAGAGGTGTGGGAGCCAGATGTCCCTAAAGAACAAGTCTAGGAGAGCGAGTCATCGGAGAGACCGGCCTGCAGAACCGGTCTGAGAAATTCGGGTCCGAGGAATGAAAACCGCTCTGAGAAACTGTTCCCGAGAGACACTGGTCCGACAAACTGCTCTGAAAAACTGTTCTCGAGGAAGCTGACTCCAAACTTTATTTTTCCCATCCCCTTTTTATACCATGAAGATCAATGAGTTTCACAAATTTTTTGGCAATGACAGCAGCCCTACTCTTATCGAGAGCAGGCTTAGTCTCTGCATACCTAATTGTATACACAAGTCTTAGGTAATTTACATCATCTTCCAGCCAAAAGGCCAATTCGACAATTTACAGCTCTTTTCTGATAAGTGTTAGTTTTTCCAAGGTCTGGCGCCATTCTCGGGAGGCGCTAAACAAGGTTGGATTCTCATAAATGCAAGGACACAGCAAACAGGAGTACAAATGATTTATAAAAGAAACAATTAACTCAAAAGCCTAGTGTTGCTAACATAAAAAAAAACTACTATATTTCTATCCCTAAATATAGTTTGTATAGCAGAAACTTCCAGGTGCAGATAAGGAGGTCTGGCAACAGTCATTGAAGCAACAGTGAAATAAATCTATTAAGGCTTTGGCTCTTAGGAAAGGTTTGTAACTTAAAAAAAACTTCAAGGCTCTTTTGCCCCTCACAGCTGGGGGTTGTGAGCAATTCACAAGCTTGTAAAAGGTCAGGGGAACCTGTTTAGGCAGGCTAGAGCATTAACAAAGGGGGGTTGGGCTGCAGCACTCCTTTCAAATGCAGGGAGCTAAGACACTGAATTAACTCTTTCCGAGAAACTGGCAGAAAACAGTGGAGAAACAGACAAATACAGAACAAATTTTTATTATTGGGGCACATGCTCAGGAAAAACCAGGGAGAAATCCGATGACTCAGACTGCCCTGCCATCTGAGTTTGCCACGTGACCCTGTCACAGGTGGGATTCCTCACGCTGGCTTCCCACAATAAGGGATCTGATTCAGGTCATACCTGAATGGTTCTAGTGGTTTTCCCTACTTTCTTCAATTTCAGTCTGAATTTGGCAATAAGGAGTTCATGATCTGAGCCACAGTCAGCTCCCACTCTTGTTTTTACTCACTGTATAGAGCTTCTCCATCTTCAGCTGCAAAGAATATAATCCATCTGATTTTGATATTGACTATCTGGTGACATCCATGTGTAGAGTCTTCTCTTGTGTTGTTGGAAAAGGTGCTTGCTATGACCAGTGCATTTCTTGGCAAAACTCTGTTAGCCTTTGCCCTGCTTCATTTTGTACTCCAAGGCCAAACTCACCTGTTATTCCAAGTATCCCCTGACTTCCTACTTTTGCATTCCAAAGTGTTATGATGAATAGGACTTTTTCTTTTTTTTGATGTTAGCCCTAGGAGGTCTTTTAGGTCTTCATAAAACTGATCAACTTCAGTTTCTTCAGCATTGGTGGCTGGGGCACAGACTTGGATTACTACATTTATGACATAAATAATATACTTCCACTGTATTCTATCAAGAAATACAATGTCAGTTAGTCCCATTATAGGTGATGCTGTTTGATCATCTTATCACTTTTATCTTGAATAAAGTGGTATTTGCCATATTTTCTTATTGCAAAGATACCCTTTTCTTTCATAATTAATTAATAACCTTTGAGAGGATACTTGGAGATTATATGAATATCCTTTTCCTCAAGAAATTTACACTCAGTGGTTTTAGTTGAAGTTCCTTGCTCAAATCAACTACTACATTAAGGGTTGCAAAATGCTTATTTCTCATTCTATTTATATTTATTAGCAAGTATTTTTCTATAAAAGAGCTTTCTTCCTCCCTCTTCTTTTTTTCAACATCACATGGATCATAGGCATCTTTTTAAAATTTAGTGTGCAATCCAGTTACCATCATTATTCTTTTGGTGCCCAAACTGTTGCAGATTTGGCCAATGAAATTCAAGGTGGCTACTGTGTTCTTTCGACATTCCTCCATTAGCTTTTAAGCCCTTCCTTTTAGCACAACAAGATATTCTAGGCTAAACTTTTAGTTTTCCTGAAGCTGCTGCTGCTGCTAAGTCGTTTCAGTCGTGTCCGACTCTGTGCGACCCCATAGACGGCAGCCCACCAGGCTCTGCCGTCCCTGGGATTCCCCAGGCAAGAACACTGGAGTGGGTTGCCATTTCCTTCTCCAATGCATGAAAGTGAAAAGTGAAAGTGAAGTCACTGAGTCATGTCCAACTCTCAGCGACCCCATGGACTGCAGCCCACCAGCCCCTCCGTCCACGGGATTTTCCAGGCAAGAATAAATCACTCAATTCTCCAAGGAACCCTAATTTCTTTTAATGGGAAATGGTTTTAAAAAACAAGAATAAGGAATAGTCATTGCTACTAAGTTGTCATTCATTCTAGGTTAAGTGGAGAGAAATAAGAAATACATTTTTTAAGGCATGACTTCATCCGGGTTGGACTTCCCTGGTGGCTCAGACAGTAAAGAATCTGTCTGCACTGCAGAAGACCTGGATTCCATCCTGGGTTGGGAGGATTCCCTCAGGGAGAGAATGGCTACCCACTCCAGTATTCTTGCCTGGAGAATCCCATGGACAGAGGAGCCTGGCGGGCTATAATCCATGGGGTTGCAAAGATTTGGACACCGCTAAGTGACTAACACTTCATATTGATATTTCCAATTTAAATCCAACACCAAAGTGTTATTCGGTATCTTTCCCCAGTTCATATTTGCACCTCCCTTCTCTTGCAGTAATTACCCACAACATAATTTACTAATTTGCTCTATGCTGCTGCTGCTGCTAAGTCGCTTCAATCATGTCTGACTCTGTGCAACCCCATAGACGGCAGCCTATCAGGCTCCCCCGTCCCTGGGATTCTCCAGGCAAGAACACTGGAGTGGGTTGCCATTTCCTTCTCCAATACATGAAAATGAAAAGTGAAAGGGAAGTTGCTCAGTCGTGTCTGACTCTTCACAACCCCATGGACTACAGCCTACCAGGCTCCTCCATCCATGGGATTTTCCAGGCAAGAGTGCTGGAGTGGGGTGCCATTGCCTTCTGCAATTTGCTCTATAACACACACAAACTAGTTTCACAATCACTACACTGAAATCTATACCAGTAGACACCTACTTGGTAAAATTCAAGACATCACTGTATCTCTTTTTTCTGTGAGGACAGAGTACTATATTGAAAGTTACATGAATTAAGTAATTTTCTGTGTAGTAATTTTATCCATTAATAATATTTATTTCCATCTGCATCTGATTTTAGGGTTTATTCTTTCTTTTAACTAAGATATAATTTTTATCAACTCAATTGAGATATCACTTATAAACAAAATGCACACATTTTAAGTGTACAATATGACTTTTGAAAAATGTATACACCTACGTAACCATCCTCATAATCAAGACATAGAATATTTTCCTCAGCTCAGAAAGTTCCCTTGCCATGAAATCCCACCTTGATCAGTTTTCTATCATGATATATTTGTCCTTTCTAAAGTTTCATATTAGTGAAGTCATTAATACACACTCTTGAGGCTGGTTTCTTTCATTTAATATGTTTCTAAGACTTTTCCATGTTCTTTCACATTCCAGTAGTTGTTTCCTTTCACTGCTGAATAGAGGCAAACGTGAATATGACACAATTTGTTTCTCCATTTATGTACTGAGGGACATTACAGGTATTCCTAGTTTGGGACTTTTATATACAAACCTGCTATGAATATTTATATACATCATCTGCACATAATTTTCCTTTCTCTTGTGCAAGTATGCAGGAGTGAGATTGCTAAGGGCTAATACAGTTAAAGGTATGTTTAGCTTTATTAGTAACACGCAATTTTCCAAAGTAATTATACCATTTACATTCCCACCAGCTAATGTATGAGCATTCCACTTGCATTGGGTTGGCCAAAAATTTGCTTGGGTTTTTCTGTAACATGGGAAAAGTTAATAAATTTTTTGGCTAACTCAATACATTCATGCTAACATTTGGTATTGTTAGTCTTCAAAATTTTAGCCATTCAATTATGTGTGTAGTGTTATCTATTTGTGGGTTGAATTTGTATTTCCCTGATGATTAATGATGTTGAAGATTATTATTAGCCAAAAGTAGTTTGTTATTTACATCTTCTACTCGAGATCAAATTGCTAACATCCACTGGATCATCGAAAAAGCAAGAGAGTTCCAGAAAAACATCTATTTCTGCTTTATTGACTATGCCAAAGCCTTTGACTATGTGGATCACAATAAACTATGGAAAATTCTGAAAGAGACAGGAATATCAGACCACCTGACCTGCCTCTTGAGAAACCTATATGCAGGTCAGGAAGCAACAGTTAGAACTGCACATGAAAAAAAAAAAAAAAACTGCACATGGAACAACAGACTGGTTGTAAATAGGAAAAGGAGTACATCAAGGCTGTATATTGTCACCCTGCTTATTTAGCTTATATGCAGAGTACATCATGTGAAAGGCTGGACTGGAAGAAATACAAGCTGGAATCAAGATTGCCGGGAGAAATATCAATAACCTCAGATATGCAGATGACACCACCCTTATGGCAGAAAGTGAAGAGGAACTAAAAAGCCTCTTGATGAAAGGGAAAGAGGAGAGTGAAAAAGTTGGCTTAAAGCTCAACATTCAGAAAACGAAGATCATGGCATCTGGTCCCATCACTTCATGGGAAATAGATGGGGAAACAGTAGAAACAGTGTCAGACTTTGTTTTTTTGGGCTCCAAAATCACTGCAGATGGTGACTGCAGCCATGAAATTAAAAGACGCTTGCTCCTTGGAAGGAAAGTTATGACCAACCTAGATAGCATATTAAAAAGCAGAGACATTACTAACAAAGGTCCATCTAGTCAAGGCTACAGTTTTTTCCAGTGATCATGTATGGTTGTGAAAGTTGGACTGTGAAGAAAGCTGAGCACCAAAGAATTGATGCTTTTGAACTGTGGTTCTGGAGAAGACTCTTGAGAGTCCCTTGGACTGCAAGGAGATCAGTCCTGGGTGTTCTTTGGAAGGACTGATGCTAAAGCTGAAACTCCAATACTTTGGCCACCTCGTGCGAAGAGTTGACTCATTGGAAAAGACTCTGATGGAGGGTTTGGGGGCAGGAAGAGAAGAGGACGACAGAGGATGAGATGGCTGGATGGCATCACCAACTGATGGACATGAGTTTGGGTGCACTCTGGGAGTTGGTAATGGACAAGGAGGCCTTGCGTGCTGCAATTCATGGCGTTGCAAGAGTCAATACAACTGAGCGACTGAACTGTCTTGCTACTGAATTAAGAGTTCTTTTTAGATATTGAATGTAAGTCCTTTTCATATATAAAAGATATTTTCTTCCATTCAGTGGTTTGCCTTTTAGTGTCTTTTCAAAGAGCAGAGATTTTCAACTTTAATGAACTACAACTTATTATATATGTGATATGCTTAATGTCATTTACATAAAACACAATGGCACTCCACTCCAGTACTCTTGCCTGGAAAATCCCATGGACAGAAGAGCCTGGTAGGCTGCAGTCCATGGGATCGCGAAGAGTCGGACACGACTGAGCAACTTCACTTTCACTTTCACTTTTCACTTTCATGCATTGGAGAAGGAAATGGCAACCCACTCCAGTGTTCTTGCCTGGAGAATCCCAGGGATCGGGGAGCCTGGTGGGCTGCCATCTATGGGGTCGCACAGAGTCGGACATGACTGAAGCGACTTAGCAGCAGCAGCATATATGTACATCATATTTATATATAATACACAGCTTATATGTATGATTTGTGCTTTTTATATGTATCCTACAATTTTTTGCCTAAAAGAAAGTCATATGGATTTTCTTTTTTTTTCAGAAGTTTTAAGTTTTTGCTTTTATATTTAGGTCTATGATCAACTCTGAGTTTTTGTATAAATGAGGTAAAGTTTGCAGTTTAGTTTTCTATATAAAGATATTCAGTTGTTCCTGTCATTGTTTAAAAGATTACCCTTTTCTTCATCAAATTACCTTGGCAGTTTTGTCAAAAATCAATTGACCATATATGATGGGTGTAATTCTGGACTCTATTCTATTCATTGATTGATATATTTACACAAAAAACATATTGTCTTCATAACTCTTTTTGTAACATAGTTTAAGTCCTCTAGCTTTATTTTTCTCTTTCAAAATTATTTTTGGCTATTCTAGATCCTTTGTATTTTAATAGAAATTTTAGAAACAACTCCTAATTTTTACATAAAGCTTGCTGGGATATTTACTGAAATTGAATTAAAGTTCAGGTTACTTTGGGAAGAATTGACATCTTTTTTTTTTTTTAAGAATTGACATATTAATCATATTGAATCTTTTGATTCATAAACCTGGTGTATCTTTCCATTTATAGTCTTTAATTTCTCTCAGCAGTCTTTTGTGGTTGTTATTGTATACACATTTTTGCTAAGTTTATCTCCAATTTTTTAATTTCTTTGATGCTATTTACATGAGAATTTAAATTTAATTTACTTAAATTTCAATTTCCAATTGCTCCAATTGACACTGTCTTACCTGTTTACTGTGTATCTCATCACCTTGCTAATAAACTCTCTAAATAACTTTAGTAGCTTTTCTGTAAATTCCTTAGGATATTCCATATACACAATCATGTCTGTGAATAACAATTGCTTTACATTTTTCTTTCCATATGACTTTTATTTCTTTTTCTTGCTTTTTGTACCATCTAGGACTTCCAGTACAATGCTAACTAGAAGTGGTGAGGGTGGAGAGCTTTGCTTATCCCAATCTTTGAAGCAAATACAACTATTAAAAAAACAGCAAGTATTTATTAGGATGTAGACAACCTTGTGTACAGTTGGTAAAAAATGTAAAATGGTGCAACTACTATGGAAAATAGTATAATGAAAAATTAAAAATGAATCACCATATGATTCAGCAGTTCTACTCCTGGGCATATAACAAAAGAATTGGAAGCAGGCTCTTGAAGAAATATTTGAATAATCATGTACATGGCAGCATTATTCATAGTAGCCAAAATGTAGAAGCAACCCATGTGTCCATCAACAGAATGGTATACATGTACAATGGAGCATTATTCAGTCTTAAAAAAGAAAGATATTGTGTCACTTACTACAACATGGATGCACCCTGAGGACACTATATTAACAGAAATAAGCCAGTCACAAAAGGACAAATATTGAATGATTCCAGTTATATGAGGCATCGAGAGTAGTCAAATTCAGAGACAAAAAGAATGGTGGTTATCAGATGCTGGGGAAAGGGGAGAAATGTAGAGTTATTGCTTATTGGTAGAGTTTTGAATGATGAAAAGAGTCTGTGGATGGAAGGTAGTTTCAGTAGCACTACAATATGCATGTACTTAATGTTGCTGAACTGAATAGTTAAAAATGGTTAAGATGGTACATTTCATATTATGTCTATTTTACAATTTAATATATTAAAAAATTTTAAGGCAATGATTACCATACTAGATAAAAAACAAGAACTAAGTGATCTTCAGGCAAGAATACTAGAGTGGGTAACCAATCCCTTATCCAGGGGATCTTCTCAACCCATGGATCAAACCCGGGTCTCCTGCATCACAGGCAGATTCTTTACCATCTGAGCCACCAGGGAAGCCCAAAGATGTCTATAAGATGCATTTAAAATATAAAGATATATATAGGTAAAAAATCTAAAGGTGGAAAGAGGAAACATAAGAAAGCACAAGGAGTGGCTACATACATATCAGACAAAATAGACTTTAGAACAAAAACAAACACTAAAAATAAAGAGGGACACTTCATAAAAAGGAAATATATCAGGCAGCTATGACTATTATATATGCATTTGTGCCTAATAATGGAATCTCAAAATACATGAAGCAAAAATTAAGGTAACTAAAGGGAGAAACAAATTCACAATCACAATTGTAAGGCTTCCCAGGTGGCCCAGTGGTAAAGGATATGCCTGCCAATGCAAGGAGATAAAACAGACACAGGTTTAATCCCTGGGTCAGGAAGATCCCCTGGAGGAGGAAATGACAACTAATGCATTCCAGTATTCTTGCCTGGAAAATCCCAGGAACAGAGGAGCCTGGGGTACTACAGTCCATGGGGTCACAAAGAGTCAGACACAACTGAGCACGCAATACATCTTTCACTATAACTGATAGAGCAACTGAAAAATTAATAATACAGAAGATCTGAATGACACTTTCAACTACCTTAAGTTAACTGACATTTATAGAACATTACACCTGATGACTTCAGCATTCTTTTCAATGAACCTGGACCATTTTCCAAGAAAGAATATATTCTGGGTGATAAGCAAATTTCAATAGACTTCAAAAGACTGAAGCCCGCATGTATGTTCTGTGACAGTATATATGATAAATTAGAAATCAATATATGTAGATACCTATGAAAGCCCAAATATTTAAGCAGCTTCTAAAAATCCACAGGGTCAAAGAAAAAAAAAAAAAAACACAAGGAAAATTAGAAAATATTTTAAATTGAATGAAAATGAAAAGACAATACATCCAATTTTGTGCATCCACCTAAAATAGTGCTATAATAAAAATTTATAGCTTCAAATACTTATAGAAGAGGAAAAGAGGTTAATATCAATTATCAAGGCTTTCAACATCAGAACTGAAAGATGATCAAATTAAACTCGATGTAAATAGAAGAAAAAAATACTAAAGTTCAGAAAATAATGAAACAGAAAACAAAGACTAGAGAAAAATTAACAAAACTAAAAGCCAATTTTATGAAAAGATCAATAAATGACATAAACTTGGATAAACTGACCAAAAAAAGGACACAGACTATGTTAGATAAGGTCTTCAGGAGGACATGATCAGTGACTGACTGATGAGCTGGGCTTGAGCAATCAGAGGCTCCTCACCCCATCAGCTGTCCCAGGAATGTCCGTTTTCCCCTGTTCCCAGTGGAAGCTGTTCCAAAGACACAGCCTCGAGAGAGAAAGGTGCTGCTGAGACCATCTGGACTGTGGAGGTGACAGATCCCAGGGAAGGGCTCTATTTAAACTTTTATGATTCTGGTGGTGGGTGTGGAGTTCTACTCATCTCACGGCCACCTAAGACAGGGGAGGCATTTTCGAATAACTAGTGATGGTAAACACTCTAAGGGTATATTTGTATGAAATTTCTATAAATCCAATATGTTCTGGTATGTTATCAATCATAAATTTTAAATGTATGTCACAGAAATAACTAAATTTCCTTGTCAATTGCACTATATCAATGAACTCTCATCAGATCCTTAACCATGACCATTTCTTAAGTCTTTTGTCATTTACAGACCACTACCGTTTTACCCTGATGCTTCAAAAAAGTGTCCCCGCAAAAGTGCTTCATCTTTAAGGAGATTCATGGGGAAGACCCTAAAAAGTATGGGTTTCTGATGACTAAGACCAATCTGCCTTCATGTGGAGGGATAATAATGTACCTTTCAAGTAATTCTCCAAGGCTACGCGCACAGCCCTACAATATGCTGTAGAGCTGTAGTGCAAGATTTGTTCCTGTTTCCACATCAGCAAAATGGACCCATTACGTTGATGATACAATGCTAACATGTGAAGACCTGCCTCTGCTGCAGGGTAAGGAAAAGGAAAGGTGGTGAACCCACAGAAAATTCAAGGCCCAGGCACTGTTTTCAGGAGTTGTCTGGTCAAGAAAGTCATGAGCTGTCCCAGAAGCTGTGAGTGATAAGGTGCAAGCCTAGTCAACTCCTACAAATATAAAAGAGGTGTGAGCCTTTGTAGGGATTTGTGGTTTAGGAGCACTCTTTACCCTCACCTGGAACAGTGCCTTGTCAAATAGACAGCAATTGGAAGTCAAGTTTCGAAGGTCATGATGTGCAAGTCCGGGCAAAAGAACATGACATTGAATAGAGGCTCTATTTCACCTATGACCTGTGAGCAGTAGGGGTGGTAAAAAGGAAAAATGGAATATTGGACGCAGTAGACTGAAGTACTAACAGGAAAAACCACCTTGGCCAGGTAGACTAAAGTACTGCCCCAAGTTCTAATACATCTGAGTGATCAATCAGTAGGGCCAGTCACCCCACATGCAAAAAGGGGGACCCCTGCAAAGACATCCAACACTGTAAAGTCACAGGAAAGAGCCCCTGCCCTGACTCTCACCATGAACCAGTGTGCTGTTCTGCTGAAAACACCAAGTCCCATCACGCCTGGGAAACATGTCATCTCCTGGAATGTGTAGCAAGACATCCCACCAGGATGGGTGAGTTACTTCGTGCCCCTGGGTGAGTGGCAATCCATCTCCACTGGGATCCTGTTTTCTCGCTGCAAGTTGGACCTACTGAAACACTATGCCTGAAACTGACAAGCCATGTGGAGAAAGAGAAGCAGGTGTGGGTCCTGGTCTGGCATATTCCACCACCCAGCCCATCTCTTCACATCTGACAGTGCTGCCTCCCTCAGCCCCATGTATGGCACGTACAACTAGGTCAAGTTCCGAAAGTTGCGAACCTCCTTCTACTCAAGGCCAGGTGAGCACATCCTATCTTCCTCTGGGTTTATCATTTGGCTGCTGTCTTTGTTCCCTCCACTGGCCTGGAAGACAATATAGTTCACATAAAAGTCCTCACTAAATTTACCCAGCAAGCCTTAAATGACAGTCAGAAAAGCCTGTCCTTATCAAACACTGAAATGTCTCTAACAAGAAAAGCTATTCCTTAGACATTCTTCCTGCCTCAAAAGGAGGCACTTGTGCCATCATCCTAACAGAATGTTGTGTGTTCATACCTGATGAGTCTGTGAAAGTGTCATCTCTATTAAATCAAATGAAGGCACAAATGAACGCCCTCAGTGACCTGACCCCCAGCACAGGGGACTGAATAAATCAGTGGTGTGGCTCATGGAGCTTAGTGGGAAAAGTTACTTATCTTGGGAATCATTGTCTTAATCTGTGTTTTCTCTTGCATGTGTCTATACTGTTGCTGTACCATCTGCTTCCAACACAGCTCGACAGCCACCAAATAAGCCACCTCCATGCCAGTAAAACCCCTTGCTGACTGCTTCAGGCACACTGTGGAAGGGGGAATGTGTAAGATCATAAAAGTCAGTCACAAGGGGTGAAGTGCTGGAGGAGGTAATTCAGTGGACATCACAGCCAGCTGACCTGTGAGCTGGACCCAGGCAATCAAGCTCCTTACCTCCTCCTCTGTCCATGGAATGTACACTTTGCCTACCATTCCCACACTGGGAGCTGTTCCCAGGACTCATCCTTGAGTTAGAAGGTGCTGCTGAGGCCATGAGTACGCAGATGAATCCAGTTAAAGCCACTAGATAAATTTTCACAATTCTGATGGGCAGGTGTGGAGATGAACTTGTCTTGAGGCTGCCAAGACAAACTTTGTAAATAAATTCCCTTGCTTATTAAAACCACCACCTACCAGGGAATGTAACTTGGTGCAGTCAGTATGGAAATCAGTATAGAGCTTCCACAAAAAAATTAAAAATAGAACTCCATATGATCTGGGTTTCCCAGGTGGCACAGTGGTTAAAGAATCTGCCTGCCAATGCAGGAGATTCAAGAGATGCAGGTTCAATCCCTGGGTTGGGAAGGTCCCCTGGAGTGGGAAATAACAACCCACTCCAGTATTCTTGCCTGGAAAATTCCATGGAGAGAGAAGCCTGGTGCCTACAGTCCATCCATAGGATCACAGAGTCAGACACGACTGAGCAACTGACTAACCATGCTGCTGCTGCTGCTGCTGCTGCTGCTGCTGCTGCTAAGCCGCTTCAGTCGTGTCCAACTCTGTGCGACCCCATACACAGCAGCCCACCAGGCTCCCCCGCCCCTGGGACTCTCCAGGCAAGAGTACTGGAGTCAGTTGCCATTTCCTTCTCCAATTGACTGACCATATGATCTAGCAATTCCACTTCTGGGCATTTAATCAAAGAAAACAAAAACATTACTTAGAAAAGATATATGCACCTCTATGTTCATTGTAACAATATTCACAACAGTCAAGGTATAGAAGCAACCCAAGTGACCACTGATAGATGAAGGATAAAGAAGCTGTGGTATATATATGCAATGGAATATTTCTCAGTCATGAAGAAAGAATGACAAGATGATTGGACCAGAGGGAATTATGCTAAGTGAAATACAGATACAGACAGTGAAAGACAAATATCACATGATTTCACTTGTATGTGGAATATAAAAACCAAATCAAAAAATATAACAAAACAGAAACAGAATCATAGATACAGAGAACAAATCAGTAACAGCTGTAGATACTGAGAACAAACAGGCAGATAGATGCCAGAGAAGAGAGGGTAGGGAGATGAGTGAAATAGGTGAGGGAAATAAAGAGGTACAAACATCCAGTTACAAAGTAAATGAGTGACAGGGATTAATGTACAGTGTGAGAAACAAAGTCAATAATAGTATAATACCTTTGTATGGTAACTCCAGTACTCTTGCCTGGAGAATCCCATGGACAGAGGAGCCTAGCAGGCTACAGTCCGTGGGGTCGCAAAGAGTCGGACACGACTCAGTGACTTCACTCACTCACTCACTCACTCATGGTAACTAGACTTACCATGGTCTAACATCTAGACTTAGCATTTTGTTATGTATAGATAAATCAGATCATTATGTTTCACACCAGGAACCAAACATACTATTACAGATCAATGATACTTCAAAAACAAAACAAACTCCTAGACAAAGAAATCAAATTTGAGGTTACTGGAGACAGTGTAGAGGGAAGGCGAAATGAATGAAGGTACTCAAAAGGTACAAACTTCCAGTTTTGCAATAAATAACTACTAGGGATGTAATGTACAACATGCTTCATAAAATTAACACTGCAGTAAATAATATATGAAAGTTGTTAAGAGGGTAAATCCCAAGAGTTCTTATCACAAGGCAGTTTTTTTCCCCTTTTTCTTTAATTTTGTATCTATATGAAATGATGCATGTTCACTGAATGTATTATAATCATCATTTCATGGTGGATGTCAGTCAATTCATTATTGCTGTACACCTTAAACTTATACAGTACTGTATGTAATTATATCTCAGTAAAACTGGAAGGCAAAACATAATAAAAATGAATAAATAAAAGCACCACCTACCATTCTGGAGTGGTCTGCCTCTTTATTTGATCTCTCCTTGCCCTATGTGTACAGGCACCGGTTTGCAAACTATCAGTATCAGTACTGAAGAGGGGACACTTCTACAGTTCCTACAGGGATTAAAAAGATAGTAAGAGAATGATATGAACAACTCTATGCCAATAAATTCAACTTTGATTTAATAGATGGCAAATTTTTGAAGCACAAATTAACAGACACAAGAAAAAATAGAAAATTTGAATATTATAATTAAAAATTTTCCCACAAAAAAAAACTGTAGGCCTAGATGGCTATACTATTATTGAACATTTATTTAAGGAAGAACTTATAGCAATGGCACAAATTCTTTCAGAAATTAGAGGAGGGAACACTTCTCAGCACATTTTTTTTTGAGGCCAGCATTACCCAGATACCAAAACCAAACCTTTAGAAGAAAACTAAGGCCTGGCGTGCTGCGATTCACGGGGTCGCAAAGAGTCGGACATGACTGAGCGACTGAACTGAACTGAACAGACCAATATCTTTCATTGACATAGATGTAAAAATCCTTAACAAAATACCAGCAAATCTAACAATATACAGGACTTCCCTGGTGGCAAAGTGGGTAAGAATCCACCTGCCAATGAGACAACACAGGTTCAATCCCTGGTCCAGGAAGATTCCACATGCCATGGAGCAACTAAGCCCATGTGCCAAACTGCTGAGCCCATGATATAGAGCCTGTGAGCTACAACTGTTGAGCCACAACTACTGAAGTCCATATACCTAGAGCCTGCATGCTGCAACTGCCGAAGCCTGTACACCTCAACCCTGAGTATTCACTGGAAGGACTGATGCTGAAGCTGAAACTCCAATACTTTGGTCACCTGATGCAGAGAGCCGACTCACTGGAAAAGACTTCGATGCTGGGAAAGATTGAGGGCAGGAGGAGAAGGGGGCAACAGAGGATGAGATGGTTGGATGGCATCACCAACTCAATGGACATGAGTTTGAGCAAACTCCAGGAGATGGTGAAGGACAGGGAAGCCTGGTGTGCTGCAGGCCATGAGTTAAAAGGAATCAGACATGACTGAGCAACTGAACAACAACAAAGGATATTAACAAAATAATCCTGTAATTATAAGGCAAGGATATCTGCTCTCACCACTTATATTCAACAGTGAACTGGAGGTTCTAACTTCTGCATTAAGGCGAGAAATTAAATAAAAGGCCATAGTAAAACTGTCTTTATTAAAACAGTCAATATGATCATATGTATAGAAAACTCTGGGAGAAGGCAATGGCATCCCACTCCAGTACTCTTGCCTGGAAAATCCCATGATGGTGGAGCCTGGTAGGCTGCAGTCCATGGGGTCGCTAAGAGTTGGACACGACTGAGCGACTTCACTTTCACTTTTCACTTTCATGCATTGGAGAAGGAAATGGCAACCCACTCCAGTGTTCTTGCCTGGAGAATCCCAGGGACGGGGGAGCCTGGCGGGCTGCCGTCTATGGGGTCGCACAGAGTCGGACACGACTGAAGCGACTTAGCAGCAGCAGCAGCAGCAGCACAGAAAACTCTGAGGAATCTATTTTTAAAAAACCTACTAGAGTTAATAAATGAATGTAGCAAAATCAAAAGATACAGGGTCAATAGAAAAAAAACTATGTATTTTTATGTACTAACAATAAACTAGAAAAAAACTTCTGAAATTCCACTTACTATAGCATCTAAAGATATTAACTACAGATATTAACTACTCAGAGATAAATTTCACAAAATACATGCAAAATCTATGAACTTAAAAAGCTATAAAAGAAACCTGTAGAACCTGATGGGAGAAACTAAAAACCTAAACAAATGGAAAGATATACCACATTTATGGACTGAAAGACTCAGTGTTATTAAGATGTAAGTTCTCTCCATATTGATTTACAGATTCAGTGCAATCCCAAGCAAAGTTCCACTTGGTTTTCTGTAGAGATCAGAAAATTTTCTAAAATTTACATTAAAATGTAAAGCTTCTAGAATAATCAAGGCAATTTTGAAAAAGAAGAGTTGGAGGACTTAAATTATCTAATTTCAAGATTTGCTATAAGCTACTATCATCATCACCATGTGTACTGGCATATGTATGGACAATATAGGTCAACAGAGCAGAATCCTAGAAATAGATTTACATATATATAACCAACTGACTTTCAACAGAAGTGCCAAGATAATTCTATGAGGAAAATAAAGCCTTTTTGATAAATTGTGCTGCAATAACTAGGTATCTGTGGAAAAACTATCAACTTGCCCTTTTCTTTACCTCACACGCTATATAAAAAATAACTTGAATCACAGACCTAAACATAAAAGCAAAACTATAAAACATGTAGAAAGAAAATATAAAAGAAACTCTTTGCAACCATGGAGTAGGCAAGGATTACCTAGGCAATCAAGAAACCATGAGCTACAAAGTAAACCATAGGCTTCCCTGGTAGCTCAGCTGGTGAAGAATACACCTGCAATGCAGGAGACCCTGGTTTGATTCCTGGGTGGGGAAAATCTGCTGGAGAAACCTAGGCTACCCACTTCAGTATTCTTGGGCTTCCCTGGTGGCATATCTGGTAAAGAATCCACTTGCAATGTGGGTTTGATCCCTGGGTTGGGAAGAGCCCCTGGAGAAGGGAACAGTTACCCAACAACTACAGTATTCTGGCCTGGAGAATTCCATGGACTGTATGGTCCAGGGGGTCACAGAGTCAGACACGACTGAGCGACTTTCACAAAGTAAAAAAATAATAATAATAATTTGAAGTTACCAAAATAAAAGACACAGGTAAGAAAATGAAAAGGCATGGATCAGAAGCAAATATCTCACACATATTTATATTCTTTTTATATGTGTTCTTTAGTATATTCTGTATATAAGTCCCCTGTTAGATGACAAAGAAACAGCAGCTTGTTTTTGTGCACCAAAAACTGGATTCAAAGTAAGTTATGGCTAACAAGCTGATACTCAAATCCTTTATATTCACATAGTTTTTTAAATTTTATTGAAATATAGCTCATTTACAATGCTGTGCTAATTTCTGCTATACAGCAAGGTCATTTGTTTATTCATATATTCTTTTTCATTATGGTTTATCACAGGATAGTGAACATAGTTCCCTGTGCTATACAATAGACCTTGTATATATCCATCTTATATATAATAGTTTGCATCTACTAATCCCAAACCCTAATCCTTCCCTCCCCTACCTCCCCTTGGCAAACACAAGTCTGTTCTCTATGTCTGTGAGTTTATTTCTATTTCACAGATATGCTCATTTGTGTCATATTTCAGATAAGTGATATCACATGATAACTTGTCTTTCTCTTTTGTGATTGAAGTATAGTGATTTACAATGTTAATTTCTGCTATAAAGCAAAGTGATTCAATCATACATATTTATACATTGTCTCTTTTATATTCATTTCCATTATGATTTATCCCAAGATATTGAATATAGTTCCCTGTGCTATACAGTAGTACTTTGTTGTTTATCCATCCTATGCATAATAGTTTTACAACCCCAAACTCCCAGTCCATCCTTCTCCTCTTCCCTTTGGCAACCGCAAGTCCATTCTTTATGTCTGCGAATCTGTTTCTGTTTCACAGAAACATTTGTATATTCATTTGTGCCATATTTTAGATTCCATATAAAAGTGATATCATATATTTGTCTTTCCCTTTCTGACTGACTTTGCATAGTATGATAATCTCTAGGTCCATCCATGTTGCTGCAAATGGCATTATTTCATCCTTTTTATGTCTGAGTAATATTCCACTGTGTATATATATCACATCTTTATTCATCTGTCAATGGACATTTAGGTTGTTTCCATGTTTTGGCTATTGTAAATAGTGCTGCTGTGAACACAGGGGCACATGGATCTTTTAAAATTATATTTTGTTATGGGTATATGCCTAGGAGTGGGATTGCTAGGTCATAAGGAAACTTTACTACACTACTATACAAATTAGGTAAACTTGTGCATAATTAATTCCAGTTAATATATTTTATATTTATTGCTTATTACAGCAAACATTTTTTATGCTCCAAAAGAAATGACAGTCCAGCAAAAAAGTTGCATTTAATTTTCTTTAAAGATAGATAAGCTTTAAGGAAGAAACAGCCTCTCTTGTTATCTCATTTTCAAATTACTAACACTTTACCAGATAAATAACTACATATCTTGTCAAACATTAAATAGTCTATAAAAAATTTCCAAGATACATTTCTTCAATTTCTTTTTTTTTTTACCTTTAAATTTATTTATTTTAATTGGAGGCTAATTACAATATTATAATGGTTTTACGATACATCAACATGAATCCACCTCGGATATACACATGTTCCCCATCCTGAATCCTCCTCCACCTCCCTCCCTGTACCATCTCTCTGGGTCATCCTAGTGCACCAGGCCCAAGCATTCTGTATCCTGCATCGAACCTGGACTGTCGATTCATTTCTGATATTATACATGTTTCAATGCCATTCTCCCAAATCATCCCACCCTTGTCCTCTCCCACAGAGTCCAAAAGACTGTTTTATAATCTGTGTCTCTTTTGCTGTCTCACATACAGGGTTATCGTTACCATCTTTCTAAATTCCATACATAAGTGTTAGTATACTGTATTGGTGTTTTTCCTTCTGGCTTACTTCACTCTGTATAATGGGCTCCAGTTTCATCCCCCTCATTAGAACTGATTCAAACGTATTCTTTTTAATGGCTGAGTAATACTCCATTTTGTACCACAGCTTTCTTATCCATTCATCTGCTGATGGACATCTAGGGTGCTTCCATGTCCTGGCTATTATAAACAGTGCTGCGATGAACATTGGGGTACACATGTCTCTTTCAATTCTGGTTTCCTTGGTGTGTATGCCCAGCAGTGGGATTGCTGGGTCATAAGGCAGTTCTATTTCCAGTTTTTTAAGGAATCTCCACACTGTTCTCCATAGTGGCTGTACTAATTTGCATTCCCACCAACAGTGTAAGAGGGTTCCCTTCTCTCCACACCCTCTCCAGCATTTATTGCTTGTAGGCTTTTGGATAGCAGCCATTCTGACTGGTGTGAAATGGTACCTCATTGTGGTTTTGATTTGCATTTCTCTGATAATGAGTGATGTTGAGCATCTTTTCATGTGTTTGTTAGCCATCTGTATGTCTTCTTTGGAGAAATGTCTATTTAGTTCTTTGGCCCATTTTTTGATTGGGTGATTTATTTTTCTGGAATTGAGCTGCATAAGCTGCTTGTACATTTTTGTGATTAGTTGTTTGTCAGTTGCTTCATTTGCTATTGTTTTCTCCCATTCTGAAGGCTGTCTTTTCACCTTGCTTATAGTTTCCTTTGTTGTGCAGAAGCTTTTAATTTTAATTAGATCCCATTTGTTTATTTTTGCTTTTATTTCCAGTATTCTGGGAGGTGGATCATAGAGGATCCTGCTGTGATTTATGTCAGAGAGTGTTTTGCCTATGTTCTCCTCTAGGAGTTTTATAGTTTCTGGTCTTATGTTTAGATCTTTAATCCATTTTGAGTTTATTTTTGTGTATGGTGTTAGAAAGTGATCTAGTTTCATTCTTTTACAAGTGGTTGACCAGTTTTCCCAGCACCACTTGTTAAAGAGATTATCTTTTCTCCATTGTATATTCTTGCCTCCTTTGTCAAAGATAAGGTGTCCATAGGTGTGTGGATTTATCTCTGGGCTTTCTATTTTGTTCCATTGATCTATATTTCTGTCTTTGTGCCAGTACCATACTGTCTTGATGACTGGCTTTGTAGTAGAGCCTGAAGTCAGGCAGGTTGATTCCTCCAGTTCCATTCTTCTTTCTCAAGATTGCTTTGGCTATTTGAGGTTTTATGTATTTCCATAAAAATTGTGAAATTATTTGTTCTAGCTCTATGAAAAGTACTGTTGGTAGCTTGATTGGGATTGCATTGAATCTATAGATAGCTTTGGGTAGTATACTCATTTTCACTATATTGATTCTTCCAATCCATGAACATGGTATATTTCTCCATCTATTAGTATCCTCTTTGATTTCTTTCACCATTGTTTTATAGTTTTCTATATATAGGTCTTTAGTTTCTTTAGGTAGATATATTCCTAAGTATTTTACTGTTTTCATTGCAATGGTAAATGGAATTGTTCTTTAATTTCTTTTTCTATTTTCTCATTATTAGTGTCTAGGAATGCAAGGGATTTCTCTGTGTTGATTTTAAATCCTGTAACTTTACTATATTCATTGATTAGCTCTAGTAATTTTCTGGTGGAGTCTTTAGGGTTTTCTACGTAGAGTATCATGTCATCTGCAAACAGTGAGAGTTTTACTTATTCTTTTCCAATTTGGATTCCTTTTATTATTATTTTTTTTTCTGCTCTGATTGCTGTGGCCAAAACTTACAAAACTGTGTTGAATAGTACTGGTGAAAGTGGTTTCCTTTCATTTTTACAGTTAATTTTGAGATAATGTCTCAGCACAAATCCATTGTGATTCCTGCCTGTCTGTGTTCATCTCTGTACACTTGTGGACACTGGGCTTAGCAGGTGTGGTGGAAGGTCAAGATCAAGAATAGAGGATTCAGGACTACCCAGTGGCCTAGTGGTTAAGTCTTTGTGCTTTTACTGCAGGAGACACAGGTTCAAACCTTAGCTGGGGATGAAGATCCCACATCCCACACAGAACAGCCAAAAACTAATTTTTTAAAAAGTTTTCTAAAAAATGGAGAATTTGATTATAGACCCAGAAGATACAAAATGACAACCGAAGGCACCTTCTGTAGACGACAAAGTCGGCAGTGGCGAGGGGGCGGTAACAGTAACAGACAGAGTGTATTGACTGATGATGTGTGACTCCAATGGCAGAAAAATCTTTTCCATTATAGGTTACAAGATATTGAACACAGTTCCCTGTGCTATATAGGAGGTCCTTGTTGTTTACTTTATATGTAGTAGTATGTGTTTGTTAATCCCAAACTCCTAATTTATCCATCCCCTTTCCACTCTCATAACCATAATTTTTTTTGCATCTGTGAGTCTATTTCTGTTTTGTAAATAAGTTTTTATTATTTTTTAATATTCCATGTAGAAGTGATAGCATATCATATTTGTCTTTCTCCTGACTTCACCTAGTATGATAATCCCTAGGTCCATCCATGTTGCTACAAATTGTATTATTGTATTATATTCTTTTTTATGGCTAATATTTCATTCTTGGTGTGTGTGTGCAGGTTTATATATATCAAATCTTCTTTATCCATAAATGTTTAATTTGCTTCCGTGGCTTGACTATCTTGAATGGTGCTGCTATGAACATTGGGGTGCATGTATCTTTTTGAATTAGAGTTTTCAACTTTTTTGGATATGTGCCCAGGAGTGAGACTGCTGGGTCGTATGGTAGCATGGCTCATAGTTTTAAAATATCTTTTATAGGCAAGTAAAATGTAATTACTTATGGTAATGCAATTCATCTTTCTGTTTCTTGTACTTGAGAGTTTTCTGGCTTCGACTTTTAGTTGAAATCATTCCTATTAATAAGTACCACATTAGAAACTCATCTTCCCTCCAGTAAAGGCCTATACCCTAAGTGGTAGTTAATCTCTGCTGCATTCTCAAAGCTCATTTGAGCCCCTGTATTGGTTTTCCAACAGATGCCCTTTCCTTCTTATTTCCAAGGTCCTGGCAGACCCAGTAGACTGTTTCAAGAAAGCTCAAGAGTAATGTATATATTTTCTTGCCTGATCTTTCAAACGAGGGGAAACAAAGTAGATTAGTGCAATCAGATGCTGCCAGTACCTCCAAAGCACGCCATTAAAAGAATGTTGATTAAATATTGACCTCTTTTATCTGGGGATCATTGGATTAAGTTTATCATTGCTCCTTAACTAAGCTGTATATTGTTCTGATAATCTGTTGTGGGACACTTGTCAATGTGAAAATTGCTTTTTCACAACATGGGCTATTAATTAGAAGCTGTTACCTCATTAGCTTCACCTAATTAGTTTCCCTTATTCCTGAAAGTATTTATTAGTAAGGTATGCCATTCTCCTATTTCATAAGGTGTAATTTACATGCATAAAATTAATACTTTTTAGCATACAGTTCTGTGAACCTTAACAAATGCATCACCACTCTTGGATATAGAACAGTGTCATCATTACCGAAACCTCCCCCAGCTCCCTTTGTATCAGCTTCTATCCCCACACCCAGTCGCTGGAAATGACTGGTCTGGTTTTTGATGCTATAGTTTTGCCTTTCTTAGAATGTCATAGGCATGTAACTGCATAGTGTGTGGTCATGCTGGCTTCTCCTTGCAGCATAATGCATTTGGGATTCATCCACATTGTTGAGAGTGTCAGTAGTTTATTCTTTTTATTGCTGAGTAGTATTCCTTTATGGACTTCACTGGTAGCTCAGCGAGTAAAGAATCCACCTGCAATGCTAGAAACCTGGGTTCAATCCCTGGGTTGGGAAGATCCCCTGGAGGAGGGCATGGCAACCCACTCCAGTATTCTTGCCTGGAGAATCCCATGGACAGAGGAGCCTGGTGGCCTACAGTCCATGGGGTCACAAAGAGTTGGACACAACTGAGTGACTAAACATGGCAAGTATTCCTTTATAGGAAAAGAGTTTCCCATGGTTGGGAGTTCTGGAAACCCAATCCCAGGGGGTTGAGAACCAAGAGCCAGGAAGTCAATGAACTCCAGATAACATCATAGTTTAAGGAAGGGCTGGAGTCAAGTTTGACTAGGATGACACTGGGATGACATCTTGATTTCATAATAAATCAAGATGGTGGTAGTGGATGGGTGAGTCAGCCTGGTGAATGTTGTCTGCTTAACCCCTCCAGGAAAAGAAAGATCAGCAGCCCACAGACTTGTCTGCGAGAGCCACACTTCCGTCCACTGTCTGGCTGGTGACCGTTAGCCCAGGGCACCATCACCATGGCAGCACTGGCCATGGCCAGAGGCTCCACCTGGGGGCTTTGCCTCCAGCTTGTGCCGTGCAGACTAAGCCCCAGACCACTCCCAGCCTCAGTGTCCTCTGTAAAATGATGATAAGAAAGCACATGCATCAGAAAGTTGGCGATGATTAAGTGAAATCACCATGGAAAGCCTTTAGCCAGCCACGTAGCAACCTCACATCACATCAGCCTTTAGCATCCCTATAAGTTATTTCATATCTGATACCCTCACAGCTACACTGTGTCCACAGGCTTGAGACGCTTCTCGTGCCTGCTTCTCCCCAGAACAGGAATCTAGTTTTCTAGTCCCCCTCCCCCACAACAGGAAGCCTTCTGGGGAGGAGGCATGGCTTCCCTCACTGCCTCTGTAGATGCTCTGCCCTAAGTGTGGCTCTGATTATATAATCCTAAACCCTGCAACTGTGGGAAATCACTGTCGAGCAAAACAACCAGGACCAATCTGCTAGATTAACTGGAAGTTTGCTTGCTTCCCATCTGTGCATTGCTAATAATTGAGGTGCTGATACATTATTTTCCAGTATCGTGGGCCCCTGTCCATAACTGAGAAAGAATTCTTCTCACATTATTTGCAGTCTCCTCTTCTGCCCTGACCCAGAGTGGCCCCTGCAGATTTCATCATGTAGCCTAGACCTCTTGGTGCTCACCACTCTGCCCAAGTTACATCAGGAGCATTTAAATGAAACATTAAAACTGCATCCTCTCCCCAGTCCACTCTGCTGGACTTTGCTGGACGGAATCCACGTGAGAGGGCTTCTCCCCCAGAGTGAGATTTGTCGGTTTCTTTCAAAGCCAGGCCATCTCATGTGGACTGAAGGTCACTCTCCAGGCTGTAAAGGATCAGGATGCCTGTCTGCTTTAGAAGCTAAAATAATCCTATTTCTGGGTGCCTGCTGATCGCCTGAAAGCACAACCGTCCTCTTTCCTCATGTACAAACTGGGTGGGAATTGTGCTGTCAAAAAGGTAATGTCAGCACTTTCAGATGGGTAAAGTGCTATGTTGATCTTGGGCACTTTCCACTTATAGTTTTAAAGCATCCAGAAGTTCTGCCAGTTACACCTGCAAAAAGGTGCTTTGAAATTCACCTGCTTTGGGCTCTCTACCATAAGAGCAGGTGACAGTGAGATACTGGTCACCAGTATGTGTTGGTATGAAAATAAAAAGTAAGTTTTCCTGGGTTCTTATTGCTATTCTGGCTGCTGAGCATATTCTAAATCTTTAAAAGTCGGGTGCATTTAGTATAGCCTGACTTTTTTGGTTGGGGAGGAGACTTGCCAGAGAAACCAAAAGGCAGTGCTATCAAGCATTCCTGTGCTATTTGATCAGTCATAGTAAAGGCCACAGGGGTCCCTTCTTATAACAGTATCGTTAGCTGATGTAAAACATTTGAGTTAGTGCATTTGACTTAGTGATTCTTTCTGGAAACATTAAAAGCTCGTACTAAGTACTCTCCGTATCTTGTTACTTTATCCTCAAATGTATCTGAAAAGACTGACGGAAGACTCACCATAGGAAAGTTATACAGCAGCTGTGGGTTTTTCCTCCCACCTGAATCACACCAAGCAGATGGCCCTTGTTTTAACGCAGGTCTCCTGGTCGCATCTTTCTCGAAGTTCCTCCCAGAATAAGCACTGCCACAGATGCACAAGAGCCATGTATATACAAATACCTCGGAGCTTGCTTTTCCTTCCTGTTTCTCTTTGGGTGGTCTGATAGGAATCTGTCTGTGATGATTTCCCTGGGACTCCTGCCACAGGAACCCTCACTGGATGCGTCTTCCTGCATCCCTCCTCTTGGCTTCCTCCCTCATCCCTCCTCGTATCGGCTACTTCCTATAATGACAGCCAGCACCCTGGTTACCCTGCTTCAGGCCCAGGTCTGTGCAGAGCGGAGTCATGAGTGATGACCTGCTGCTTCTCTTTTCTATCCTGTTTCTGTGGCATCTGCCACAGTGTGTAATCCCCCTGATGGTATCAGCCCATATAAAAAAATGCTAATCAGTGGTTTCTAAACATTAAGCACAAATGGAAAAAAAGGATCTTCAACTCTGTTTAAAACAATTAAGTCTTACTGTTGCTGATTAAGTTGGTAGAAGGGATTCTAAAGAATAGAATTAAAATGATACTTAAAATCAAATTTTTCTGCCTATGATGAGTTACAGAAATATTTGTCTTAAACATTAACCATAAGGATATATTCAGTATCCTGTGATGAACTGTAATGGAAAAGAATATCAAAAAAGAATGTATATATATATATATATGAATCACTTTGCTTATAACAGAAATTAATACATTAAAAATCAGCTATACTTAAAAAGATATTAAAATTGAATGTAAGTGTCCTAAGCTAGAGTAAGAAAAGTACGACTATAAAAGTCAATGTGAATAAACAGAAAGACCTTCCCACTCTTGGATATGAAGAAATATGCACACACACACAGAAATTCAGAAACATGCATACATATTCATACATATCTATGTATAATATATGACAATTAGAGGGGCTTCCCTCATAGCTCAGCTGGTAAGGAATCCACCTGCAATGCGGGAGACCTGGATTTGATCCCTGGGTTGGGAAGATCCCTTGGAGAAGGGAAAGGCTACGCATTCCAGTATTCTGGCCTGGAGAATTCCACGGATTGTAATGTCCATGGGGTTGCAAAGAACTGGACACGACTGAGCAACTTTAAATGACAAAGTATCAAAATGATTATTTACTTAGATGAGGAAATGCTGAAGATCATAAGAAAATATAAATAGGACGAAAGAGCCTGGAAATTTTTAAAATAAGGGTGTTAAGAAGGATTTGTCATGCCAGATGTTAAACATAGTGTAAAAATATAGCAATAAAAGCCACTGGGACTGTGCATGGACAGAGCAATAAAACTGAATGGAGAAAACACACACAGATCTGAACTCCAGCAGGATCTTTGAGTCATGATGAAACTGGCATTTGAAATGAGTGGGTCCAAGATCTTGACATAAATGCTAATGGGCAACAGGGAGCCATTTGGAAAAACTATTTCAGTGGATTGGTAATTCTTCACTGTTGTCACCAAAGTTAATTCCAAATGGATTTGAGGTTGGTTGGCTGATTGGTTTAAAAAACCATTCCATGCTGTGGAAAGACAGTGCAGTCATGTGGTTCTAAGCTGTAAAACCCCATCCAAAGTGAAGAATATAAACCTGGCTCTGTCTCTACTCTCTCCGCATCATTGGCCCCTGCCCTCTGAAGGGGTCCCTCATACATCTTTCTGGCATTTGTTTATGGATACTGGATTATATGATCGTTCACCATTGTGTGTGTGTGTACGTGCGTGCTCAGTCGTGTCTGACTCTGTGATCCCTATGGCCTATAGCCTGCCAGGTTCCTTTTTCTAGGGATTTTCCAGGCAAGAATACTAGAGCAGGTTGCCGTTTCCTCTTCCAGGGCATCTTCCCAACCCAGGGATTGAACCCATGTCTCTTGTGTTTCCTACACTGGCAGGCAGTTTGTTTACCAGTATGCCTCCGGGGAAATTCACCATTAGGCCTTCTTTTTTTATACAGTAGGCTGCATTCTACTGACCTCTTCTGCACCCACTTTTGTGACATAATGTATCCCAAGAATCTCTCCACATAAACTGGAAGGCCTCCTCAATCTTCTTCAATAGCAGAGTGTTCAGTTAGGTAAATAGCTTATTTAACCAGTCCCCTTTTGATGGGCACTTGGTTTTTTCCAACTTCAACATTTTCCTTTAACAAATTATGCTGCAATGCTGGATAAATTCCCAGAAGTGGGACTTCCATGTCAAAGGGTAAATGCATTAATAATTTTGATAAACACTGTCATTTTCCCTTTTAAAAAAAATTTCTAGCAGTTCCTTATATATTGTGGAGATTACTGTGTGGTATGAGTTGCAAGCATTTTATTTTTCATTATAAAAGATTGGAATCATTCTAAGCCATTAACTTCAGGTTGGGATTCCTGAGAAGGAGACTCTGAGATGTGGTTGGCATGAGGGGTGTTTGTTAGTAAATGCCCTTGAGATCAGCATCTCTCGGGCAGGATGGAAGCTCCTGGAAACTGTGACTCAGGCAAATGTGTGTATGGGACCCTGGATCAGATGGCTGGCCAGGGGCAGAGCCAGGAGAGGGCCACAGGCCCTGCTCTTGGTGGAGCACAGATATAGGCTGCTGCTTCCAAGGACAGTATCTTATAGAAGGCCCCAGCTCAGGAGACCTGATTCCTAAAGAAACAAGTGGGAGGAAGCAAAGAAAAGCAAAGAAGGAAGGCTTCCTTAGGAAGAGGGTGTGCAAGTGAGGCTGGGAAGTTGTAAGCAGGTCTGAATGGTTGAAAGTTAGGGATAAAAGAAATGCCTAGAAATGCAGCAGGAGTGAAGGTAAGCCTCAGGCATGGGTGAGTCCCGGCATTTTAAACATAGTAGTAGTGATGTGATGAGATGTACACTTCTGAAAGATCTTTCTGGTAGCAGTTCAGATGTTGATGGCTCATAACAGAGCAACAGATGCTATTTTACACAGAAGGTGCTACCAATGTGTCTTTTAGGTCCTATGATCTTCATACAAAGTGCCCCTGTCACTCCTGAACTAAGCACTGGGACCATGTTCCCCTTCCCTGATTCAGGGTGGACTGTTGTGACACCCTGGAGCAATAGATGTTTCTGAGTCCAAGCTTGTACTGCTCTCCACACTCTGGTAAATTGGAGATGATTTGTTGGGGCAAGGAATATGGCTTTATCTGGAAAGCCAGCAGACTGAGAAGATGCTGGACTCCTGTCCCAAAGGACCACCTTCCCTGAGCTTGATTTCAGGCTTCTTTGATACGAAAAGGGGAGGGATGCAAACATCTTGGTCAGGATCCTTTATTCTTGCCTTTGTCCAGGTAAGTCAGGTCATAATAGTCCTGTAAACCCTTCAACAAGACAAATTATTCTCTGGCAACTTTTTATATCTATATGAATGGGAAGTTCTATACATTTAAAGATCAGAGTCTTGAGAATAGGCTCTCCTGTATATTTTAGGCTACAGGCAACATTCTTGACTTGTAAAAGCAAGAGAATATAAAAAAGTTAAAGAAATAGACCCAATATGAAGTCAGATTTGTTCTTCCCTATTCCATGGACACTAGGTGACTTCCAAGGGTAAAGCATAAAAGGGTCACCACCCTTGAAAACCAGCTGTCCTGTTGTAGGAAGACCAGGGCAAAGGGCAGGGCACACAGAGCTTTCTAGTTAACAGCTCTCTGAGGCCTCAGCTGCCAGCCCCTCCCCCAAGCCGATGCCAGGGTAGTAGAGCTTGCTTCCTACTGAGCCTGCCAAGGGGCAGATCTGTGAGCCGTATTCACCTTGCCTTCACTTTGAGCCACTAAGTCTTGGGAGTAACTCATTAAGGAACCACAATCACTGGAACAAATGAGCTATGCCCATTTTGATTTCAATTAATGCCCCATCCAGCCAACAAGATTTTCTATCTTTTGGTTCATGTTTCTTTGAGCCAGGCACTTTGGGCAATACTGTGTTATATATTAATACAAACAATCCATTCATCAAAAAGCAGCCTGGTTACAAGGACCCTGTCACCAGGGGACGTAATGATTAAGTACCAAGCACGCTGCCCTCTGTCCTTTCCCCCTGGACCTGCCGAGACACTGAAGCCATCCGTGTCCCAGTGACAGGAAAGTACCAGGTCTTCCTCTTGCCGCACAAGTCTATGCAGTTGTTAAAACTCACAGGACCATACCTAGAACAGGGCAATTTCACTGTATATAAATTATATCTAAAAATAAATACAAATAAATAGAGAGAGAGTCTACTAATTGCTTCCTGATATTTGAATCAGGTCAAGCGCCACATCTATCAGAAAGGCCTTTCATTTATATTGAACTTCTCCCCTCCTGTCCTCTTGCTGTGCTCAACATGCACACACACACACACACACATGCATACATAAACATAGAGTTTGTCTCTTTCATAATCTCACACATTTTTTGTTGTAATTGCTTTACAATGTTATATTAGTTTCTGCTGTATGATGAAGTGAATCAGCTCTATGTGTATATGTATGACCAACTTAGATAGTATATTCAAAAGCAGAGACATTACTTTGCTGACTAAGGTCCGTCTAGTCAAGGCTATGGTTTTTCCTGTGGTCATGTATGGATGTGAGAGTTGGACTGTGAAGAAGGCTGAGTGCCGAAGAATTGATGCTTTTGAACTGTGGTGTTGGAGAAGACTCTTGAGAGTCCCTTGGACTGCAAGGTGATCCAACCAGTCCATTCTGAAGGAGATCAGCCCTGGGATTTCTTTGGAAGGAATGATGCTAAAACTGAAGCTCCAGTACTTTGGCCACCTCATGCGAAGAGTTGACTCATTGGAAAAGACCCTGATGCTGGGAGGGATTGGGGGCAGGAGGAGAAAGGGACGACCGAGGATGAGATGGCTGAATGGCATCATGGACTCAATGGACGTGAGTCTGAGTGAACTCTGGGAGTTGGTGATGGACAGGGAGGCCTGGCGTACTGCGATTCATGGGGTTGCAAAGAGTCGGACACGACTGCGCGACTGAACTGAACTGAACTGATGTCTCTATATATGTATGTCTCCTCCCTCATGAACCTCCCTCTCCGACCCCATCCCACCCTCTAGGTCATCACAGAGCACTGAGCTGAGCTCCCTGTGTGATACAGCAGCTTCCCACTAGCTAGCTTTTACACATGGTGATGTATATATGTCAGTGCTCCTTTCTCATTTCATGCCTTCCTTCCCCACATGTGTCACAAGTTCATTCGGTACATCTGTGCCTCTGTTCCTCTAAAATAGGTTCATCAGTTCCACTTTTCTAGATTCCATATATATGCGTTAATATATGGTGTTTGTTTTTCTTTTTTCTGACTTAATTCAGTCTGTATGACAGGCTCTGGATTCATCCACATTACTTCAACTAACTCAATTTCCTTCCCTTTGATGGCTGAGTAATATTCCTCTGTGTGTGTGTGTGTGTGTGTGTGTGTGTGTGTGTGTGTATCGCATCTTCTTTATCCATTCATCTGTCCGTGTACATCTAGGTCACTTCCATATCCTGGCTATTGTCAATAGTGCTGCAGTGAACACTGGGGGTTCATGTGTCTTTTTGAATTAAGGTTTTCTCAGGTTATGTGCCCACTATCTCACACACTTTCTTATAATCATTTTTGATGGGTAGGCCTGCTAAGGCTGGTCCATGCACCCCTGCCTGGGTTTTGATGCAGCAGACAGAGCTGTGATCAGAAGATAGGTTCTATAACTTATGAAACTGGGGAACACTTGACCAAACTAAACTTTGTCTCCCTGACCACAGCCAAAGCCTGGGAAAGTGATGCAAATCCTTCACATGTTAGGGAGTTTTCTTTCATTCCACTTTCTCATCCTTGAGAGTTTATGTGGTTCAAAGGTTCCATCGGGCTGTCACAGCTTCATACTGCTCATTATTTTTGAGTTGTAAGAAGATAGTTAAAATGCTCATATTTCTACACATGTCCTTAACTTTCAAATATGAATATTACAGTAAATAATAAACCACAATTCAAAGATGCAAACACCTCCTGTGCCCACATTTAGCATATTTAGTCAATTTCTCTTCCATTCTCACTTAATGACAGCTGAAGGAATTTCTTTAGGATGACAGATTGTCAGCACATTGATGTAGATTGCTTTAGTTATATATTTTTGGTGGGTATAAATGATTTTTGAGTGAGTTTTTCTCACAAATACAATAATAAGGAGAAGAATTATTATTCCATGTACCAAACTTACAGAATTCCCCCCCCTTTTTGTGGGGTTATGGTCAACCCAATCTGTACTTAATAACAAGTATTTTTACAAAAGAAAAAGAAAATTTGAAGTTTGCTGAAAAGCATTCTCACATTTACAGAAATAGACCTGTGAGTAAATAGTAAAGAAATCATCTGAATCTTCTTGGCTGAAGACAGAGGGGAAAAAATTTAATAGTTTAGAATTGCTTCTTTTCCTTCATTGTATTTTGTTACTTGGATAATGTGTGAGGAAAGAAACTGATCAAAACGTGGTAGACAGGGCATTTCCTTACATTTATTCGTGAAACTGAACTGAAATCTGTTGTTGACAGGACAGTATTTCCCTAATGTAACTATTTGGAGAAGTATGATCACTCTGAGATCCTGGATCCTTGACTAGGATCAGGGGCTCCACTTGCGTCTGTAACCCAGTTATGACCCGAGGTTCTGGAATTTGCTTAGGAAGCAGGCTGTGTGTTTTCTGCCTCTGAATGTTTGGGACCATCTCATTGGAAATGGCCATTGTGTTGCCCAAAAGCATCACCTGCCTTGATTTCTTTTAAACTGGTAAGATTTTATAGGACATGGATCCAGGGCAGTGAAAACACCGTCACATGGATGAAGAAGGTAAATTTTGTGTAGCGGAGAAAGCAGTTTTAATTTTCCTTTGGAAAATAATTAATAGCCATCAGAGACCATGAATCCTTCAACAACTGCCCACAGTGAAGGTTCCTCGGCAGGGTCCTTGGTGGGTCACTGGTGGAGTTTTTTTGGGTGAATCCAGGAACATCCTGCAGGAATGTGGGTGCCCCATAGAACTCCAGCTCTGAGTGCCTGATCCTGCCCATGGAATCTCAGGTCTCTGGCGCCTGCCCACATCTCCCTGACTCTCTCCTGGCTTCTGAGCAGGAGGCTTTGTCCTACCCTTTAGTGGATGGAGGTCACTTAGTAGATGGGGCTTTATTACCTCATTGGTCACAGCAATAAGAGAGTCTGGAGAGGTGACTTAAAACAACGATGATAGTGAATGAAAAAGAATACAAAAATGAAACTACTAAGACATACTTGCAGATATGAGTGCCATTCACAGCTTCACTTCTGACCCCGAAACTGTACATTGTGGCTGAGCTGTACCCTTGGGCTTCACCTGCATTGAATCCTTCTTTTTAGGGTGAAGTGTAGAGTGGGTAGGAAACTTTTTGATACTTTATTTGCAGTTACTGCCCCATTTTAAACCTATATTTTAAAATGTGATGACTGTGTATTTGTAATGACATTTTTTTATACCATATAAACTCAGCTCTGTAAATATATGTACATATAAAAAAGAGAAGGGCAAATATTAATATATCCCCATACTCACATTTTAGTAAATGTGTGGGTGATTTTTCTATGTGTTTTATAGATATTTTTAAATGTCTCCTAAATTAGCATATTGATTTTATATGCAGAAAAATGTCATTTTAATCTGTATGTGTGTAAATAGATGCTCTAATGAAGAGGAATAGAAGAAAGACAACCAGAAATTATAGCTGTCATATGTATTAAAAACAAAATCACTCCCCCAAATCCACTGAAACTCAAGTAGGCCATTGCAACAAAAATTAGGCTGTTATGGGGAAAGTATCAGGGAATCTTATATTATTGCATATGTTTTGCTGTCAATCATACATATTTATTTACAAACAGTTTTCCCTGAAAGATACATACTGTGAAAGTGTTTCAAAATGATACTCACCTTGGCTGGATTTAATGAACTCTGTCTTCAAGGGTCTCTAGTGGACACTAGGTAATTTACACCTCTGCATGAGTTGAGTTCTGAACACATTCAAATATAATAATAAAAACTTGCCATAGTGAGGGGTAAACAAAATAGCTGTGTTGTACCTATGTCAATCGTTAATTTCATCTCACTTTCATCACAGTCAGGTGTGTTGTCTTCTGTTGCTTTCTTCTATATTAATTTGCTCCTTTCTGGTTTTAAAATACGCTGGTGTATTCAAAAGTTTACACTTGTAAGCTGGTTATAACAATAAGTGGCATGTTTATTAAAGCTTAAATCCAAAGAAACTGAGAGACACTTTCACCTGCAACTGTACAGACTATTAAGCATATATACTTATTTGGGGGGAAATTTGATGTATAGGTTGTATTAGTATCAGTTCAGTTCATTTCAGTCGCTCAGTTGTGTCCGACTCTCTGCGACCGCATGAATCGCAGCATGCCAGGCCTCCCTGTCCATCACCAACTCCCGGAGTTCACTCAGACTCACGTCCATCGAGTCAGTGATGCCATCCAGCCATCTCACCCTCTGTTGTCCCCTTCTCCTCCTGCCCCCAATCCCTCCCAGCATCAGAGTCTTTTCCAATGAGTCAACTCTCCGCATGAGGTGGCCAAAGTACTGGAGTTTCAGCTTTAGCATCATTCCTTCCAAAGAAATCCCAGGGCTGATCTCCTTCAGAATGGACTGGTTGGATCTCCTTGCAGTATTAGTATAGCTTCTATTTAAGTTCTATCTTCTACTTTAGGTGTTGGAAGGGCCAAACTAATATTATTTGATGGTTTGAGTGTGTGAAAGTAGAATCTCCAAAGGCCTATTGACTGTTTCAGTACCACTTGTGATGGCACATTTTTGAAGTTTTACTTAACATCACATGCAGAATTCATAAAAATTAAACATCTTGATATTAACTATCTTTCTTCATTTCAGCGTCCTCGTGGACTTTCTACCCTAAATGGTATTTGCAGCAGTTAAATAGTATTGACGTGTGGGCGCATAATAGAGTCTAAACCCCTAAACACCCTGCCATATGAAACAGAGTCATTCTGGCAGGCAGTTCTGTGGGGTGCAATAGGAGTTTGTCCCTGGAAAATCATCTGAAGCAGGTGGAGGCTGAGCGGGAGCCTGGAGAGAAGAGTCCAGGTGAGGCATGCTCCCAGCGCAGTTGCATCCAGGTGAACGAGGAACTTTTGCTCTGTGTTTTCAAGGACTCAGCCCTAAGCAACACTCATACTCAAGGTGTCAGCTGCTCTTATAGAAGACAGATGAAGCCATAGTAGGGCACAGCAGCATGTTCATTACAAAGGGCCGTCCTGCTCCTAAGAGAGCAGGACAGTGACTCTTCCTCATGAAGACAAGATTCAGATCTCCCCAACAGAGTTGCCAGATCTTTGGGGAGATGTAACATGTTTTCCAAAGGAAATGGTAAAGGTGAAATATTTTCCGATGACTCGATATATTCCACGATAAGTGCAGTCACAGTGTAGCAGACGTCTGCTGTGAATCTCTGTGTACCATCCACTATTTTCAGTGCTTTGCATATATTCACTTATTCCCAGGTGGTGCTAGTGGTAAAGAACGTACCTACCAATGCAGGAGAGGCAGGAGACTTGGGTTGCATCCCTGGGTTGGGAAGATCCCCTGGAGGAGAGCATGGTAACCCACTCCAGTATTCTTGTCTGGAGAATTCCATGGGCAGAGGAGCCTGGTGGGCTACAAAGAGTTGGACATGACTGAGCAACTTAGCACGCACGCACATACTCCCTATTAGATGTTCACTAAGGTGATCCCCATTTTACGTGAAGAAACCAAGGAGCATGCAGGTCAGAAGTAATGTGTTCACAGTCAAACGATGGCCAGGCCAACATTTTAAAGCAGACATACTGGTTGTAATGTATGCATACATCGCATCTGTACTTATATCTCTGAGACCAGTGAGAATAGGAGCAGGCATCTGTGCTGACCTGGGAAGAGTGTAATAAAAACACAGGAACATGATGATAAAACCACTAACTGGATGGCAGGTCAGTCCTAAGAAGTCACACCAGAAATTATGATGCAATAGCTTGAATCTGGTCCAGATGTCTGATAGAACCCTTTTCCTGGAGTTTTCAGAAAGCCTGCATATGATTTCAGGTGCAGCTACTTATTTTGACGTTAAAGGAGTTATATGGCAGGTTCTCGAACACCTGGAGGCACTATATGGATTTGTTTTTCCTAAAAATCTGTCCCTTGGGAGGAAACGGCTGCCCTCAGACGCTGAGCTCTCACTCACAAAGGATGTGTGTGTCTCATGGTGAAGGAGGACTTCAGCGATATAGCTAGACTGAGCTTATCCGTCTCAGTCCTGACTTCAGCCTGCATCACATTTCCATCCTTGCTTGGAAAACTTGACCTTTGTGAAATTCTCAGTGAGCAGTGGTGAGAGGATCCATGGGGGTGTCACTAGGATATGGTTTCAGCAGCTGAAAGGGGCTTGTGATTCGAAGACCTCCCTTCAACGTGGTCAGTTGCCCACTCTGTGCTGATTCCAGGAAGAAGCAGCAGAAAGCATCTTTCTGGGTCTAGAATCACTGAGACCCTCGGCAAAAGTCTATTTCCACTGAGACACAGAAGCTGAACTCTGAGCCTAACCTTGCTTGGTTTTCTGAGGTTTGTCTGTAGAATACACTGGACTATTGTCAGAATAAGATGGCTTCAGTTGCAACCAGAAAGGAGCCTGCTTGTGAAAGAGAATTAAAGTGTGCTTGGAGGGGAGGCATTGCAGGGGGGCTCCACCTCTGAGCCCTGCCTCCTCTTCAGGTTGCCCTGGAATCTGCACCCCCTCTCCTGGGGATAGCTGTGGAGCCCAGGGCATCTCTCTCTTTAAGGCATTTTCTGTGCTTGGTAGGCTGTCCAGACACATTCACCTAGAGTGGGTTAGTGTTCTGACCCAAATGAAATGCCCCTTGTCTCCCAGCTTCCAGCCAAGTCATCTCCGGCTTTGGGATTGCTCCATCACTCCAACCCAGCAGCCACGCCCATCAGTCTTCTGGAAGCTCACACGGGTAAACTCTAATCACTGCTGCTGGTAAAAATCTGCCTCCTACATCCCTGTCTGTGGGTGGTTCTCTCATGAAGGTGGACAGGATGATCAGGGAAGAAGTGCTGCTAAATCTTCTTCCTGCTTCTTCCTGGAGGACTGGGGCTTGCTTTGGGGGAATTTTTCAGTATGCCTTGAAACTTGAAGATTGTTAAGTGATTGGACGTGAACGGATATTACTAGACAAACTTAAATATTAAAAATGTGATCTGTGTGGTAACCTACATTAACGAGAGATTCATCATCTGGATACTGATGTTAAAAACAGGTCTTTCTTTAGAGACACCTCCCATGGTTGTTAAAAATAGGTGTATATTCTCTTAGAACTTCTCTTTACAAACGCACACAGTGAATGACTGAGGTGGAACAAGTGATCAGTATTCTGTCAGGGAGGCTCAGTTCCCGTGAGCAGCTTCACAGAGACCCTGGAGGCCAGCAGCTCCGTTCTGGTTCCCCATTCCCTGGGAGCAGACAGGAGTGGTGAGAGATGAGATGATGAATGCGTGCCAACTTCCACAAAATATACACATCAAATGAAATAATGCCCTTTGCAGCAACATGGATGGACCCAGAGATGATCACACTAAGTGAAATAAATCAGAAAGAGAAAGACAAATACCACATGATAGTGGACTCTAAGAAGATGACACAATGAACTTATACTACAAAACAGAAACAGACCTGAAGACATAGAAAACAAGCTCCTGGTTACCAAAGGGGAAAGGGGCTGCGGAGGGATAAATTAGGAGTTTGGAGTTAGCAGGTGAAAAAGTGAAAGTATTAATCGCTTAGTCCTGTCCAACTCTTCGCCACCCTATGGACTGTAGCCCACCAGGCTCCTCTGTCCATGATATTCTCCAGACAAGAACACTGGAGTGGGTAGCCATTCCATTCTCCAGGGGCTCTTCCAGACCTGGGGATCGAACCCCAGTCTCCTCCAGATTCTTTACCATCTGAGCCACCAAGGAAGCCCATTATATATAAAACAAACAACAAAGTCCTACTTATAGCATAAGGAATTATATTTAACATTTTATAATAAACTATCAGTTCAGTTCAGTCCAGTCGCGCAGTCGTGTCTGACTCTTTGCGACCCCATGAATCGCAGTACGCCAGGCCTCCCTGTCCATCACCAACTCCCGGAGTTCACTCAGACTCACGTCCATTGAGTCTGTGATGCCATCCAGCCATCTCATCCTCGGTCGTCCCCTTCTCCTCCTGCCCCCAATCCCTCCCAGCATCAGGGTCTTTTCCAATGAGTCAACTCTTCGCATAAGTGCCCAAAGTACTGGAGCTTCAGTTTTAGCATCATTCCTTCCAAAGAAATCCCAGGGTTGATCTCCTTCAGAATGGACTGGTTGGATCTCCTTGCAGTCCAAGGGACTCTCAAGAGTCTTCTCCAACACCACAGTTCAAAAGCATCAATTCTTCTGCGCTCAGCCTTCTTCACAGTCCAACTCTCACATCCATACATGACCACAGGAAAAACCATAGCCTTGACTAGACGGACCTTAGTCGGCAAAGTAATGTCTCTGCTTTTGAATATACTATCTAGGTTGGTCATAACTTTTCTTCCAAGGAGTAAGCGCCTTTTAATTTCATGGCTGCAGTCACCATCTGCAGTGATTTTGGAGCCCCAAAAAACAAAGTCTGACACTGTTTCTACTGTTTCCCCATCTATTTTTTGTGTTTCTTCCAGTCCAGCATTTCTCATGATGTACTCTGCATAGAAGTTAAATAAGCAGGGTGACAATATACAGCCTTGACGTACTCCTTTTCCTATTTGGAACCAGTCTGTTGCTCCATGTCCAGTTCTAACTGTTGCTTCCTGACTTGCATACAGATTTCTCAAGAGGCAAGTCAGGTGGTCTGATATTCCCATCTCTTTCAGAATTTTCCAGTTTACTGTGATCCACACAGTCAAAGGCTTTGGCATAGTCAATAAAGCAGAAATAGATGTTTTTCTGGAACTCTCTTGCTTTTTCCATGATCCATGGAAAATAATACCCAAAAATGCATATATATCTGGATCACTTTGCTGTACATTTGAAACTAACATAACACTGTAAATTAAGTATACTTCAATTAAAAATAAAAAATAAACTAACAAATCAATCAATATATCTCTTAGGAGATGTGAATTGCATGTTTTAATTGAAAAAAAAATGTAGTAACCCCAAGTGAACTTTCTTTCCTACACAAAATATAGGGAGATGGTAAACATTTATTGTCCTTTTCTCATTAAAACGGCAGATTGGGAAGCAACAGAAGACATAACTACTGTGTGTGCCCATCCTGATTTTATTTGTAAAGTAGAAGGCTTAGATGTTGGATATTAACTTAGCAGGAAAGAAGTCTGAAAATCAACTTATTTTTAGTTTTGTCTTAAAAATAAACCTCCAGCCTTCCACCTGGAAATGTTTTCTCCTCCAGTTGCGAGGAATAAAAATGAAGTTCTGTTTCCCTTTCATTCTTGCGTCCCTTTCAGTGGTTACTGCTTTGCTAGGCATGCAAGTTGTCATAATCATGTAGTGTAAACTTACATGAAGTGATGAAATATTTCTGCAGAAAGCGAGGGCGTTGTGTTGTCCTCATAAGAACTAATTTGTATGCTTTGGAAAGACTCAAAGGTGGAGGTTTGCTTTGAAAGCTAATTAGATAGGAGTAAAACAACTGAAAAACTGTTGGATTTTTTAAAAAATCATGAAGGAGTTACACCCAAATTGCCATGCACGTTTTCTCTTTACCTTAAAAAAAAAGTGACACTGGGCATTTTGTAACTTACCGTATGGACATCTTGTGGTGTCTGTGTCATGGAGAAGATGGACTTTGTCTCAGAGAGGAGTTCCTACCAACAGAATCACGTTTAGTGAACAGATTCATGTTTGTGTATTCTCAGTTGAACAAAATATTTATGTATCAGGTTTGATTCATTTTTTGATTAACTGACTTACTGCAGATCTTAGAAAAACCAGATGACAGGATTGTAACAGATTGCTAAAATGAGTTTCATAATATAATTGAAACTGAATATTAAAATTATAATTCAGTCTTTGGGAGAACAATTAAATCTGTAACACAGTCATTTAATGGAGGTTCCTTGATGTCAATTTAAGGAATTTGTTGTTCAGTCATTAAGTCATGTCTGACTCTTTGCAATCCGATACACCACAGCATGCCAAGCTCTCCTGTCCTTCACTGTCTCCCAGAGTTTGATCCCTTGAGTCAGTATCTAACCATCTCTTCCTCCTCTGCCATCTCCTTCTCCCCCCGCCCTCAATCTTTCCCAGCATCAGGGTCTTTTCCAGTGAGTTGGCTTTTTGCATCAAGTAGCCAAAATATTAGAGCCTCAGTTTCAGCATCAGTCCTTCCAATGAATATTCAGTGCTGATTTCCTTTAGGTTTGACAGGTTTGATCTCCTTACTGTCCAAGGGATTCTCAAGAGTCTTCTCTAAGGAATATCCCATAATATATAAGTATATATATATGTATATCCTTAAATAGGATATTTGTAGAGGCTTGGCCCACGTACGAACTTTTTTTAGCCACAGTCATTTAATAAATATCGCATAGATGATATATGCTGCCTTGCTCTTGTGTGTTTGTCTATGAGCCTCTCAACCCAAATGCCTCTTCGCTACATTTGAATATTGAAATGCTACATATCCTTTGAAAACCAGATCCGGCATCACCTTTACCTGCAGGCTCTTCTGGGTTTTCCATGTGATGCTCCAGCGGACCCGGGAAACTTGTCTGTGGCTGGTACCTCAGGCTATTACCGCCTTAGTTGGGGTTGGTCCCAGTACTGTGTTTTCCAGAAGTGTGTTACAGGCGATGCATCTGAGAAATACTTGCATTTGGGTGTAGGTTTGAACCCAAGACCACATCTCCAGTTTTTCTGAAACACTGTCTTTAGCTCTTTTACTTAACTCCCGTTTAAGAGAAATACTATGAAGAGCAGTGTAAACTTAGGTATTGGAAGAGACAGCAAATGATCAGAGCAAGCATGAACAGATCCAGCTCTTGAGGAAAAACACATTAATAATATTCTGCCGCTGAAGTGATGCCTTGCATGTATAGAGCACTGTGTACTTTGGCAAAATGTTTTGCTTAAACTTCAAGAGCCTTTTAGTGTTTGCCAGGATATTTTTAAATGCTTGTATGCATTTATCATCATTTTGTGGGAGTGAGGGGGGCTGTGAGGAAGGGTCACTTTGATGATGTTAACAGAGGATTCTGGGCTAGGAAGTAGTGTTAGTAAAAACTACAATATGTATGGAAAGTGTGAAGATAGAAATAAGTGGTGCCTACTTGAAAAGCTGTAAAACTTAGAACCTACAAGGAATGAGGAAGCTCATTTTAACTCTGATATAGCATCTCCCTATGTTTTGGAGTTAAATTTTCTCTGATATTAGCCAGTTCCATGTAATGAGTTTTGTAGCTTTGCAGTTGTATTGATCTCACAACTCAATGGAGAAAATGGCTGTGTCTGCATTTATGCATGTAGTGGGTGGGGCTAGTTTCTCCTTGATAGATGGGGGCCCCAAATTGTCAAGCTCTCTGTAAACACATTCTAAATCTAAAAGTATCTTTAAAAGTGAGCTTTCCCCCCTTTTTTCTTTTAAGACAGGGTTTCGGTTGGGCGGGTATTTTGCTCTGAAGATGCTCCTTAGGGAGTCCGCACCTGGTGTGGCCTGGCTGCCCAGCTGACACAGCCTAGGTTTGGTGGCCCTGCAAAGACTTTTTGACTCAAGTTGTGTAGAAAAAATGATTTCTGTGAACCTGAAGTCACAGCCCCAGGGGACTTCTAGTATAAAGAAAAGGCAGACGCTCGCTGACGTTTATGAAGCTTGTTTAGGAGAAAAATGAGTGTTAGACACAGCCACCAAATTTTCAGCATCAATTAATAGTGCTGAAACACTCAGGTCTTGGGTCCAAAATATAACCATTTCCAACTCACTGGTATTAAACATTCGGTTGCCAGCTTCTGGTTTCTTGATTGCTACTTTTCAGTGCTTGTGTTTTAGATACTCGGCTAAGAGTTTTGTTAAAATATCTTTTCTTGTTTAAATTCTCATGTCCTACAAATTCTGACTTTGCTTTAGACATAGATACTTAGAGATCATTTACTTTTTCTTATTTACCCTTTTTTAAGTAGGGAGGTAATATATCTTTGATTTGATTACAGAAATCTGTAATATGTGTAACTTATTCCAAAGCAAAGATTGCTTTTTAATTTTCCGCATGTTTGGGACCTAAAACTGTGCCTGTTGGTGGAGTTTCTGTCCATATTTCACATTGACAACCATACTGGCATTTCAGAAATTAAGTACAAACTGTTCTTATAAAATGGCATGCAGCGTCTAATTTTGAAAATGTGGAAATATTTAAGTTACTGTCTTGATGAAGGCTACAGCTATTACAGCATTTTTCTTTCTTTTAGCTACAGAAGAAAGTCTGTTTACAGGAAGAGGCAAAAGAGCCAAAGCTCTGGTAGAGGCTCGACATTTGGGAGAAGTGGTAGAAAAAAATAAAATAGAGCCAATACCACTGCCAAAGCCTCTAACGACCTCTAACCTACTTCCTGTCTCTGTGGATTTGCCTCTTCGGGACGCTTTATTATGTAGGTGGAGTAATTCCATGCGTGGCATTTTGTGTCTGGCTTTTTTGGATCAGTATGAGGCTTTTAAGGGTTTGTCCATGTTGTAGCAGGTGTGAGGACTTTTGCTTGTTTCTGTGGCAAGTGCTACACCATTGTATGGTTAGATCACATTTTGTGTATCCACTTGTTAATTGATAGATATTTGAAACGTTTCTACCTTTGGTCTGTTATGAATAATACTCCTGTCAACTTTCATATACAAGTTTTTTGTACAGACATATATTTTCAGTCCCTTGGTGTGTACTAGGAATGGAATTGTTGAATTGTGTATACAGTTGAGACAGAGAGAGATAATAACTCTATGTTAACATTTTGAGGAATGGCCAAATTGTTTTCCAAATTAGCTGCACCATTTTTCATTCCCACCAGCAATATCTAGGGATTCCAATGTCTCCATACCCTCACCAACACTTGTTACCACCCTCCTTTTTAGTTATGGCCATCCCAGTGGGTGTGCAGTACATCACTCTAGTTTTGGTTTACATTTCCCTTCCCTGGTGGCTCAGATGGTAAAGAATCTGCCTGCAGGGCAGGAGACCAGAGTTCTATCCCTGGGTCAGGAAGATCCCCTGGAGAAGGGACCGGCTACCCAGTCCAGTATTCTTGCCTTGAAAATTCCATGCACAGAGGAGCCTGGCAATCTATAGTCCATGGGGTCGCAAAAAGTCAAATACGACTGAGCGATAACACAGAAATGACCAATGTCAAGTACCTGTTTGTGTATTTGGTCATTTGTGTATCTTCTGTGAAGCAGTGTTTATTCAGATCCTTTGCCTATTTTTTCTTTGCCAGTTGGGTTGTCTTTTCTTTGCTGTGAAGATTGTTATACACACACACATACACACAAATCCCTTATCAGACATGATTTATGAATATTTCCTCCCATTCTGTGAGTTGTCTTTCCACCTTCTTGATAGTATCCTTTGAAGTATAAAGGTTTCTAATTTTCACAAAGCCCAGTTTATCTTTTTCTTATTTGCCCCTTGTTTTCAGTGTCAGATATACAAGTGACTAGAGCTTCTCTGATGGTTCAGATGATAAAGAATCTGCCTGCAATACAGCATACCTGGGTTTGATTCCTGGGAAACAGAGATGCCCTGGAGAAAGCAATGGCAACCCACTTCAGTATTCTTGCCTGGAAAATCCCATGGACAGAGGAGCCTGGCAGGCTGCAGTCCATGGGGTGGCAAAGAGTCAGACACGACTGAGTGACTAACATTTTCACTTTACTTCACAATGCTTCCCTTGTGGCTCAGCTGGTAAAGAATCCACCTGCTATGCGGGAGACCTGGGTTCAATCCCTGGGTTGGGAAGATCCCCTGGAGAAGGGAAAGGCTACCTGCTCCAATATTTTGGTCTGGAGAATTCCATGGACTACAGTCCATGGGGTCACAAAAGTCAGACATGATTGAGTGACTTTCACTTTCACAATACAAGAAACCATTTCCTAACACAGGGTCACAAAAATGGACTCATATTTTTTCCAGGTGTTCTATAGGTTTAACTCTTATATTTAGGACCACTGTCCACTTTGAGTTAGTTTTTGTATATAGGGTAAAGCAGGTGTCCAATTTCATTCTTTTGCCTGTGAATATCCACTGGCACCATTTATTGAAAAGGCTATTCTTTGCCTCATTAAATTGTCTTGGGATGCTTATTGAAAATAGTTGACCACAAAATGAGAGGGTTGATTTCTGAGTTCTCAATTATAGTCTATTGATCTATATGTCTAACCTCAAAATTCTTAAAATAAATACCAATAGTGAGACAGTTAACTTGGTCACATTACTTATTCCTTGTGGAAAAGAGAAGATGGAAAAATATCTATAATTCTGTCACTGGGAATGTTTTGCCATATTTCCCTTGAGTGAGAGCTGGACCATTTAATTCCTTTAAAGTTGTTATTCTTACTGTTTTTTTTTTAAATTCAGTCTTCTTGCATTGCTCATTTGTTCTCCTGCACTCTGCAGAGCACAGAGGAAATACATGAAGCAGCAGGAGCCCTGGGATCACCTCATACACACACACACACACACACACACACACATACACACGCGCGCGCGCGCACATGCGCGCGCGCAGGAAGGGGAAAGGGGTTGTTAAATTTCCTTTCAATATTCTATTCTTTGTTGTTCCCTGACTCACTGAGTGCAGTACAGGGTCCCTGCACCAGCTGTGCACTCGAATCTGTCTCTTAACACACTTTCAGAAATGTTTTCACGAGAGCTTTGAATCACAAGTTACCTTAATTTCAGAGCAAGAAATAAGAGCATTCTGAACAACATATAAACCTTTTTTGAACTAAAGTTCAAGCTGATTTCTTGGCTCCCCAAAGACTTTTTAGACCTGAAATACCTACATAAAAGATATTTCTGCTTGAATTTTAAAAAACCTACAGATACCTATACTTTTACTACACATAATTTAACTTTTTGGTAACTCTGTGACCTTACAAACAAAGAGATCTCTTGAGAACCAAACTGGGAATTCATATTTTCAGAGAACTGAGAGATTTTTCAAAAACTTGAAAGAGAGCTAAGGAATTCACCTCTCAGGAGGAGGGACTGTGTCCTTCTTAAGAGCCAGATGTGAAAAACATATGTAATATTTTTAAATGTATTGTTCTGGTGAATATTCACATGGCATATTTTAAACGATCTGACTTTGACAATGACTTGGCTTGTATGGAAGTACTGGCTTGAAATGATCAAAAAGGGAAAGATTGCTATTTGAAATTAAAATCTATGTTCTTTTGCCTTCTCAAACTTCACCTGTCCAAGAAACGTTTTGATGCTTTCATCTCAAAACCTAGCCTTGCTGCTCTTCCCTCCCCCCGCCCCCTCCTCTTCTGTCCCCTTCTTCTTTGGTCCATTCTTGTCCGCCTCTCTGCCTTTTCACACCACACTCCCAATTACATATTAAGCTCCAGCAGAATTACCTTCTGTCCTGTAGTCTAAACAGATTCACCTCCTCTTCCTCTCTAACTGGGCTAATCCATCTCCCTTTGAAAGGTGATTGTTCTCACCTCACCCAGGGTGTTTTCACAACACCCTGTTTATTTTCTTCCCTATTGGGACCCTCTGATTTGTGTGTTTTCCCCTTTCTCCTGTGTTTCTCACTAGTCCACGGTTGCCATGGAGGCAAGGAACATTCTTTCCCCCTGAATCTCCAGCACCTGGAGGGGAGCCTAGTACATGGTTGGTGCTTCATAAATACATGCCCCACACATGATCACAGCATAAGCAGTGAACAATAACCCAAAGTCAAACCCCTGGAGAATCTGCAAGAACTAGCCTCTGTGCAGAGCCCTAACTGATAGATTGCCGTGGAGTGGACCATCCATACCTCCCTCTTCCTGGGGAGCCCACTTAGCCAACCTCCACCATTTAAATGCAGCAAAGTCATTTCAGTTCTGTTCGGTTTCATTTTTCCCTGGGCTTTGAACTCCAGAAAAGTCATTGTCACAACAGCTTTCCTTCAGCTCAGGGTTTGCGATCTTCATTCAGTACCCACTGAATGAAGGACCGTTGTACTGAAGTAATGTGGAAAAGGCAGGTTGTCTGAATGAGGCTTCATGTTGCTCCTGATTTTAGCTGTGCTTCTGGTCTCAGTACTGATGAACTGACACAAGATTCTGCTTCTTTAGATGGCAAGTTAGAAGTTACAGTATGAATGAGAGCACTGACTCTCCCCGTCCATCTTGTTAGGGCTACTGCCTGTCTTTCACGCCACAGCTGAGGCTGGGTCCTTGCTTTGGGTCCTGAGCAGCCTTTAGTGTCCTTAATAGCATTTATCACATCCAAAATGACAATTAATCGTCCATCCTGTTGTCATCCTAGCCCCAGCCTGAAAAAATCCTTGAGACCAGAGAACACATCTGTCTTTTTTTCTGAACTGCTCTATCTCTAGAATACGCCCCTTTCCAACCTGAAAATGCTGACATCTGTAATGCATGGAGCCATTCCAGCAGTAGTAATAATGTAACTTTGCTGTAATAGTAAATAAATGTCCAGACAATTCAAATACAGGGATGTGAATGGCTCAGTGAGAATGGCTCAGATATTGAGAAAGAGGAGCATGAAGAAAGAGAAAGAGAACAGGAGAAGCCAGTTTGAGCTTTTAGCTGCAAAATTGCAGGCAGGTAGCTTGTTTCCTGGGTTGGCAACTTGAACTACCCTCAAATTATTGATGATCTTTTCCAACTTCTTAGAAATATTCAAAAATAGGATTATGATCATCTTTACATTTTATTCATCATTTGGTTTTCAGTTTGCCCTATAAATTTTGTTGGAGTTAAGGATTTTAAGGGATGAACAATAGAGTTATACAAGATGTTTGTTCTGCTTTAGTGACTATGCCAAAGCCTTTGACTGTGTGGATCACAATAAACTGTGGAAAATTCTGAAAGAGATGGGAATACCAGACCACCTGACCTGCCTCTTGAGAAATCTGTATGCAGGTCAGGAAGCAACAGTTAGAACTGGACATGGAACAACAGACTGGTTCCANTTGTTCTGCTTTAGTGACTATGCCAAAGCCTTTGACTGTGTGGATCACAATAAACTGTGGAAAATTCTGAAAGAGATGGGAATACCAGACCACCTGACCTGCCTCTTGAGAAACCTATATGCAGGTTAGAAAGCAACAGTTCGAACCAGACATGGAACAACAGACTGGTTCCAAATAGGAAAAGGAGTATGTCAAGGCTGTATATTGTCACCCTGCTTATTTAACTTCTATGCAGAGTACATCATGAGAAACACTAGACTGGAAGAAACACAAGCTGGAATCAAGATTGCCAGGAGAAATATCAATCACCTCAGATATGCAGATGACACCACCCTTATGGAAGAAAGTGAAGAGGAACTCAAAAGCCTCTTGATGAAAGTGAAAGAGGAGAGTGGAAAAGTTGGCTTGAAGCTCAACATTCAGAAAACGAAGATCATGGCATCCAGTCCCATCACTTCATGGGAAATAGATGGGGAAACAGTGGAAACAGTGTCAGACTATTTTTCTGGGCTCCAAAATCACTGCAGATGGTGACTACAGCCATGAAATTAAAAGACGCTTGCTCCTTGGGAGAAAAGTTATGACCAACCTAGATAGCATATTCAAAAGCAGAGACATTACTTTGCTAACTAAAGTCTGTCTAGTCAGGGCTATGATTTTTCCAGTGGTCATGTATGGATGTGAGAGTTGGACTGTGAAGAAGGCTGAGTGCCAAAGAATTGATGCTTTTGAACTGTGGTGTTGGAGAAGACTCTTGAGAGTCCCTTGGACTGCAAGGAGATCCAATCAGTCCATTTTGAAGGAGATCAGCCCTGGGATTTCTTTGGAAGGAGTGATCCTAAAGCTGAAACTCCAGTACTTTGGCCATCTCATGTGAAGAATTGACTCATTGGAAAAGACTCAGGTGCTGGGAGGGATTGGGGGCTGGAGGAGAAGGGGATGACAGAGGATGAGATGGCTGGATGGCATCACTGACTCGATGGATGTGAGTCTGAGTGAACTCTGGGAGTTGGTGTTAGACAGGGAGGCCTGGCGTGCTGCAATTCATGGGGTTGCAAAGAGTCGGACACGACTTAGCGACTGAACTGAACTGAACTGAACTGAAGAGAAAAGAAAATACCCACAACTGTATTAAAAGACTCTCCTGTCTTAATTAAGAGGCAGCTATTTTCCTGGGTTTTTTCCCCCCTCTTAATTATATAAGCTGTGCTGAGTGAGATGTAATAACATGATTTTAGGTTGATAATTAGTGTTTGGAAGGCACTTGGCAAAGAAATAAGCACACTGTGGCAGTAGAAAAAAATGCCTATAATCCAAATATCAATACAGAAACAAAATTTATACCAGGTTGTCAATAATTTGAGAATTAATGTTTCTGGGAATAAAACATATAGCTTACTTAAAATTTTAAGTCATAGTACCTGTAGGCATAGGGTGTCTATATATGTATAACTTACATACACTGGGAGTGTGTATGTATTTACATTCCATTAAAAATCATAATCTTTACCACTACTTTTATTTCTCCGCTGGTCATAATTCCAAGAGAAAAACCCCGTTAGATGTTTCTCCTGGAAATGATCTTCATATCTCTAATGAATGTGCTTGTGCTCTGTGTTGGTTTGTCTGTTTCACACCTCACCTCTAACTTCCCGTTTTGCTGGGTAAGGAATTCCCTCCCCATAGCCCTGGGCTATTTCCCCTCCTCTAGGGCAGTTACCTCTATCATGTTGTAAATGCATGGATCCATGTTAACCTCTTTAATTTTTTTTTTTTATTTTATTTTTTTTTTGTTGTTTTTAATTAATTTTTATTTTTTAGTTTGTTTTGCTTTACAATACTGTATTCGTTTTGTTACACATTGACATGAATTAGCCATGAGTGTACATGAACTCCCAATCCCGACCCCCTCCTCCACCCTCCCGATGTAAATCATGTTTGCTCTAGAGCCAAGAAATGTGTTAGGATTATTTTTCCTTTCTTGCTCAGGTTGGCAGTTTTTCCTGTAGTTTCTGAAAGCTGTTACCGCACAGTTGCACTCATCTCACATGCTAGTAAAGTAATGCTCAAAATTCTCCAAGCCAGACTTCAGCAATATGTGAACCGTGAACTCCCTGATGTTCAAGCTGGTTTTAGAAAAGGCAGAGGAACCAGAGATCAAATTGCCAACATCCGCTGGATCATGGAAAAAGCAAGAGAGTTCCAGAAAAACATCTATTTCTGCTTTATTGATTATGCCAAAGCCTTTGACTGTGTGGATCACAGTAAACTGTGGAAAATTCTGAAAGAGATGGGAATACCAGACCACTTGACCTGCCTCTTGAGAAATCTGTATGCAGGTCAGGAAGCAACAGTTAGAACTGGACATGGAACAACAGACTGGTTCCAAATAGGAAAAGGAGTACGTCAAGGCTGTATATTGTCACCCTGCTTATTTAACTTATATGCAGAGTACATCATGAGAAATGCTGGACTGGAAGAAACACAAGCTGGAATCAAGATTGCTGGGAGAAATATCAATAATCTCAGATATGCAGATGACACCACCCTTATGGCAGAAAGTGAGGAGGAGCTAAAAAGCCTCTTGTTGAAAGTGAAAGAGGAGAGTGGAAAAGTTGGCTTAAAGCTCAACATTCAGAAAACGAAGATCATGGCATCTGGCCCCATCACTTCATGGGAAATAGATGGGGAAACAGTAGAAACAGTGTCAGACTTTGTTTTTTTGGGCTCCAAAATCACTGCAGATGGTGACTGCAGCCATGAAATTAAAAGGCGCTTACTCCTTGGAAGAAAAGTTATGACCAACCTAGATAGTATATTCAAAAGCAGAGACATTACTTTGCCGACTAAGGTCCGTCTAGTCAAGGCTATGGTTTTTCCTGTGGTCATGTATGGATGTGAGAGTTGGACTGTGAAGAAGGCTGAGCGCCGAAGAATTGATGCTTTTGAACTGTGGTGTTGGAGAAGACTCTTGAGAGTCCCTTGGACTGCAAGGAGATCCAACCAGTCCATTCTGAAGGAGATCAACCCTGGGATTTCTTTGGAAGGAATGATGCTAAAACTGAAGCTCCAGTACTTTGGGCACCTTATGCGAAGAGTTGACTCATTGGAAAAGACCCTGATGCTGGGAGGGATTGGGGGCAGGAGGAGAAAGGGACGACCGAGGATGAGATGGCTGGATGGCATCACAGACTCAATGGACGTGAGTCTGAGTGAACTCCGGGAGTTGGTGATGGACAGGGAGGCCTGGCGTGCTGCGATTCATGGGGTCGCAAAGAGTCGGACACGACTGCGCGACTGAACTGAACTGAACTGTTCCTTTTTGCCTCTTAACTGAATTCTGCATACTTTTGATGCTCCACGAAATACTCTCCATGGGCTCCATCCTGTCGTTTGTTTTCTTGCGTCTGCTGTCCTGTCCATCCTCCTTCCCTTCTGAAGCTCTCGTCCTCCAGGCTCCATCTAAGATGGTCTGTTCCTTCTGCTGTGGAAATTTGTGTCCTGGACCCCTTGGCATCTTTATTCTCCAATTCTTCAGTCATGTTCCTGATGCATAAACATCAGTAGATTCTTAACAAGTGTTACTTGGGTAGTGTATTTCTGAGGCATTGCTGCTGCTAAATCGCTTCATTCGTGTCTGACTCTGTGTGACCCCATAGACAACAGCCCACCAGGCTCCGCTGTCCCTGGGATTCTCCAGCCAAGAACACTGGAATGGGTTGCCATTTCCTTCTCCAATGCATGAAAATGAAAAGTGAAAATGAGGTCGCTCAGTCGTGTCCGACTCTTTGTGACCCCACGGACTGTAGCCTACCAAGCTTTCCGGCCCATGGGATTTTCCAGGCTAGAGTGCTAGAGTGGGATGCCATCGCCTTCTTCGTTCTGAGACATTAGATAACCAGAAATATATATATATATATATATTTTTTTTTTTTTTTTTTACTGTAATTGGTTGGTAGATTTGCTAGGTATAAAATCATAGGCTGAAAATCTTTTCCTCTCAGAATTCTGTAAAGTCAATGCAATTCTGATTCCCAATCCTTTGTACTTGGACTCTAGGATATTTTTCTGTCTTCTCATTAAGTTTTGTGTTCTGAAATTTGCAGATGTGGGAAGCGGGGAGGGTCTTCTTTCCTTTATGTGCCTTTTCAACCTAGAGACTGGTTTTCTTTAGTCTAGGAAATTTTTTTCATTATCTTTTTTTTTTAGTAATATCCTCCTCAACTTTATGCATTTTGTCTTTCTACAGCTTAGTCATATATCAAACCTTGGGGTTTATCTCCTAAGCAGATTGTATTTTCTTTGATTTTCTTCTATCTTATTTTTTGCCCTCTTGGAGATTCCTCGTCTTATCTGCTAGCCCTGTGATTGAGATTTTTTTTAATGTTGATCTTTTTATTTCTTTTTAATTTGTAAGTGCTTTATTTATTTTCTTCCCTACTTTTATAGTAACATCCTGACCTTAGTTTATGGGTGAAATATCTTCTTATATCTCTTTGAGGATGTGAAATAAAATTTATTTGAAGTTTTCTTTTGTTCCCATATTTCTCTTCATTTTATGTGGTTTTCTTTTTCTGTTTTTGAAAGCTCTTCTCAGAAGATCCAATGTGTGGTTTAAGACTTTTTTTAATCAGCTCTTTTATTTCTTTATTTACATATTTTCACATTCACCTAATAAGGTAAACATGGAATAAGCTAAGACATTTCAGACAATCATAAAATTGATGTATGCCCATAGTAATTTGACCCTTGGATCAAAGGTGACAGCATTTTCTGTTTATCACATTTATTCTCATTTCCTGAAAGAATGTCTCAATAAGTTATGAAAATAATGCATAACAAATACTTAGCAAATCTAGTTAATGACAAGCATTATGCCTATTCCTTTACATCCTATTGTGAGAATTTTCTTTCATGAAAATATAAAAAATGCATCATTGTTACTGCATACTTGCATATATCCTTGGATAGCTATCAAGAGGTCTATCTCAGGAATGAATTCTGGAGTTTTTCCCAGATGTTAATTTAATTGAGTTATATTTTAGATTCAGGTTAAATTGTATATTAGCTTATTTAGTGTAAGTCTAAGACTGACAAGTATCTGCAACAAGAAAAGCTATTTTGAGAATTTAACTCCCCATAAAATACATACCAGGCTGTAATTAGTGCCTTTAGCATTTGCTGATACTCCGTCCATATTAGTGTTTATATTAAGGTAAAGTCGCTCAGTCGTGTCCGACTCTTTGCGACCCCGTGGACTGTAACCAACTAGGCTTCTCCGTCCATGGAATTCTCCAGGCAAGAATACTGGAGTGGATTGCCATTTCCTTCTCCAGGGGATCTTCCCAACCCAGGGATTGAACTCAAATCTCCCGCATTGGAGGCAGACGCTTTAACCTCTGAACCATTAGCTTGTCTATATTAGCCTTTTAAAAAGATTGAAAAATGTTTCTGCTGGTTGTTAAACTGTTATTCTGAACCTATGCTTAAAATAACTTCCCAGGTGGCACAAGGGAAAGAATCTGCCTGCCAATGCAGGAGATATGGGTTCAATCCCTGGATCAGGATTTCCCCTGGAGAAGGAAATGGCAACCCATTCCAGTATTCTTGTCTGGAAAACTCTATGGACAGAGGAGCCTGGAGGGCTATAACATTGCAATCCATAGGATTGCAAAATAGTTGGACATGACTGACCACACATACACACGTGCTTAAAATGGACAAGTTGCTGTATTAGTGCCCCCAAATTATTTAAAATTATGTTCTAAATATGAGTCATGCCGCAATTAAATAAAAGGCAATAAAATGCCACATAGTAGCTCGATTGCTATGAATTTATTGAGGAGATATTTTCCCTTCTGAAAAAAAAGCTAGGGGCAAAGAAAAGGGAGAAGAAAAAGGGAAAAGTACTCAAGAAGGTTTTCCATGCTCATTCACCAGCATCACTCTTCCCTGTACTGACAACTTGGTGAGGCCTGGGGCGAATATGTGGTGTTAATTGAGAGAGAGGATGCTCTGACGATATTTCCCATATTAATTCACTCAGAGATCCTGAGATTAAACCTACTGAAGCAGCTCTCCATGTGGGACCTTTGAGGAAACTGCCACTTGTAAGGGTCTCATAGTTGGGAACTTTGAACATCACATTTGGTACAGAGGGCAAGGTAGGAGTGCTTTTACAAAGCATGGTTTTAGCTTTTGTCTCATGTAGCTTCTCATCTGATGGGACAAACAAGGATGTTGGGCTAACTTGACCTCGTCTATAACGTTTTCCCCTGTAGCTTCCCACCTTTCCCCCCACAACCCCAGAGTGATTGTTCTGGGCAAGACTGTGTGCCTTGTTCTGGCCAGTCTTATATAAGTAAATGCCTCTGGGTGGACGTCCAGAAGTGCCTGGCCCATGAGCAAATATTTACTCAGCAGTGAAATAAATGAGCTATAAACTTTAAGTGCCATTTATAAAATTTAATGCAAAGTGCCTTTGCTTTGCTTCTGTGTTTGACCCTTGACCTATAACTGTTGTGGACACCCAGAGGCCCATCCATGGGTTTCTTCTAACCCAGGGTCCCTTGCTGGATGTCTTCTACTCCCACTGATATGATTATTACCTATTTATTAATACTGAAAACATTGTCCTTATTTAGATTCTCCCCTGAGCATCAGCCTTGCACTATGGATTTCTCCCTGGGGAGCCAATTCCCCAGGTTCTGCACATTTAACACACCCCCAAAATGAACTTTTCTTCTGCCCTCTCAACTCCAAGCTCCCACTCTGGTTGTGGTCATTACTAACCACTAGGGAAAAGCAAACCAAAAGCACAATGAAATAACAATTCACACAACTCAGACCCATCAAGATAGCTACTATTTAAAACACACATACACACAAAAATAACAAGTGTCAGTGCAGATATAGAGAAATTAGAATTTTTGTGCCTTGCTGGGGGGAAAGTTAAATGGTGTGGCCACTGTGGAAGACAGTATAGAAGTTCCTCAGAAGGTTGAATGTAGCATTACCATACAATCCAGCAATTCCACTTCTGGATATATGCTCAAAAGGATCAAACACAAAACCCTGAATAGATACTTGGTTATCAGAGTTCATAGGAACATTATTCACAGTATCCAAAAGGTGGAAGCAACCCAAGGGTCCATCTGTGGATGAAGAAATGAGCAAAATGTGGTCTATATATACAATGAAATATTATTCAGTCTCAAAAAGGACTGAAAGTCTGAAAATTGCTACATTGTAGATAAACCATGAAACTGTTATGCATAAAAGCATAAGACAGACACAAAAGGACAGATATTGTGTGATTCCGCTTGTATGAAGCAACACACACACACACACACACACACACACACTCGCTCAGTAGTTTCAGTCGTGTCCGACTCTCCGTGACCCCCATGGACTGTAGCCCACCAGGCTCCTCTGTCCATGGGAATTCCCAGGCAAGAACACTGGAGTGGTTTGCCATTTCCTTCTCCAATATGAAACCACAGGAGTAGTTATTTCACAGAGACAGAATGCAGAGGAATGGTTACAAAGGGCTAGAGGGAGAAGGAAATGGGTGGGTATTGGTTATGGGAATTGTTTCAGTTTGAAACAATGAGAAAGTTCTGGAGATGGTTGGTGGTGATGGTTTTACAATGATGCCAATGTACTTAATGCCACTAAATTTCACACTTAAAATGGTTAAAATGGTAAATTTTACATTATGTGTATTTTGCCACAGTAAGATAAATAAGTATCTGTTGAGAGAGTTGCAGGCTTGTATATGCATATTTCTCTAGGGCATTCCTCTAAGGCAATGTGTGCAGTGCTGTTCACCTTCTTGAAGAACAGCTGTGTAATGTCCTTCAGAGTCTGAAGCCAGCCCTCTCTTCTCACTTCATTTCCCTTGTTCTAGCACCTGGAAATTCACATCTGCTAAAATTACATGCAAGTCTTTCCTCTGCCTTTAATGTCCCTCTGCCCCTGTGAGTTGATGATGGAATCTGATACTTCAAAACCCAGCCAAGTGCCTGCCACCTTTGGAAAAGCTGCAGTGACTCCTGTAGACAGAATCCATTTACCAAAGGACTCTTCCATCCTTCTGATCCGTCCCAAACTTGTCCTCAACCAGAGTGAGGTCTTGAAGGGCAAGGACATGTCTGCCTCACCTTTGTACCAGCTACACATAGCACAGAACATAATTTGAAGCAGGGTCTTAGGAAATAGTTCAATAACTGAATTTTTGAAAATACATAGTATTTTTCTAATCCTTCTCAGAGGGTAGACAGTCCTTTGCCCCTACTTTCCAGAATAAGTAAATAAGGAAAAGAAATGTCACACCTCACCCAGGTTGCAGGTGTCAGATGACCTGTGGAGGTGTAGGGACAGCATCAGCGTTCTCTTGCCTTCTTCCAGTCCCCATCTGTGGAGCCAGGCCTTAAATCTTACCGTTCATATGCTAGGAGCGCTCCTTTATTAGTTATAAAACGTATGATCCCAAATATTTGCCATGGGTCCTATCCATAAGTGGAGTGATCTTATTCATATTTCTGCTACCCCTTCTGCAGTAAACCCCCTGCCACTGTTCCAGCATCAGTTATCCCAGACGAAAGGCTCATTATTTCATTACTAGTCTCCAGGGCTGTTTGGTCTCATAACACTGGAGCACGGGGTTTGGGCTGAGAGTCTAAGCCTTGAACTATTAAAAAATGTAAGTAGTCCTTGACACAATTTGGAGCGATTACTTTCTATTGTGCCAAGAATTCCTTATTAAAAATCAATTTAATTGTGCATACTCCATCTGGTTGGTATTATGGTCTTTATGGGAAGGAAACATGTTTGTGTATTTACCTGATGGTTCGTAGGACAAGCACGTAACTTTGCAGAAAAGGAGGCATTTGGTAGCCCTGAAAAATTAAGGAGACTTTGAGGTTGTTTCCAGATTTCACTTTACCAACTTTTGGGTCTTTTGAGCTATAAGACTCAACATCTTCCATCATTTGGGATTTTAATGGAAAAGAAAATGTTTAAACTGAAGCAAGAAAATTGCTATATGCAGATCATATACTACATTTATTTGCAGGTAACATTCTTTTTTATTCTGTTGACATTCTAATCTCTTTAAACATAACTTAGATGGTCACTTTAGTATTAATTTGTGTTATTTTATATTAAAAAAAATTTTTATAATGAAAGGTAAGAGGCTTACTCTTGTCTGCTGGGTTGGTTTCAACCATATTAGTGAAAGATTGTAATATTTCAGCTTAAAATACCGGAAGAAAATGTTTTTAGAACCAGAGTGGTTGCATTTTGTTTTGTGGCGTTTTCCAAAGCAATTTCTATCTTAATTGAAAAAGGAGACTTAGCTTCCTTCCACGTTATTAGAGGCTGAAGACTGAGATCATTCTGTTAATAAGTTTTCTGAACTTCTTACATGCTTATAGTTGTGAAGTATTTTGTTCCTGTCTCAATCTTAAACCGTCAACAGCATGGTGAGTTGCCATAAATATTGATTTGATTCTGAATCACCTTAACATCAGTGTTTAAAAAAAAATCACTGATTTGTTATGCAGGGTCTACTGTTAATAACTACAGCAGTCTATCAGACACCTATTTGGTAGCAGTCATAATATTGCAAGTCGTCTCTGTGCACTGATTTTGTCACTTTGAAATGCAGCCCATGCCTTTGTTGGGACTGCTAGGAGGTTTAAATGATTTACTCCACTTAGAGTGCTCAAAGTTTCTGTGCAGAGTAAGCATCAAATACACATTAGCTTTTATTGTCATTGTCAGAAACAACAATGACAGTTCTGCAGTGTGTGGTTTTCTTTCCATTTATTTTGTAAAAACAAGAAGCTCGAGGTGAATTAAGGAAGCTTCCCCGATCACAGCAATTCAGTGGGTGTAATTGATATCATCTCTGGCTGCATGCGTCTCTCAGATGATGGAGTAGACAGGTACAAGGCGACAGAAAGTACAAGAGATAAATGAACACGGTGAAGTGACAGAGAATAATCAGGCGTTTTCTCCTATGAAATTCTTGAAAGGAATGCTTATTTGCTGTATGGTAGCAGTGTGTACAGAAAAATAACTCCCTCCTCATCCGCCTCTATTTCTGCACTAATAGTCACTTCCATGCTTTTCTCTGCATTCATAGAAATACATAAACATGCAGCATTTTTGCTGTAGTTTTATAAGAGGTGGATTCTATACACATCACTGTGTAACTTTCTTGTGTTGGTTTGCCTTAAAAAAAAATCCCCAGAAGTTTTGTAAGCATGTGGTGTTTGCTGTTAGCGCTGGGCCTGTCCAGGACTGGCCCAGAAAGAAAAAACCCCATAGTTTTCAGAGATAAAGCCACCTGTTTATTACTATAGTCTTCATTTAATTCTGTCCATTTAGTCCCATCTTTATCGGACAAAACATCCTGAACGGGGAAGTTTCTAGGGTATTTTGCTACTACTTGTTTTTAACTAAGATTTTTTTTAATGTGGATCATTTTTAAAGTCTTTATTGAGTTTGTTACAATATTGCTTCTTTTTTTATGATTTGGCCACAAGGCACGTGTGATTTTAGCTCCCCAACCATGGATCGAACCTGCACGCCCCCTACTGGAAGGTATAGTCTTAACCCCTGGACCACCAGGGACGTCCCCCTACCTAGTGCTTTTTTTTTTTTTTTAACTGTTCTATTATTTTATTTCTGATAACTCTTAACTCTATCATAGCACCCCTGAATTATTTTCCCTTGATTTCCTAACTACTTACCTACAGACTTTCCTGTTCATTTTGTCTTTTCCTTGGTCAGTTCCATGCTGATTCTCTGGCACACATTCCTTCTTTAACGTACATATAGATTTTACATTTTTAAAAAACAGACTTGCTGCTTTCACCCCCTAATAAAGAACTTCAAGAGATCTGTTTTTCCACTGTTAACAGTACTGCAAAAGAAGACATATTTTAACATACAGGTGCATTTATTTTGAGAAAGGAACTTCTAAAAATAGAATTTCTAGGTGAGGTGTGTGCTTCTTTTCCATCCTAATACATATTGCCAGATCGAATTCCAAGAAGACTGTAGTACTTTGATCGGCTCAGACCCATCCACACATCAGTAGATCACAGTGTTGCTGCCACTTTCGTGAGGAACTGTGGCTGATTTATTTAACTACTCTCTGGAGGGTACTTTTCCACTTCAGCCCTCTACTGTAGGTACGGGAAGAGCAGAGTAAACTGAGGATCAGGTCCACCGAACATTCCCGGGTGAAACCATCACCCAAGATGTGGGCTGGGGGCTCAGACTCTGAGCGGCAGCCGGGCTAACTGCTGAGGTGGTACAGTGGCGCCCGGGACCCTAGACAGGAGTCTATGCAGTCAGCCAGGATGGTTACTGCATTCTTGGCAAAAGGGCAGCAGTTAAAGCAAGAAAGGATCTTTTTCCAAGAAGGAAAAGCTATTTAATAAGTTTGGGTCAGTTTGCTCCTAACAGCACTGCATTTGAGCAGGAGAAACCCCAGGAGCTTGGCAAACCATGTTGCTGGCCAGTCTTCCCACCAGCTCACAAGTATGAGGCTCTCCGGGCAGAGCCTGGCTCTCCGCTTTGACTGCAGCCATTTAATATCATTCCTAGTTAACAGCAGAGTGAAGGTGGAGGAATCTTTGCCCCCTTAGTCTAGAAGAGTAAGATTTAGTGACTGTAGCAAGCCATGGTCCAAGTAACCCCACCGCAGAGTTCGGGCGGTCTATCTGCTTTGCAGGCTGTGTGCCTGGGTGTGTGGCTTGGAGCCCTGGCGCTCCAAAATTGACACTGATGTTTACGAATTGGGCAGTGCTTTCTCTTTAAGTAGATGAATTAGCATTTGTATATGACTAACCAGTGTGAAAGTCTGATTTTACAGTGTGTCAGGGAGTCGTCGTGTACCTGTCTCGTGGATAAATAAAGTAAAAACTCAGTACGTTTATATAAATATTTTAAAATACAGTGTGTTCTACTTTTTCCATTTCACTAGGGAGATCTTGCCAAAATAAAATCAAGTTTGAGTGTTTACGATGTAAGAGAAAACCAGCTCATGGATTTTGAATTTAGGAGATGAATTGTGTATTTTTGTTTATTTTTGTTTTAATTTTTTTCCTCTCCCAAATAAATATTTCTAATGAAATAAACAGATCTGATCATCTAATGATGGATTATTTGAGTGAAGATGGAAACTAAATTGGAAATGTTGAAAATGAGCTGGCTTATACGTCTCAAAAAGCTGCAGCACCTGCAATTGATAAAAATTAGTACAAACATATCAAAAATCTTGGAAGAAACATGTGGCTTAGCCAGGGCCAACTTGGACAGAATCACAACACTGGCTGCTTAGAGGAAATATCTCAACATTCAGCTAATCAGGGATGTTAATCTGATGTGAAGATTGAAAATTGTGACTTGGTTAGGATCGCTCAGGGCGCAGGTTAATGCTGAGAAAGACATGCTTGATTTCTTAGGATTTTTTTTTCCTTCCTGTGAATTTCAACAACTAAAATGTCACAGTTACACGAAATTCACTCAGTCTTTAAAGTGATATCTCAGTGATAATTTATCAAGATATATTCTGGTTTAGGGATCTAATTTTGTCCAGTTTTGCAGTCACATCCATTGCTTTCTTGGTCTCTAAGGTGTAGGGCCTGTATTCTCTGTACGAGGTCAGCCCAGAGGGGAGTTACTCAAAAAGAAGCGAAGCTTTCGGAACCCCTTCCTTTTACACACACACATACAAGCATGACTTCCTACAGTCTGTCATGTGGCGTTCTTTTGCTTATAACAAACATATTACAATATTATTTCAAAACTTTATCATGTTGACCTCGTGATTCTATTTCTTTCATCCAGGCTTTCTCTGTAGTGGCACTGTTGACACCTTGGACTAGACAGTTCCTTGCTGTATGGAGCTTTCCAGGTCATCCTACGATGTTTAGCAGAATCTTTGGCCTCTACCCACCAGATGCCAATAACACACTCAGATAGTTTCCAGGCATGATAGGTGTCTCAGAGGCAAAATCAACCCAGCTGAGAATAACTGCTTCAAACAGTTATCTAACATGGACATGTTTAAAAAGTTCACAGAGGTATGAGTGAGTCTCCATACTACCCCCTAGAGACCAATTCTGCTAAATCAAGATAATGAATATTAACCATCTGAGGGTGCTTATTTAACTTATATGCAGAGTACATCATGAGAAACACTGGGCTGGAAGAAACACAAGCTGGAATCAAGATTGCCGGGAGAAATATCAATAACCTCAGATATGCAGATGACACCACCCTTATGGCAGAAAGTGAAGAGGAACTCAAAAGCCTCTTGATGAAAGTGAAAGAGGAGAGTGAAAAAGTTGGCTTAAAACTCAACATTCAGGAAGCTAAGATCATGGCATCTGGTCCCATCATTTCATGGGTAGTAGATGGGGAAACAGTGGAAACAGTGTCAGACTTTATTTTTTGGGGCTCCAAAATCACTGCAGATGGTGACTGCAGCCATAAAATTAAAAGACACTTACTCCTTGGAAGGAAAGTTATGACCAACTTTTAAGCATATTAAAAAGCAGAGACATTACTTTTCCAACAAAGGTCCATCTAGTCAAGGCTATGGTTTTTCCTGTGGTCATGTATGGATGTGAGAGTTGGACTGTGAAGAAGGCTGAGCGCCGAAGAATTGATGCTTTTGAACTGTGGTGTTGGAGAAGACTCTTGAGAGTCCCCTGGACTGCATGGAGATCCAACCAGTCCATCCTAAAGGAGATCAGTCTTAGGTGTTCTTTGGAAGGATTGATGCTAAAGCTGAAACTCCAGTACTTTGGCCACCTCATGCGAAGAGTTGACTTATTGGAAAAGACTCTGATGCTGGGAGGGATTGGGGTCAGGAGGAGAAGGGGACGACCGAGGATGAGATGGCTGGATGGCATCACTGACTCGATGGATGTGAGTCTGAGTGAACTCCGGGAGTTGGTGATGGACAGGGAGGCCTGGCGTGCTGCGATTCATGGAGTCGCAAAGAGTCGGACATGACGAGCGACTGAACTGAACCTAACTAAACTGAACCCCCTAGTATTAATATTTTATGTTGAATGCTATATGATTATAGCTATAAGATATAGAGTATGTTCCTAGAAGTGGAATTGCTAGATCAAAGGAAAAATAGATTAAATGTATTTGTGCACAGTGCTATATTGCCACCTGGGTATGAAAGTAGCTGTTTACTCGGGTTGTCAAACTTCTAAATCTTTGACCATTTGTTGGGTGAAAAATGATATCCCTTTGTGTGTGTTTCACAAAAAATGAGATTTCCTACATTTATAAGTGGTTTTGTGTCCTGTGATCACACTGCGTGTGTATGCTTTGCCTGTTTTCCTAACAGTTTGTTGGGCATTTCCTTTGTCATTTGAGGAACTCTTTATAGAGTAAGGAAATTAGATCTTCATAGATATTACAAATACATATTTATATATACTGCTTATTCATCTTCTTTCAACTTTATTAATGTCTCTATCAAAGTATTTCAAATGTATTTCTCTTTTTGTATGATTTCTGGATTTAATGTCATATAGAGAGTCAATTTCACATACAAAAAAATAACTTTTTTTCCTGCTATCTCCTAATGCTTTGTGTTGGGTATTAGGGTTAAGTATTCAAGCCATCTGTAATTAGTTTCAATATATGGAGTGAGATCAAAACAGCCTAAAACTTTTCCTAAATACTGTGGTAACATTATATATTAAAGGGCATTTCAGCAGAGTGAGATGAAGGTGGCTTATGAACCAAATGCTGTTGACATAATTGCCTTCTGTCTGGGTTCAGAGTAATGAAGCTGGTGCTCATAGGAACCAGTGGAAGGCCATTACCTTTCTGTAAGGAAGGACAGTGACCTCAAGATGGCAGGCGAGGGCCTCGTCCATAGTAGGACTTTGTAAGTTAGGGTTATGAATTCGGTCTTATTTGAATAGTGTTTCTTTTTCACATCTCTCTTGTACTTAGCATATATTTGGGGTTTCATATTTGTAATCCTTTCAGCATTTTTCAGTGTATTATTAAGTAACAGACATATTTGGTGTTACTTCTGTCATCACATTTTATGTTATGTTTTCAACTCTTGCTGTTTCCTTGGTTTCTACCTTTTGCTGAAATTCTCCTCATGCTTTATTTCCCTAAGGGCTTGTGAACACTCCCTGCTAACTTCTGGTATTGCCTACTGTGCTGGAGAAACATGATACCAACTTGACTTTTCCCCTTGTAGGCTAATTGGTTTTCCTGCTTGAATATATTAAAGAGGTGATACTACAAAATTTCAAAAGTCATTAACTGATACATCGGGGTACGCTTGGCTTTTGATCTTTTTGTAGCTGTTGTTTTGTTTCCTGGGGACAAATGGTGTCTTCTGTATTTATTGGCTGAGTAAGGTTTTAGACTATTTCAGGAATTTTTCTTCTATTATATCTTTGAACATTTGTTTCTAGTCCACATTTTTTCTTAAAGGTACACCTTTTCGGACTTTTGCTGTTATATTTGGAAGGCTGTCAGTTTCTCTTAAATTCAGTGTTCACTTTTGTCCTTTGCCCAGCGTTTTTCTACTCGAGCCTATACTACCCAACCCAGACTAGTGTTAGCAGTGTCCATCCTGGGTTTTGTTGCCCTTTGTGTGTGTGCTCAGATGTTCAGTCGTGTCCAACTCTTTGTGACTCCATGGACTGTAGCCCACCAGGCTCCTCTGTCCATTAAATTCTTCAGGCAAGACTGCTGGCGTGGGTTGCCATTTCCTTCTCCAGGGGATCTTCCCAACCCGGGATTGAACCCACATCTCTTGCATCTCTGGCATTGGCAGGCAGATTCTTTGCCCCCAGTGCCCTGTGGGAAGCCCATTTTTATTTCCTTTATGTGTCCTTAATCTGTCCCATCAGCCTCTTAGTATTTGTTTCCCTCTTTGATATCTTACCCATCTTGTTTCAGCTTGTTTCTGAGAAAGGTCACATCTTCTCTAGCTCTTTTAGGCTTGTCAAGAGCATTCAAAATATTTTTCTGTGCTTTGAACTGGTTCTTTCTATGGAGATTGTTTCTTATTGACCATTTATTTATGTCATATTATTTTGTTTATTTTTTATTATTTTGTAATGACGGCTAGGGGAGGGGACTTCAGAGTTTTTCAGAACACTTTCTCCTCGATGTTTTGCCTCTTCCACATGGGTCACCTGTCCCTTTGCAGTCATGACCACCTCCCTCACCACAGTTTTTTCTCTGCAGGTGAGTTGGAGGCCTCTGCACGTCATGGTGAATTTCTGTGTGTTACAGCTTTCCTGTTAGGTGAATTTACATTTATTTCTTTTTGGTTTACCTCGATTAGCATCTGCCAAATTGATTGCCATTTGCTCCCAACTGGGCCCTGCCATTCTCCTCCTCCATCACTTATGAGGAGAGGAGGCATATATGTGTATATTGCCCTTGAACTCAGTGTGCCTGCTGTGTTGAATCAGTCTCAGGACATCAGTCATGACTCACCCCTACGTCAATCTTACCCTCTAAATAAGAGCTGATTCTGCTCTTTCTGGGCTTGATTCACCTCTTTCTTGGAAACCTTGTTACTCTGAATGGTTTCTTTTTTTTTTTTCTCTGTCTTCTTTTAATTAATTAATGAACCAGGCTGTGTCAGGTCTTGGTTGCGGCAGGTGGGATCCTTTCACTGCACCACCAGATTCTCTAGTGGGGGCTCACAGGCTCAGTAGTTGCAGTGCACAAATTTAGTTGCTGCGCAGCATGTAGGAGTCTTAGTTCCCCAACCAGGGATCAAACCCAGGTTCCTTGCATTGCAAGACAGATTCTTACCCACTGAACCACCAGGGAAGTCCTGTCTCTGAAGGTTTTGTCTGCTATTGACATTCTCGTCTTATTGATTAGTTTCTATTCTATGTCATTGGTAGTTTTAACTAAAGCTATCTCATAGTATCATTGAAAATAGCCATTCCTTTTTTGTTTTCAATTATTTTCCCTGCTTTCAGTTGCTATTAGGGAGGGGAGGGCAGTAAAAATATTACTACTCTATCTTCAACAAAAACCAATGAATTAACTGAAGTAAGCGATAAAATGTCTCTGCTTCTGAACATGCTATCTAGGTTGGTCATAACTTTTCTTCCAAGGAGTAAGCGTCTTTTAATTTCATGGCTGCAGTCACCATCTGCAGTGATTTTGGAGCCCCAAAAAATAAAGTCTGACACTGTTTCCACTGTTTCCCCATCTATTTCCCATGAAGTGATGGGACTGGATGCCATGATCCTCGTTTTCTGAATGTTGAGCTTTAAGCCAACTTTTCCACTCTCCTCTTTCACTTTCATCAAGAGGCTTTTGAGTTCCTCTTCACTTTCTTCCATAAGGGTGGTGTCATCTGCATATCTGAGGTGATTGATATTTCTCCCGGCAATCTTGATTCCAGCTTGTGTTTCTTCCAGTCCAGCGTTTCTCATGATGTACTCTGCATAGAAGTTAAATAAGCACTCTTCCAAAACCTATGTAGCCAATTCCTTGTGTTAAATTCATGTTTTGAAACTATTACTGGGTAGGGAGAGGGTCGAAGAAGATCCCCCTTTGTGGACCTTGGCTCTTGGTATGGACACAGAGAAGAATCTGAGGTCTTAATTGTGGCACAAACAAGTTTATTGAAAAATAACAGAAAAAAAACACAAAGAGCACCTCAAGGGAGAAGTGGACGCAGCCAAGATAGGCACTGGCACAGGGATGATGAGGTAGGAGGTAAGGGGGTTTTAAACACAGGGCTTTTACATATTCATATAGGTGGGCATGAACTGAGATTTGATTGACAGTTGCAAGTTACATAACAACAGGCTCCATTGTGCTTGTCTTTCCCATAATGTAGTCTGTTATAATCAGATGTACGTATGTATAGAATATTTATGAACCCTTAAAGGGCTCCTGGCTACCTAAGGTCACTTGAGGACACAGCTGTGCATCAAGGGCACAGGCCTCCAGCTGGAGAAGCCCCTGTGGTTAGTTGTATCCATTGTATGCCTAGGGCACATGGGCAGTAGATGGATAAGTCTCTGTGATTATTTTGTAGCATATCTGTGAACTCTCCTGGGCCTTACAGGAGATTGTGAGTGTGTCTGGGGTGAGGTTTGAGATCAGCTTGCATCCTTTTCCCGCTAGGTCATTCCTCAGTTGCTCATGTCTAACTTCTTAACAGAAGTACTTGGTGTGTTTTCATTTCCCTTAACCAGGCTCAGACAATGTCACTGACATTTTCTGTTCCAGTTGGGCTGAGGCTCTTGCAGCACCACTTTGCCTGGGTCTGAGAAGTGAAGGCATCTGCCTGCAAGTGAGAATAGGGATTTGGGTGTGGGGAAAAAAAAAAAAAAACCTTGAAACTGGAGAGTGCTTTGTGGATGTGTCCTTAGTATCTCTTTACTCTATATATTGTGAATTTCTAGGAACTAAGAAGCCATATACACTTTGACTGTTATCTCCCAAAACAATGGCAGCCAAATATTTGATGTAAGGTTGGTGTTAATTCTTAAAGTATGAGGTTTAATTTTTTAAAAATTGAAAGAAATACCTTTCACAAAATGCTTATTTTCAATTCCATGAAACAGAGGTTTTGAATATAATGATGATTAAAATGATTAGAAGCCTTTTAAACTCTTCCTAAGCTAGATCTCTAGGCTTAATAATATTATTTTGTGAAACTAAAGTCTGATCATTATAATGAATTGGGCACTGAAAAATAGACTTCAAAATTTGACCATAAAAATGCATTGCTTCAAGATAAGAATCAATGACGTGTACATTACCTCCCTCAGGAGACACTGACAATCAGGAATTAAATTAATAAATTATTGTCCCTATTTTTGAATAATCTATGCTAAGGCTCTCTACTTTAGATTATTTTAAAAATCTAATTCCCCTTAAGTTTATAGGCATCAAACCCCTTCCTACTGTATGTAGTAGGAGTCTTACACACAAAGGGAGGGGCAAGTTCTAAAACTCATCCTTGAGTGTGATTTTCATTTCTGCTACTGTTTTCCAACCTTAAAAATGTTCACATATCTTTCTATTTCTGCAGGGTAAGTGAGAATAGGGGAAATCATGACAAAATGCTATTTGTGGGCAAGTTTTGGGAAAGCATAAAAAGCATGGGAGTTACTGAAGCTGGAACCTACTTGTCTACTCTTTTCACAGAACCATCTAAAAATAGCATGCATTTCAACATATCTCCAAAGAGATGTATTAGTAAAGATGTTCTGGAATTCTATCCAAGTTCATGAGAATCTTTAAAGATGAGGCATTTCTGAACACAGATGATTCTGAATTCCCAAACATTGTATTTGGAAACATTCAAACCCTAAAAGTCAGAACTGTAAAAATAGTGACATGAAGTGAGACCAATGGATAAAAAATAGCACAACTGGGATCAGTGGCAAGAAGTGTCAGGAAGTAGAAGTACAGTTAAATAAGAAGAACCTCATTGTGTACTTTAAATCAATGAGGAACAGCCACTGAGATCATTAAAATCTTCCATAATGGTTACATTGTTCTTATAAACTTGAGCAAACCCAAACTAAAAAGCCAGCAAGAAAGATCTATCACTTTGGTTTCTGTGATATCGCACTTAAAATTTTTGGACATGAGCTAAATAGCATGAAAAGTAAAATACTGCACGTCTTCTATTCTCCCCATCTCCTACCCTCAAGACTCTTAGTTCTGTGCTACCAGTGTGAGTTGATTCTTGCTGAGGATGACCAAGGAAGGTTGCAGAGAGGTGATTATATTTGAACTTGGTCTTTAAAAACATACAGAACTTGGAAAGTATGAGAAAAAGAAAAGTCAAATCAAGTAGCACACACTTGAAGGGAAACAGAAGCAGTGTTGTGTTATGAAAAGATTCAGTACCTGTTTGGGAAATACAGGGAGTACCTAAAACAGGAAGAGAAAGAGGATGGAAAATATTTAACTTCTTATTTTGAGGGTAAGACATGGAATTTGGGACAAATTGATAAGGAATGTAAGGATCCCTGAGAGTATGTCAGCAGTGAAAGAATGAAGAGATTCTGGCAGCCACATTGAGTGTTAATATTAAGATTAGGAACAGAAGTATCTGCTGTATTAGAAGGCATTACCTGGAGGGGAACATTCTAGATAAGTTACTTCTCTTATCATCATGATCACATGCATTCTTTCTGAAGCAAGAAACATAATGCGATGTAACGGAATGAGCACGAAAAGAACACAGCCAAAGCCAGAGAACTGAAATATGCGGCATCAACTGACTTGCCTGTCTGTATGTTTGAAATATTCTGGATTTATCAAAAGATAGAAGAAGAAAGTAGATATGTAAAATCATAAGAAAATTTAGGTTGAATTATCAGAACTCATCAAAATCCCCCTGTAGTTCAGATGGTAAAAATTTGCCTGCAGTGCAAGAGACCCAGGTTCAATCCCTCGGTTAGATCCCCTAGAGAAGGGAATGGCGACCCACTCCAGTATACTTTCCTAGAGATTTACATAGACACACCATGGGGTTGCAAAGAGTCAGACATGACTGAGCAACTTTCATTTATTCATTCATCGAAACTCAAGGAAGGAAATGTTCTCTCAAATTAGACCCTATACTTTAATTTTTTTTAATTTTATTTATTTATATTTTTTAACACCCAAAACATTTTGTATTGGGGTATAGCTAATTAACAGTGTCTTGATAGTTTTGAACAGTGAAGGAACTCAGCCATGCATATACGTGTATCCATTCTGTCCCCCAACACCCCCTCCCATCCAGGCTGGCACATAGCATTGAGCAGAATTCCATGTGGTATACCATGGGTTTTTATTGGTTATCCATTTTACATATAGCAGAGTGTACATGACCTTCCCAATGATTGCTGTACTCAGAATGCATATGTTGTTGCATATGTTTTCTTGAAGACAGGAACGAGGTATAGAGCCCCGTTTTACTTTCCAAGGCAATAGCACTCTTTTGGAATTGCAATTTACCTTTTGTGGCCAATGGACTTCTAAAATCTTAACGATAACCCAGACGAAGAAAGATCTCCACAGGTGAACTTTTTATCATATAATCTGAATGTTCCAGCATTTTAAAAAATCCTAGCATGCCACAAAAACAAAACACTCCTTCTACACCCTTTTCTGATTCTGATTTTCATTTAAATTCAGGAGAAATTATCTTGGCAATCTGAAGGAATTGTACTCCCTCTCTCTTTGGATCAAAATAAGTACAAATCATTTCTTTTCCATGGAAAAAAACCAACACAGGTTTTCCCCTCTTTTTAGCTTTTTTTTTTTTAAATAAAACATGCTGTTTGTTACTAAAATTAGTGATTACTTATTATTGCATTGATTAAATGAATAAATCTGGCAGAAATCTAAGTAGGCTAAAAGCCAATTGAGTAAAAGCCAAAATAACTGTGTATATTTTTTTTCCTGTGAAAGTCATTCAATCTGAGTTATTATTTTTTTTTGTATTGGAAAAGAATCATTTTGCTTTATCATTGAATCCTCTTTCTTTTTAGCCTATTCTCTCTACATTAGAGATACTCTTGTTTCATTTAATTCACATATACATAGTCTAATTTATCTGTTATTTTCTTTTTAATGCCATACCCAGATAGGGATGAATCCCACTGTCTATTTTCTGTACCATATTTTCCACTTGTATTTAAATACTTTTAAAAACAGCAGTACAGGGTTAGGCTTTTATTTTTGTGTATGATTGGGCATAGAAAATTCTTTCACAGATTTTGTATCTTTCTACTGTATCATATTCAATACAATTTGTCTAATCAACTGAATGTTTTAGCCATTAATTTTGAACTCATCTAATGATAATGCCTTTCTCAACTTCATATATATATATATATATATATATATATATATATATATGTTGCTAGGTCACTTCAGTTGTATCCGACTCTGTGCAATCCCATAGACGGAATCCCACCAGGCTCCCCTATCCCTGGAATTCTCCAGGCAGGAACACTGGAGTGGATTGCCATTTCCTTCTCCAATGCACGAAGTGAAAAGTGAAAGGGAAGTCGCTCAGTCGTGTCTGACTCTTAGTGACCCCATGGACTGCCCTACCAGGCTCCTCTGTCCATGGGATTTTCCAGGCAAGAGTACTGGAGTGGGGTGCCATTGCCTTCTCCTATATATATATATATAGCTAAAAATGGCTCAGTTAAGCAGGAGTTGTAAATTGTCATTTGACATTTTCCCACCTCTTATTTTGCTCTCAGGTTCTAGGCTGTCTAATTGGTTTTTAGAATCAAATTAGAAACATCATGAAAAACATTTTGCTATCTTGATAGTGGTTATATGAGTTCATAAGATCTCTCTCCAAGGCTAAAATTTAAATTAGAGAGCAGAAAGTCTTCATTAAATTACACTTCCAGAATTAGCAATTTAAGCTTTGCTATTATGAAAAATGCAGAGAAATATTTAAATAATTATCTCATTTATTCCAAATTTGGTTGAGGGTATGAAAAGCGCTTGGTTAATTTTTGCAAGTCACTTACTTAAGCTCACTTCGTTTTATTAGTTTATATATATAAAGCCTTAATTAGCCATTAGAAATGACTACTGATATTAATCGTGCATAGACATGAATTAAAATGTACCTACAAGGAATATATAAGTGGTAGACAGAAGTATGAATGATTAGGGAAAGCTGCACTTACATTGTGGTTAACCATTTTTCTGCAGAATTAGAAACATTAATGTAATGAGATACTGAGTTTTTAGTCTGTTTATGAGTTACTCCTATATAAAAACACTGGCTTTATTCTAGCGTGAGAATAATGTAGATAAATTTATATAAGACTATTGACCAGTTAAAAAGATAGATCTAGTGTTAAATAAATTTAGGGCACTTTTCGTTGTGTAGAGAGACCTGATAGCAACAAAAATGAGAGCACTCAAAAATGAGAACACTCACGTTTGGGGCAAGTTCAACCTCTCCTGACTCCTTTCACTGTCTGCATACTGAGAAGTGTCAACTTTGGGTGAACCATGTTTGATGTGAAAGGAGTACATTTTAGACTTTTTATTATATTGTAGGATATGTTTTCCAGAAGTAAGACTAACATTGATAAATGACCTTTGCTCAAACCTAAAATAGTCAAATCATTCTCAACTTCCTCCTTCAAAATATTCCTACTCACTGTTCTCCAACATACCAACATAGCACCCAGAAGTCTGGTTTCATATCAGAAAACTCAGCTCACATTCCCTGTTTATCCATCTAAACATTCTCTCTTAACTCCCCAGAACACAATGCCTCCCTCTAATTTTTGCTGACCTTCCTTTCATGTAAGCCCTCATTTTTCTCAATACTTGGTTGAACTCTAGGATTCTGGTCTCAATTACCTTCTGTTCTAATAGTTTTCACACTTTACTATGTACAAATAACACATGGTATGCTTTTTAAAAACATGGATTTCTATGTTCCATGTACCAGTTGGCTGTGATTCAGTTTATTTCGAATGTGATTTGGAAATCTGTTGGCATGCTCATCTTTTAAGAAGCTCATCTTTGTGAAAAACTGCAAAATTCCTTGTCTAGAGTAACTAGAACTTTATTTCTAGATCACTTGTTTGATGCTTGTGACTTAATTCATTGCATTCAGAATAAAAACTATCTTCTCACGATGGGATTCAAATCTGTCTGTGCTCCAACCCTTGCCCATAATTCACTCTAGTTTCCCAATACAGACCACACTTCTTTTTTTGTTTTGTTTTGTTTTATTGAGGTATAGTTGATTTGCAATGTTGTATCAGTTTTTGCTGTACAGCAAAGCGATTCAGTTATATACACATATATATTCTTTTCCAGAATGGTTTTTCACAGCATATTCAGTATAGTTCCCTGTGCTATACCACAGAGTAAGACATTATTGTTTATCCATTCTATATATAACATTTTGCATCTTCTAATCCCAAACTCTCCTTCCTTTTACACTTCCCTCCCCATTGGCAAACCACAAGTCTACTTTTTATGAGTTTGTTTCTATTTTGTAGATAGGCTCATTTGTGTCATATTTTAGATTCCACATATACATAACATCATATGGTATTTGTCTTTTGTTTTCTTACTGCACTTAGCATGATTATGTCTAGGTGCATTCATGTTGCTGCAAATCACATTATTTCATTCTTTTTTTTATGGCTGAATAGCATTCTATTCTATGTATATACACCACATTCTCTTTATCCATTCATCTCAGACCATGCTTCTTATTCTATTTCACAATGCTTAACTTGACCAGCACCTTCTCTTTCTTCAAGCCTCAAATCAAGTGGTACCCCTACCTGGTGTCTTTACTGATTTTCTCTAGTCTGGGTTAGATACCTTTCCTTCACTTGCATCCATTGTGTACTTCTACTGATCTTAAAATATGGGATCTGTTTTAGTATCTGCCATTTATACTAGCTTATGAACTTCTAGGCATTAGAGATTGTTTATTAAATGTTTCAATCAGTAACTCTAGCATATAGCCTGACAACTACGCTCAATATATCAAGTGAAATTTTAAAAACAGGTTATTGGGGTCATCTTGCCTTGTATCTTTATATGCTTAGAGAACATACAACAAAGGAGTACCTGTCTAGGTAGGCTGAAGTAAATATGTAACTTCCAATCTCATTGGCCTATTACAGTAAAAGATTTTTTTTTTTGCTCATATTACATAGATAATGCAGGTTGGTTAATCTCTTTGCCCATGCCACCAACTCAAAATCCAAGATGACAGATGCCCTGACATATCAACCTAAGTCATCGAGGTTGAACCGAAAGTCCCTCTTGAATGCTTTAGTATGACATTACCCATGACACTTTTCTTGTAATATGTAAACCAGAACTTGTCACACATGCTTCCTAACCATTCAAGGATAGGAGTGTTGGAAAACACATAGATATTCGTTGAAGAGTACATAAATGTCTCTGCCACAGGACCTTTTGTAAGAAATTTAAAATCTCTCAAATTGAGCCCACAAATCAATTTGGAGACTTCATTCCTAAGACTGACTGCTTATATTGTTTACATACATGGAACAGTAATTAGAAAATTTGGCAACCAATGAATCATAACTCTCTCTGAAGCCCTTATAAATTGTAACATCTCTGTCAGATGATCAGTTCAGTCGCTCAGTCATGTCCGACTCTCCGCGACCCCATGAATCGCAGCACGCAAGGCCTCTCTGTCCATCACCAACTCCCGGAGTTCACTCAGACTCACGTCCTTTGAGTCCATGATGCCATCCAGCCATCTCATCCTCGGTCGTCTCCTTCTCCTCCTGCCCCCAATCCCTCCCAGCATCAGGGTCTTTTCCAATGAGTCAACTCTTCGCACGAGGTGCCCAAAGTACTGGAGTTTCAGTTTTAGCATCATTCCTTCCAAAGAAATCCCAGGGTTGATCTCCTTCAGAATGGACTGGTTGGATCTCCTTGCAGTCCAAGGGACTCTCAAGAGTCTTCTCCAACACCACAGTTCAAAAGCATCAATTCTTCTGCGCTCAGCCTTCTTCACAGTCCAACTCTCACATCCATACATGACCACAGGAAAAACCATAGCCTTGACTAGACGGACCTCAGTCGGCAAAGTAATGTCTCTGCTTTTGAATATACTATCTAGGTTGGTCATAACTTTTCTTCCAAGGAGTAAG